>CM051349.1:18929244-19521744 GCA_028015215.1 Gynostemma pentaphyllum
AGTCTAACTCTCATTTTTCTATTTAAGACAAGGCTTGATCTTGACTTTCATTCCTCATTAAACAAAGCATTTAATCTTCAATTGTAAACTTTATATATCATATACACTTTAGTAAGAATAGTGAACTAAACCCCATAACTCAATTGGCTCCGAAAATCTCTAAGTCAGCTAAAGATAAAGTAGCAGTTTCTACAATTTAAAGTGTTATTGGCAGCGCATTAGTCGGACTTCCTAGCATTGTTTTCATTCATCAAATATGTAGATAATCACCCAATTAAACCACAATTAACAAATACTAAGGGAAGTCTAAGAGCACCCCGAGATTAGGAACCAGGAAATCTTCAAATGGCCAACAATCGGGTTTTAAATTTTAGTTCCATTCGAGGCCTCCTACATTTATTCGATGGCTCAAATATCTAAGCGTCACTCTTGGATCTACTACCCCTCTCTGGGATTACACGCGTACCATCCGATAAGGTTTCGTTTCAACTTACAATTCCATAAACCAAAGCAACCTACCACCTATTCTCTTTTAACTTTGAACACCACCCTCCAAGGAGTTAACTTCTATTTCCAACAATGGAAAACCTAAACATCCAAATCCTATCTCAAGTCCGTGACCAAACTAGCTTGGTCAAGACACAGCTCCTAAACGTCTCTTCACTCAACCTCTTATCTAATTCATTGTTTCTAAACTTAAACACCCAACAACATAGCAATTTATATTACAAAAATCAAACATAAATACACTTTACGTTCTTAGAGATTCCCACTTTATGTGTACAGTGCCTAGCTTGCACATCTTGGAGTCCTTTCATCCTTTACCTACACCAAGCACATTCATACGCAATAACACCTTAATTCCATTCATTAAACAATTTATATATAAAAAAACAATGATTAAACATGATTCTTGGACCACGAAACAGCCCACATGGATCGTTATCCCTTAATACAAGTTTTAAACATTTTGTGGAACAACTAATCATCATTTCGAGGCTCCAATTTAGCCCGTAACCAATAACTACAAAACAACCCCTATTTCATTAACAAAACAGTGGGTGAAGAATCTCTTTTGAATGAAATTTTGCTAAATCTATTTCCATTCTTTCCTCCTATGGTAAATTTATAAACACATAAATTCAAACCCAATAATTAAAGTAACCATTCAAATTCTTAAAAGTCAAAAGTAATTAAGAAACAATTCAAATAGATGTCTATAATTCTATACAACCATTGAATTTTACATTCCAAATTCAAGACTTAGTTCAATCTTTGAAAACCTAACCTAGACATCCCCTTTGTGTTTGAGTAGGTTCTATTAACACATTAAAACATAGTTTCCCATTGAATTCTTCCATTACAAAATAGAAACTCTTCAATTTAACCTTAAGCTTTCAATTTTCAAATTTTAGGGTTGAGGAAAACTTACTAAAACTCTTGATTTCTTGAGGGAACTTGTTTCAATCTTCCTTATTTTGAAAACCCTTCATGATTCAAGCTTTTTCCCCATGATTTAAACCAAACAAAGAGAGAAAAGGGAGAGCAAAATTGCAATTCCCCCTTGTTGATGCTGTTCGGCGTGAAAGGAGAAGAAAAAGAGGACAAATAACTAACAAATCTTGTTCTAATAATCCTAGAATCCATTACCCATCAAAACCCATGATTTTTTCCCTTTAGAATCAAGCAAAATGAAGAAGAAATATTGTCAAAATCGTGACCCCCCATGGCTGCTGTTGTTCGGCTGAAGCAAGGGAAAAAGAATGTTAAAATCTCTTTTTTTTATTTAATTAGAAGAGAAAAAAAATGAGGAGATGACACCTCATTAAATGACTCATCATTAATTGTTTTCTAACCTTATGTTTCTTTAAAAACTTAATACCAACCCACTCAAAATTAGACCATTATCTTTCATTTATATTTAATTTCAAATTAACCCCAAAATTACATTTAACCATAGTTAAATGTTAATTCGTCCAACTAACCATGGTTAGTTTCTTACCCAACGTTATCTAACTCATTTAAACCTAATTAATTATCTTAAAATAAATAACTAACTTGAAATTAAACCATAAAATATTATTTCAATCCGAAACTAATTAAATAAATTTATATTATAAATGAAATATCATTCAAAATAATTATACTATTAAAGCTTGTTTATTTTTAAAACCTCGGGCCATTACAGTGTGCTAGTATTATCATCCTAAAGAGATTATGCTTATGAAAGTTAGTTTTCTAGAATTTAGAGAACCATAGAAAAGATTATGCAAGACGTACATTTCTAGAGAGAAATGCAATGAAATTGATGTATAGTCGAGTGCTATAGGAAAAAGGAATGAGATTGAATTGGATAATGAGAGAATACAAGGGCGTATTGAACCTTGTATAATTATTATGTGATACATATGTAAGAGAATTAGTTTCTCAATAAATTACATATGTAAGAGAACTAGTTTCTCACTAAATTGGAAGATCTCATATTTGGGAGAATAAGATTTGATGTAAACCTTGTATATAGTATAAGGTATATAAAGAAAATGAGATATAAATGCTATATGCATTTATGAAACCATACCCAGAAATGCTTGGAATGTAGTTCCACGATTATTGGAGAATTGGTAAGAAAAAGTGGAACTCTTGATATAAAACTCTTTGAATGGATTGATAGCAAAGAGTAAGTATGTTCTTGGACACGAATCCGGATACGGGTTTGGGATCTAACTTTACTTTTTATTTTGTTTATTCTCACTGGGCTTAGTTGTTAGCTCATGATATTACAAACATTTCAGGTGTTCGAGTCATGAGAGAGGAGCTGGTGCGGCTTAATCGAGAGGATGATGATGTGGAGATGGACTAGATGTCATATAAAAGTCTCGGGGCTAAGCTTATCTTATTTTGTTTTATTTTCGGTCTTTGAGATGTAAATTTGTTATAAGCTCTTAAGAGCTTTTCATTTCACTTTTATTATTATAAACCTCTTTCCTGATAGCAACTTAATGTTCCTTGTGTTTTTAGATTTCAAAATTTAAGATGTAAATAGATTTTGGCTAGCCAACTATTAAACATAACCACGCCATTTTTCTTAAAATATAAAGACTTCCACTGTGTTTTATATTTAAATTATTTAAAAGTGTCGGGTCGTCACAACTATTGTCAAAACCTTTTATAAAAGTTTATGATAGTAACTTTGACCTCTGATAATGTTTTATACAATTATCCATTGGTCTTAATTCTTGTATTTTTGGAAAGTTCATTTGAAGAGATTTCTAATCATATATTATATGATTAATTTGGTTTCAAAATGTGGAAGTTATGTTGTTTTAAAATTTTGTTATGAAACTAAAAAAATTTATATATATATTATATATTTCTGGGCAGTCTGCATAATGTAGAGACTTGAGAGTTCAGTTTTTTTTTTTTAAATTTAAAAAAAAAACGCTAAATAGGTTTTAGGATGGGTGCTCACCAAATGGGCCATCTGAACAACCTTGAAATATTATGGTTTTATATAGTATATATATAAACAATAAATCAAATGGATTTTTTAGTTTAATTTTAGATTAATTTAGGATTTTTTTTTAAAATCCTCCGAATTTCTAAATTATTATTTAATTCTTAATAAATTATCCACTTAGATATAAATATGATTAAATTTGTATTAATCATATATATTATGTAATGTCATAATCATTTGTTGATTATTTTTCTATATTTGTTAAAGAAAATATGGCGAGAATGATAAGAATTAAGTTGGTCTCAAGAATGGAGACTCAATAAGACAATTAAGAGAAAATTAGATTAATTGTATTTTTTTTCTTTTATGGAAATTTAAATAATGAATATGTTTCATTATTTTCTTATTAATATCAATGAATGTGTTTCATTATTTTGTTTGTTTTAATAATGATTGAGTTTCATTAGTATTATTTGTGTGAAATGTGATCAACTAATAATAATTAATTCATATATACATAGATGCTGATTTTGAAAGTTAGTGATATTTCGATTCTATGTCATATGGATGGTTGTTAATAATTTATTATTTGTAATTGCAACAAAATAGTGTGTTATGCAAACATTTAATCATGTGTAAATATATGTCTTGTAGAATTTTGTGAGTAAAATTGTAACAGCCCGAAATTTTCCCAAACATGGAAATCATAAATCAAAACAGCGGAAGCTTAAATTAAACAACTTCAGTTCATTTTCATTAAAATTTCAATGAAAAATTTGTTCAAACATTGATCGCAATCTTTATTCAAAAAAATTAAAATCAATGTACTTTCTTATTTTAAAGTAAATGAACTAATCAGTTCATATAAAAAAAAATGGTAAAACAACATCATTGTTAAAAATCAAATCCCAACCCAAAATATCTAAGAACAATAGAATAAAAGGTCGCCGGCGTGTAAATCTATTCCTACCAATCCACTCGCCTCGAACGTCATCAACCACCAGTTTCTTCTTTCCTTTACCTGAAAAAAAAATAAGTGTAGCATCATGAGGCTACGCCCAATGAGTAGAAAAATGTTAAATATAAAATCACGCCATGAGAGATTTTTCTAAGACTTTAAGTCCTTTATCGTATCACAACTTCCGAAAACCTCATTCACCCAAAGCTCTCTTAACTAAAACATTCCTCCACAATATCTTTTAATCCTCAAATTAAAAAGAATTTAAACTTCAAAGCTCTAAACTCCCATTCTCATTTAAAACTTTTCGATCATTAACTTTCTAATACCTCTAATCTCCTTTTTGTCCGCAAACAAAAAGAGACTATACTCAACAAGGCATTTAAAAACTGCTACATATTTAAATCCTTTTGAGTTTTAAAATATTCTTTTCCATTGTACATATGGAATGAACCTACCCCGTTAAGTGCTATAAAGTCGTGCACAACCGTATAATCTCCCTTAACGGCAAATATTCTTCTTTAAGCAAGGCCTTTGCTTAAAGCGAACCTACTACCATATTACTCGAGGTATTTAAGTAATATGATCCTATACATCACTACTATGATGTTCATACGAGGCTAAACTCACATTTTTCGAAAATCACTCATTCTAGGCCAGAAATTCCTTGAAATTAAATTCTGAAAAATCCCCCTTTAAACCACTCTAAAAGGTCCCAAAATCACCCAATAAAACATCCTTGGGTCACTTCCAACAACTCCCAACACTTTACAAGTCTAGAAGCGAAACTAGCCTAAACTAGTGTAGTTTCGCTCCTTTTCTGACAATTTAAAGTCTCTAATATTCTAACTAAATTTTGGCAGCATAACTCCTATAATAAGCCTCCCAAAACAGTACCTAAACATAGAGAATAAGATTCCAACAATGTTAGGGGGGAGGAGTAAATAGTAATTATCTATCCACCTAGGCTTAATTGTCGGCTTAGTGGGCACTAATTCATCAATAAGGCATTCATGGACAGCAACTTAGAACATCTTAAAAACATCCAAAATATGCATAAGAGTTTAGTTTCAAGCCAGAGATCACAAAGAATCAACTTATGTAAATACCGATACAAAAAGTCACCTAAAGCATGCTTTAAAATCCAATTTTTGTCATACTTAATTCCCAACACATCAATTCCTTAAAACAGCCCATAAACATCCTTAATATATTTTTAATCACCCAACATCATGCTAAAATTTCATAGATTACTTGTAAAGAAAAAGAAAAACGCAAACACGCATAATTTAAAACTTAACAAATTTCTACTCACCTTAGGTTCTTCAATTTCAAGATTTCGCTTTTCTTTATCCTAGACTTCCAAAACCTTGAACCCTAAATTGAAAAGAACTTCTCAATTCTCCACCAATCTTTCACCAAATGCTTTCAATCGAAAAATACACCTACTACGACGAAGAAACAATCGAAAACCAATTAAATTTGGATAAAACTTAATAGGGCCGAATTCGTTTTTACCCCATAACTTTTTCTACAGATTTTAGATTGCTGTGAAATTAGTCTCAATGGAAAAAGGACGAAAAACTGATCAGAAAGCACTACTTACTTGCGTAAATCGGAGTCCGGATGAGGAAGTTATGGCCAAAATACTTCTATGGGTTACATTTAGGCGAAAATTGGAGAAAAATGGAGAAGTTGAGGCTGATTTTCGGAAAAGGAGGAAGGAGGAGAGGGTTTTAGGGTTTAATCCCGAATTCAATTAATTACGAAAATGCCACTGCATTAAAACGATCATAACTCACTCACCGGGACTCAGAATGATGATCCGTCAGTTGCGTTGGAACCTTAATAACAAGACGATCAACATCATCTAAAAATATGGAAATAAACTTGTGATTTTACTGTTGAGATTTGAGAAATTACCAAAATGCCCTTACGAGAAAACGAGATAGTTCACATCCAAGTTATCAATCCAACCTCATTAATATCATTTGAGAAAATAATATTAATTTCATTTTTTTTATCTTAATTGGTAACGGGTCGTTACAAAAATGTTTTCTATTTCTAAGAACGTATTCTGATTTGAATAAGGGTGAAAGGCTTAATGAGGATAATCATGAAATTTGGATGATGAAAATTCAGTATGTCTTTGAAGAGCAAGAGGCTCTAGAAGTACTGAATCACATGTTGATTGAGCTCGAGGAAGGTAATACTTCTCAACACAAGAGGGACCTCAGATCTTATAAGGTATGGAAAAAAAGATCTCACTTGCCCGCATTACATTGCTGAGTAGCATGGAAAATGAGATCATGCGTGAGTTTAAAGACTATGACCTTGCTATGGAGATGTGGGCAACTTTAAAGTCTAAGTTTGGTAGAATTTCTATCACCAAACTAAAACAACTTTTTATTAAGTTTGACACTTATAAAAAATGTCTTAATCATAATGTGAGACAACACATGAGGGGAATGTCTAATATGATTTGAGCTAAAAGAAGTTGGCCACACTCTGACTGATGAACAACAAGTTCAAGCTGTCATTCGATCCCTTCCCCATAACTGGGAGCACATGAAGGTGCATCTTACCCATAATGAGGGTTTAAGACCCTTAATGATGTTACACGTCACCTGAAACTAGAGGAAAATCACATTGAGGCAACAAGGCCTGAAAATATTAATGGTGATGTGTATATGGCTAGTCCTAGATCTCATAAGAATGAGGGACACAAGCGTAAACATCAAGGGTTTGTAAAGGGAATGACAATAAGAAAAAAAATACAACCAAGGTCAAAGTGATAACGGAAAAGGTCCCCAATTTCGTCCAAATAAGAACAAGGCAAAGATCAAATGTTATAACTGTCAGGAAAAAGGTCATTATGCTCGCGAGTATACTGAACCCAAGAAGGTACAAACTTTTAATTCACATAGGATTCGTTCTTTTAGTGAAAGTTATTCCTATGTTTCCAGCTCTATTATAATAAACTGATTCTCATCCCTTATGGATTGTAGACTCAGAAGCCACAGACCACAGTCAAATTATATGTGCTATACGTGGAATTTCTTTGAATTCCACAAGGTGCAAAAATACTATACGTTGGAAACAATACAAATGTTGTAATGACCCGATTTCCGTTAAATCCTTTAAATTCAAATGCACAGCGAAAGACTCAATTTTAAAGAAAAACGGCATAGGTTCATTTAAAAATTGGATTATCCAAAACCTATTTACATTGGCCCGATTTCAAAGAAAGCAATAAACATGGAATGCGCATTCCAGATTAAGTTTTAAACCTCTAAGAGGACTTAAAAACCACAAGACCAATACAATTTTTAAACACATGCTCTCCCGAGCTCAAAACATAAAGCATGAAAGGTAGTAAAATATTTACAAGCATTTCCAAGAATGCTAAACCAAAATAAGTTTATGTTCCTGTCCATTCATCAGCTCGACATGTCATACAGAGCCACCACGTCTACCATGTCCCTTGCGACGAGATTTAACTGAAAAATTGTAAGTGTAGCAACATTAGCATAAAATTCTAGTGAGAGTAAAATGAAAAAGCAAGTAATCCTATGAACCAAATTTCATACCAGAAGTTGTGTCCAAAGGCCTAAATTGCTCTTTACTACCCATTCCACACTTCTAATTTCCACACAATCTTACAATTGAAATATACTTTCCAAGATAGACTTTCAATCTCATACGAATATGAAATAGAGACTTGAAATAAAAGTAATAACTAATATCAAGTCTTTCTACACAATTTTATTGAATATATAAAATTGTATCAATTTTATTGAATATATAAAATTGTATCACTAACTGTAACGTCCCGTTACTTCTGAGGTATAAAAAAAATTAATATTATTTATTTTACTTAATTTATGTATTTAAAGATTACTCTAGAATCAGTAATATAGAATTTAGTAGTTTATTTCGTTTTAGACCTATTTAATCACTTTAATAGCTTAAATTAGTTTTGGTCGTATTAATAATTATTAACAGGCCAATTAATAATTATTAATCACCATTTGGTAAGTTTAAGAACTTCGGGTTTCGATTTAGAAGTCAAAAGTCATTGAAAGGATGTAACCGTCATTTCCAAACTTCTTAAAATATCTAGACACTATTCATCTCCTCTTTAAAAATGTCAGTTGACCAAAGTTGACCAAAACTCACTCATCTACTCTCCCAAACCCGAGCAAAAAGAGGAGGAAAAGAGAAGAGGAAGAAAGTGTTGCCCCGACTTCGTTTCTTGTCGTTTTGCGTGATTTCGGATGCGTTGGAAAGCTCTCGCCGAGACCTTTCTACCCATTCCACTCTTGAAACATTTCCACCTCTCTAAGGTAAGGCCTAGATCTCGAATTTTCATAGTATTTCTATGGAAATTGATTCAATCTTTTGAGTTCTTGGCCAAAACCCTCATCCCCTTCCAATTTTGTTGTTGAATGTTGATGGAAAACTTATTGGGTAACTATTACTTGACTTCCCTTGACCCAAGAACCAAACACGAACAAAATCCGATGCCATCGGTTCACCATTTGTGTGGGCTGTTTTGGGGTGTCTTTTTATTGATATATTGTTTATTGTAATTAAATTCAGAAAATCACTTATTGTCCAAAAACCCGAATTATCGTTACCTATTGAAATTGGGAACTTCCAAACCACTTGAAACCAACTCGAAACACTTCTAAATTTTCTAAAAGCCTGAAAAATAAACCCAAGGCCTATTTTCCTTCTAAGGGCCTAGAGCACCTATGGCGTCTTTATTGGGGTTTTCGTCGTTTTATGCTTTTAGATATTGTTTGTTCGATGTTTGGTAAATTAATGATTGTTAGATATAATTTAATTGTAGGTGTGTTTGTGGACCGTTTGCTTGATCACTCTTTCGGAATACGGGATGCAAAATCTACTTCTGCCAAAGTGAGAATAATTAGAATATAATGTAGCTTTAGAAACCGAATAAGTAGAATGGTTTGTAGGATTGGAAGTTGAGATCAAGGTTTGATTAGAAAGGATAAAAGAAATAAGCTAATACGTTTAGACTTGGAATTAGTTCTAATCCAATAAGAGAACTTATGGATTTCTCAAGGGAACGTTTAACTTTTGGAAGTTCTAAGTTTAGAATCGTTCCGGAGTTTAGGATGGATTATTGGAAGTTGAAGGATCCAAGTATAATGGAATGGTCAAAGAATTTGCTTATGGAACTTTGGATTTTTAGTGAAAAGATTAGAATCTTTGGAAGTGGATATCTTATTGTCTAAGTTGAGAACTTACTTTTATTAAAGTACCGATGACTTGTTTTATTTATTGTTTTTCCGAAATTCCTATTTATTTACTTATGCATAAGGTCATCTATGATCCATTTACTTTATGCCCTTTACTTTATGCTCTTCGGTTACTTTAACATTCATATTTATGTTTATTTACTTTTGCAAGCATACGCATAACATCTTGCATCATTGAAATGAAAGGAAAGGAAAGTGAGAAACAAAAAAGGTGAATGTGAATCCACGGGAATTCTCATTACCTTCATGTATAAAAGGTGAATGAGAATCCTAGGGGAGTTTTCATTACCTTCATTCATATTATCGGTGGAATTATATCATGGAGAAGAATTGTATATTTCATTATGGAAAGTAAGACAACAAGGAGAATTGAGATGTTATGCTTATGTAAAGTTTATTTACTTTTTTTTATACTTGTTTTAATGAGTTAATGGATGAGGATTAGTTTACATAGACTAGTAATTTCATCTTGAAGAGATTATGGATTATGGAATGTACTTTTCCAAATGGTTGAAAGTTAGTTTTCTAGAGTTTAGAGAACTATAGAAAAGATTATGTAAGTCTACTTGCAACACTTTGTATATTATACTTTTCTTTAGAGAAAAAGAGTAAAATGTGATGATAGCCAAGTGCTAAAAGAAAAAGGAATGAAATGGGGTTGTATAATGAGAGAATACAAGAGTATGTTGAACCTTGTATACTCTTATATATATATAAGAGAACTAGTCTCTCTTTTAATTGGAAGATCTTGAACTTGGAGATTAATGTTTGAATGTAAACATTGTATATAGTATAAGGTATTAAAGAATGAAATACAATGTTGTGTGTTATGAAACATATCCTTATTTGCTTGGGAGTAAGATCTTCAATTATTTGGAAGACATGGTAAGTAAAAGTGGTTTACTTGATGTAATACTCTCGATTGGATGAATATCAAAGGGTAAGTAAGTTCTTGGACACAAATCCTGATACGGGTTTGGAGTCTATTGTTACTTTATATTCTTTTTATTTTCACTGGGCTTGTTGTTAGCTCATGATATTACAAACATTTTCAGGTATTGCTTACACTCGTGGTGAGAGAGGAGCTAGTGCGGCTTGATCGAGAGGATGATGATACAGAGATGGACTAGATACTCTTTTAAAGTCCATGGACTCACTTTGTTGTACTTTCTGTCATTTGGGTTGTTAATATGTATATAAGCTTATAAGAGCTTCTCGTTTTACTTTTATGATTTTTTAACTCTTTTGAACTTTATAAACGGAATTGCAATTTCTTGTCTTTAATTTCTCTGATTGTGAAAAGTGTAAACAGGTTTTGGATAGTCCAAGTTTTAAACCTATCCATGCCAAATTTTTATTAAATTTAAAATCTTCCGTTGAAATTTGATTTTAAATTATTTAAAAAGAGTCGTCGTCACACTAACTTTCTTTGTGACCATACAAGTTTCATCGTAACGTGTTACCGTATGGATCAACATCAACATACTACCACGTACGGTCTTACCATATAACAAGTCATCATAACATGTTACCGTATGGATCAACATCAACATACTACCATGCGTGCCGTCTTACCATATCACAAGTCATCATAACGGGTTGTTGTACCAAAAGGATCAACATCAACATACTACCACGTACGGTCTTACCATATCACAAGTCATCATAACGTGTTACCGTATGGATCAACATCAACATACTACCACGTACGGTCTTACCATATCACAAGTCATCGTAACGTGTTACCGTATGGATCAACATCAACATACTACCACGTACGGTCTTACCATATCATAAGTCATCGTAACGTGTTACTGTATGTGTGACGACCCGACTAATTTAAAATCATTAAAAATAAATATAGCGGAAGTCTTTATATTTTAAGAAAAATTGGCATGGTTATGTTTGAAAAGTGGCTAGCCAAAAACCTGTTACATTTTAAATTCACAATCTAAATACACAAAGAACTTTAAGTTCCTAACCAGGAGTTCAAAAGGAGTTTATAATTATAAAAGTAAAGACAAAAGCTCCTAAGAGCTATTTACAAATATACAAATCCAAAATTATATAACGTTCACAAAAACGAAGTCCATGGACTTAAATCAACCTAGTCCATTCCGAGGTCATCATCCTGCTATCATACAGCACCAGCTCCTCTCCCACGACCCCTAGCACGAGCATTACCTGAAATTGGTTGTAATATCATGAGCTAACAACTTAAGCCCTGTAAGAATAGACAGAATAAAAAGTAAAGATAGACCCCAAACCCGCATTCTGATTTGTGTCCAATTTCAATTTGCTTATGCTTTACTAAAACTTCTAAAGTTTAGAAGAATGATTCCAAATCATACATTTCCTTCGGGATCATACATTTGATGGTTCATACTAAATATAATATTTAATCTAATTATGTATATTCATATAATATTAGCAAATGAAGTCTAACCATCAATCATTCAGTAATTAAATAATATAAAGAAAGCACCATCTTTAAATCATTATAATCATCATATGCGAATAATGTCAGGTAATGAAGCTCTCGTAGGCCAGTTCATTCACCTCATTATCTCGCTTTCCAATTAGCACATATAAGTCTTTTCAATTATAAATTCCCATCTCTAGTGATTAATACAGTAATGAAGCTCCCGTAGGTCGGTTCATTCACCTCATTAACTCACTCACCGAGTCAGTAATGAAGCTCCCGTAGGGTCGGTTCATTCACCATGTATCTTCGTATATGTATCATAGTAATTATGGATAATACCAAATAATGTGAACTCGCATAGTTCATCATTATTTCATTATCCATCTCCTCCGATCAATCAAAGTCCCGCAGTCCTTTAACATTCCTCATGTACATATACGGAAATATAAAACGAATAATACCAGACAATGCAAGCTCACTCGGTCTATGCATTGCCTCACTATTCCTTCCAAGTTCGATTATGCAAAATGATATGATATGATGTGTATAAGCTTTCAAGTACGAGTAAATAAATGTAAACTTTCAAAGTAAACTAAAGAACATAAAAGGTAAATGAATCAAGTATTATACTCTTAAATATAAAATAAGAAGATAGCAACTTCTGATAAGGAAAAACAATAAGTAAATCGAATCAACGATTTTTCATAAACTTACTTACTAACTTTATCTTAAAGTTTCCAAATCAAGTTTCTTATTCAACTCTTTAAAATAGAAACCTTCAACTTCTGAATAGTCATCCTTAGGCATCGAACTAACCTAAACTTAGAGCTTCTGAGAGTTAAACGTTCCTTTGAAACACTTATGAATTCTCTCAACTCGAGATCAAAACTTACTCCCAATTCTAAAAAGTTAACTCATTTTCTTATACCCTTTTTTATTCAAACTTAAATATCGACTTTCGATCCTACAAATCATTCTACTTATTCGGTTTCTAAAGTTACTTTAAATCCTATTTATTCTCACCTTAGAAGATGTGACTTCGCTCCAAACCTCCGGAAGAGCGATCAAGCAAAGAAATCAATAAACACCTACAAATAATTACATCTAACAATTAATAAATAAACATACATCAATCGATTGACAATTAAAGGCATAAAACGACGAAAAACCCCTTAATATCCCAAAGGGTGCTCTCGGCCATGATAGGGAAAATTGGCCTCGAGTTTGGTTTTCCGACTTTTAGACAATTTAGAGGTGTTTTAGATTGATTTCATGTACTTTGGAAAATCCAGTTTTCAATGGGTAATGATAAACCGGGTTTTTGGACAATATGCAATTTCCCGAATTGAATTACAATAAACATTATTTCAATAATTTATAACCCATATTCAAACCCCAAAAGGTAAATTTCAAACGGGAAGGGCTTCGACTGAAACTCGGTTTTAGGGTTTAGGGAAACTTTCCAAAATCAGTAAAAACAACTCCCGTAATTACAAACATTGAGTTTCCCGACAAGAAATCGAAGAATCAAAATGAAAACTCCATTAAAACACTATTTGAAGCTTAGGGTTTGAAGCTTTACTTACCGAGAACTCCGTATATCACGGGTGGCAAGCACGATGGTTGGGTGGAAATGAATCGTAGGACCGATATCTTTCCAACGGAACAAGAATCGAAGCGATCCGACGAGAATTAAACGAAACTCAAAATTTGGGAAAAGAGAGATGAAGATCTCGGCCTAGAGGAGAAGAAAGGAAGAAGATGAAGTTGATTTTTGGTCAATTGAAGTCAAATGGTATATTTAAGGTGAATAGTGTTTGGATAGTTTTTTAAGAAATTGAAAATGACGGTTGCGTCCTTTTATGGCTTTTGACTTATAAATCGAAACCCGAAGTTCTTAAACTATCCCAATGGTGATTAATAATTATTAATTGGCCCGTTAATAATTATTAATACCATTAAAACGAAATTAAACTAAAAAGTTAATTTAAAAAGATTTAAACCGAAATAAACTACTAATTTCTAAATTAACAATTCTAAAATAAACTTTAATTAATTAAATTAAAATAAAATAAATAAATAAAAAATTTATCACAAAATAACGGGACGTTACAGTATGGATCAACATCAACATACTACCACGTACGGTCTTACCATAGAACAAGTCATCGTAACGTGTTACCGTATGGATCAACATCAACATACTACCACGTACAGTCTTACCATAGAACAAGTCATCGAGTTCCCTAGTAAGTTAGATAATCTTAATAGAATTCTACTAAGCTACTAAAGAACATAGACTACTTAGAATTACACTAGTTAATTCTCAAGTGCAACTTTTAAGCCACTTTGTCTCCTGAACCACTCAAAGTACCTTAAACTTCCACTCTCATCTAAAATATCCAATTTCACCTAAACTCTTCAATTCAACATACAAGACTTCCAAACCACTCAACTCTTACCTTTTTCACCCAAAATCACTCCACTCACTTCCGAGTCTAAAGTCACCAACCAAGTAATTACTTCTAGAAGCTAGTTTACCACTTAACCTCAATAAACAATATCATAATGAAACTTAACTCATAAAATTACTAACTTCCATTTTAAACTCACCTTAGATTTGTAGTCAAGCTTCCCAATAAGTCGAGATCAACTCCACGCGATCAATCACAATCCTACAAATCAATTACACCTTGTTGGGATTTATGCCCTAGAATTCTTAATTTGTAATAGAATATTTTATGAATAAATAAAAGTATTATTTTAGTGAATTTTGTGTAATTTGTTATATGTTGATATTCGTTAAATATTCAAACATTAATAGTAAATTCCAAAGTTACTGATTCTGTAATCTTGACTACTTAGAGATATAAAGCGGATCTAGTCAAAGATAGTAACTCAAATAGTCTACAGTAAACGAATATGGTTAGGAAACCTTATTCTGGTAACACTGTTGATGTTGTTCACTGATTTGATCCAAATCATTAGCATGATGTAGATGCAAGTGGAAACATCATATATAATGAGTTTATATAAGACTGGACCAGGATAATAAATCGATTCCTAAATAACACCGTTGATCGGAAATGATTTATAATATCAAATTTACGTTATTAAGATTGATACGTCTTAATTCTGAGTATGTTGTGAACTCACATTAATGAAGTCTTTTCCTTTGATTCGCATAGTTGAGGGTGATCTGTTGATACACTCGATAAACTCCCGTTTTGGGGAAATGACTAAATTGGTGCTTGGGAACATTTCTATACAAGATGGCATTCATGACTCTCCTGAAACAAATGAAAGTGTTAGTGCGACACTATTCTAACTTAGGAACTTTAGGTATCTCCCTTGTTGTAATGATTCGGTAATTGAACATGAGGCCTCACCTTCTCACTGGCCCGAGAAGGATCGTTCTATACTCGAAAACTATAGAAAAATGTTCATTAGAGAATCATCAGGTACACAAGGATAAAAGAGATAATTATAAGGGTAAAATGGTAATTTTGACCCAGTTGTAATTATGAGATTACCACGTGAAGGATATGTCAAAACAAACTTAATAACAAATGGACATAACCCATCTATAGTGAGGGGAGTTCAACTTAGGGTTTATAGTGGAATTACCCTAAGTTAATAATTAAGATTAATTAATCAATAAGTTTAATTAATAAATCAATAATTATTGGAGCCCATGATCTATAGGTCCATCAGGTCCCTATGCTAGCCCATATATCATTGTAATTAATCAAGTTATTAATTTAACTAGGAAGAAATAATTATTTTTAAGTAATTAAATTACTTAAATAAGAGAGATATTAATTGTTTAAATAAAGAGTTTATTTAAATGGAAATTAATATTAATATTATTAATTATTTAAATAATGAGTTTATTTAAATGAAAATTAATAAATAATATTATTAATTAAATAATGAGTTTATTTAATTAAATAATAAAAGGAGAGAGAATTGAATATTTGTTTTATGAAACAAATTAGTATTTTACCCAAAATAATTAATTTATTGAATTTGATTCAATATTAATTAATTGAAAGGATTTTTGGAAATATGTATTTAATTAGAAAATATTGTTTGAATTTTTCTAATGATAAATACATAAAATAAAATACATATATATGTATATCATTAAAAAAAAAAAAAGATAAACCATTATCTTAAAACAAGCAGCTCACGCCACTTGTTAACATGAAAGGAAAAATAATTTTTCTTATCTTCCTTGACTATCATGTTGACTTGGCCTTGTTTTATATATATTTTTTTTTTTAATTTTGATTAATTAAATATAAAGGAAATATGAGTTCTAATTTGATTAGGAAACAAACTCTTATTTTTCTTATAAATATGACCATTGGGTGCTCATATTTGATACTTGATATTTTATCAAAATCTCTCTTTCAGTCTCCCCTATAGCCGATTTTGGCATCTCAAAATAAGAAGAATTTTTTTTCTTCTTCTTATGTTCTTCCTGGTTCGATTCCCACAAGTCGGGTTGGTTTGTGATCGGGATATAGCATAGAAGGCTTGGTGAAGTGGATTGATGCTTTAAAGGAAACCCCAACCAATTCTCCATTAAATCTACAATGTAAGTTTTTCGAAAGCCTTATAATTCTAGTTTTAGGTTTGATTACAATTGTATGTTATTAACGGATCCGTAATTAATCGTTAATTAATTTACTAAAGAAATTCCGCTAATTTAGTAAATAGTTCCTTCACACCTAACAATCATTAATTATCCAAAAATCAAGCAAACGTAATCTAAATGCACCAAACGATGAAAACCCCGGATTCTAGCCATTTGGTGCTCTCGGCCATACATGAGAAAACGGGTTTCGAGTTTGGTTTTTCGGCTTTTTGGCATTTTAGAGGTGTTCCGGGTTGATTTCGAGTACTTTGGAGGTTCGAATTTTTCACAATATTTGATTCTTGAAAAATTAAGTAAAATTCAAAACAATAACAAACTAAACACCCTAGCCATCACCAAGTGAGAGAAAAACAAATGGAACGGGTTTTCCATTTGACTCGAGTTTAGGTCCAAGACAACAACCTCATCCAAAGTGATTTTTCCTAACTAGAATTCACAAACAACACCCGGGAAAAACGAATCAAGTCTTGCATACAAGATTGGAAAAAAGAAAACCCAAAAACCCATTTCTTCCTCACCTTGTATCTCCTGGATCTTGAATGGATTGGCTCAATTGATGGGATGGGTAGAAAGTACGTCTCGAGAGCTTTCCAACGAGTTGAGGCACGATGAAAATGGTCGAGAAATGAAGTCGAGGCGACACTTTCTTTCTCTTCTCTTTTCCTTCTCTTCTTTCTCGGGTTAGGGGCTTCTATTTCACTTTTCCTTTCCTTTTTTTTAATCATTATCCTTGCAAAATATGTAGTAGATATATATAAAGAAATTTTGGTAAAAGACCATGTTGCCCCTTGTGACGACCCGACATTTTTAAATAAATTAAATTAGAATACACAGCGGAAGTCTTTTATTTTATGAAAAATTGGCGTGATTATGTTTGAAAATAGGCTAGCCAAAACCTGTTTACATCTTAAATTGAGACATCTAAAAACACAAGGAACATTAAGTTCCTATCAAGAGTTTCAAAATGACCATAATCATAAAACAACGACAATAAGCTCTTATGAGCTAATTACAAAGTACAAATCATCAATATGATTAAATTTCACAAAACCATGTACATGGATTTTTACATAACACATAGTCCATCTCAAAGTCGTCATCCTCTCGGTCAAGCGTGCACCAGCTCCTCTTCCACGATCCCAAACATTACCTGAAATGTTTGTAATATCATGAGCTAACAAACTAAGCCCAGTGAGAATAATAAGAATAAAAAGTAAGAATAGACCTCAAATTCGCATTTCGATTTGAGTCCAAGAACACACTTACTCTTTGCTAACCATCCATTCAAAGAGTTTATAACAAAGTGTTCCACTTTTACTTACCAATTCTCCAATAATATTATGGAACTACAGTTGTTGAATTGTGGGAAATCGGAGATTTGGACCAAAACTATTTTGGAAAAGGTGAGAATAGTTAGGATTTAAAGTAATTATAGAAAACGAATAAGTATGTTGATTTGTAGAATCGGAAACTAAGATTAGAATCCAACCTAAGATTAGAGGGAGTGAGTTAGTGCCTTAGGATTTGAAGTTAATCCTTTAGGCGAGAAACATAGGATTTCTCGATGAAAGTCTTGAATCTTAGAAGATTCTAAGTTAGATTTAGTTTCGTATTTTAGAATGAATCATTGGAAGTTAAAGGATCCAAGACTTTGATAAAGAACGATTGATAGAACCTCGGATTATTGGAAGTTTAGAATCCTTGAAGGTTTAGGTTAATCGTTATGTTTTGATTCGTTACTTTATTAGCGGAGTTCGATCGATATATCGTTCGTCCGAGATTCTATCTATTTTACTTTATGCCCTTTACTTTATGTTTCTACTTTATGCCCTTTACTTTATGTCTTTACTTTATGCCCCTTTACTTTATGCTTGTTTCGGTTACTTAATCATTTACATTTACATTATTTACTTTTGCAAGCATATGCATAACATCTCGCATTATTGAAAAGAAAAGAAAGTGAGAAAGAAAAACGAAAGGTTAATGGTGGAATGTGAGAAAGTCCACATTTCCTCCATGCAAATCGGAGGGGATATGATAATTTGCCCACACTACTTTCATGCATAAGTACTCGTGGGATATGATAATTTGCCCACACTACTTTCATGCATAAGTATGGTGGGATATGATAATTTGCCCACACTACTTTCATGCATAAGCCGGTTAGGGATATGAGAATTTGTCCACACTACTTCATACATAAGAATAAGGGTGGATAGTATGTAAAAATCCACATTACCTTCATTTCATGCATAAATGGTGAATGCGTATCCTACGGGATGTACTCATTATTTTTATGCATATGATAGATGAGAAAGAGAGTTGAGATGTTATATTTATGCAAAGTTTATTTATTTTCTCAATCATGTTATAACAAGTATATGGATGAATAATTAGACTAAAGGGTGCTAATTAATATCATCCTTTGGGAGAATAAGAATTTTAAAGTAAACCTTGTATATAGTATAAGGTAAATATGGAAAATGAGATATAAATGCTATATGCATTTACGAAACCATACCAAGAATATTTGGAATGTAGTTCCATAATATTATTGGAGAATTGGTAAGTAAAAGTGGAACACTTTGTTATAAACTCTTTGAATGGATGGTTAGCAAAGAGTAAGTGTGTTCTTGGACTCAAATCAAAATGCGAATTTGAGGTCTATTCTTACTTTTTATTCTTATTATTCTCACTGGGCTTAGTTTGTTATCTCATGATATTACAAACATTTCAGGTAATGTTTGGGATCGTGGAAGAGGAGGTGGTGCATGTTGATGATAGGGATGACGACTTTGAGATGGACTATGTGTTATGTAAAAATCCATGTACATGGTTTTGTGAAATTTATATCATATTGATGATTTGTACTTTGTAATTAGCTCATAAGAGCTTATTGTCGTTGGCTTTATGATTATGGTCAATTTGAAACAACTTCCAATAGGAACTTAATGTTCCTTGTGTTTTTAGATGTCTAAATTTAAGATGTAAACATGTTTTGGCTAGCCTATTTTCAAACATAATCACCCATTTTTTCTTAAAATAAAAGACTTCGTGTGAATTCTAATTTAATTTATTTTAAAATGTGCAACGTCAAATCCAAGGCTCTCTTATTTCCTTAAGAAAACTTAGATTGGATTGCTAATCGTTATTTCTTGTTTCTAATTTCATTTCTACTTAACTACTTCTAATCTATCTTAAAAGTATTTAACAATAAATAAAATGACCTTGCTAATAAGTCTTTATATCAACCAAAACTAATTTAAGCTAATAAAACGATTAAAAAGGCTTTCGAACGAAATTAACTACTAAATTCTAAATTACTAAATGAGTAAATAAATGAAATATTAAATAAATAAAAAAATTCACTCCAAAATAACTGGACCTTACAAAGGGCTAGGGATTGGTTCATTTTGGAATTTAAACATGCAAAATTGGTTTTATGTAATGTGTTATATGCAATTATCGATAATTGAATTAGTCCTTTCCGAATTGTTCAATTAAGACTTGGCTTTACTTTAATTATGCTTTGGAACTAAACTATATATTAGTTTGAAAAATGGTTATTTAATGAATGGTTTTATTATATTGGATGTTTTTTATTTGATATCTATTAATTATGCAAGTTTTTTCTTATTACATCATCTGTGGATCCTAATGTTGATATAGCTATGTGTCATGTTGGAGTCATATAGGTCAACATAAAATAACTAGACAAACTAAAAAGGGTTTGTTTGGCCAAATTGATAGGGTCGAACTACCAACATGTGAGAGTTGTTTAGCGGAAAAAATGACAAGAAAACCATTTGATAAAGAAACTAGGGCTAAAATTCCATTACAATTAATTCATTATGATATTTGTGGGTCTATGAAAGTAAAGGCACGATATGGAGATGAATACTTTATCACCTTTTATAGATGATTTCACAAGTTTTGGTCATGTCCATTTGATTTCCCACAAGTGTGAAGCATTTGTAACATCCTGTTATTTTTTGAAGTGAAATTTTTTTATTTTTTTATTTTAATTAAAGTATTTAGTTTAATTTTAGTTTTAGTAGTTAATTTCATTCGAAAACCTTTTTAAACAATTTTATTAGCCATTAAAATTAAATTGGAATCAACTTAATAATTAATTCACGGATAAATAAATAACTTTAATCACCATTTGGCTAGTTTAAGAACATCAGGTTTCATTTTATAAGCTAAAATCATTAAAGGGGCGTAACCATAATTTTCGATTTCTTAAAAATATCAAAACACTATTCATCTCTCTTTAAAATCTCAAATTTGACCAACTTTAACCAAGAATCATTTCTCTTCTTCTCCTCCTTTAGCTCTCATGGCCGTGGGCCTCAATCCATGGAATTTTCCCATGGGTTTTCTTTATTTCTCGACGGATTGTCGTGTTTTCGGTTGCGTTGGATTGCTCGGGACGAGGGCTACCAATCCAACCTAGCCTTGTAGCATTTCCCATTCTCTAAGGGAAGTCCCAAAAAGTAAGTTTTCAAAACTTTTGATATGAATTTCATTATTTTTGTCTATAAATGAGTTTTCAAATTGAAATCATGAATTTCTTTCAAGGAATTTGACGATTTTGCGCTTGGATTTTTGAAAAACACTATTCACCAAAAATCACTATTCACCTGAAAATAATACTTTTTCTCATATTAGATATGAGTTGTGATATGTTGATCGATTGATTAATTGTAGGTGTGATTCCTCGTTTGTTGGTTCGTGGGAAGTTGGTTGTCACGCGAGCATTCGAGGTGTGAATAAATAGATTTTAAAGTAAACTTAGAAACCGAATAAGTTGAATGATTTGTAGAATCGGAAGTTGAGATTAAGGTTTAAATCAAAAGGATTAAAGTATGCAAGCTAACATGCTTAGGCTTGGGAGTTAGTTCTAATTGAATGAGAGAACTCATGGATTTCTCGAGGGAAACGTTTAACTCTTGGAAGTTCTAAGTTTAGATTCGTTTCAGAGTTTAAGAATGATTATCGAAAGTTGAAAGTTTCAAGTATAATGGGGTGAATAAGAAACTTGATTATGGAACTTCGGATTTGTACTGAAAGCAATAGAATCATTTGAATTTGGGACTTTTTGATAAAGTTAGTAATTCTAATTTATCTGAAGGCCGTTTGGCTTGATTTATTTATTGTTTTCTTATCAGAAGCCCCTAATTTCTTATTTTATGTATAAAGGGTAATTTGTGATCTATTTATCATTATGTCCTTTCGATCACTTTGAATGTTTATATTTATTTTTACTTGCACACTTTGAATGTTCATCTTTATTTTTACTTGTGCTTGAAAGCATATTCATATCATATCATATTGCATAATCGAAATTGGGAGGAATAATGAGGCATGCTAAAGGACTGCGGGACTTTGCATTGTCTAGTATTATTCGTTTTATGTTTATGTATATGTATCATGAGGAATGCCAAAGGACTGCGGGACTTTACATGATCGAAGGAGATGGATAATGAGATAATGATGGAACTAACATTATCTAGTATTATCCATAATTACTATGATACATATACGAGGATACAGGGGTGCATTGAACCTTGTATTTGGTGAGTGAGATAAGGTAATGTTGAGACTGCGAGAACTTTATTACTTGACATTATTCACTAAAGGTGGAAAGATATTATTGATGTAAAGGTTGAGTTCCCTTTACACTTGTTGAGCGAGATAATGAAGTATTGATGAGACTGCGGGACTTCAATACTGTCATTATAAGCATTTGATGATTATATTGACGTAAAGGTTGTGTGCCCTTTACACTTGTTGAGCTAGATGATGAAGTAATGTTGAGACTGCGGGAGCTTCATTACTGTCATTATAAGCAATTGATGATCATATTGATGTAAAGGTTGTGTGCCATTTACACTTGTTTGACTGTGTATGCTAATATTATAGTCATTAATCATAAATTGTTATTGTTGAATATGTTAAGTTCGAGTGAGCTTAACATTATTTTATTAAACATAAAGGAAAGGTAAACCTTATTTTTTAGCTTGAGTCGCTATAAAGAAAAAGAAATGAAATATGATGTATAGCCAAGTGCTATAGGAAAAGAAATGAGATTGAATTGTATAATGAGAGAATACAAGGGTGTATTGAACCTTGTTTAATTATCATGATATATATGTAAGAGAACTAGATTCTCAATAAATTGGAAGATCTTGGAATTGAAAATTAATACTTGAATGTAAACCTTATGTATAGTATAAGGTATTAAAGAGAATGAAATAAGATTTCTATGTGTGTTATGCAACATGTCATCTTAAATGCTTGGAAGTTAGTTCCTCAAATTATATGGGAGATTTGGTAAGTAAAAGTAGATACAAAACCCTTTTGGTGGTTGAAAGGTAAGGGTATGTGAGTTTTACTTGGACATAAATCCGGATGCGGGTTTGGAGTCTAATGTTACTTTACTTTCTATTTATTTTCACTGGGCTTGCTTTTAGCTCATGATATTACAAACATTTTCATGTAATGCTCGAGGTCATGAGAGAGGAGCTGGTGTAGTCTAATCTAGTTGATAATGATGGCGGGATGGACTAGAGATACCTTTAAAATCCATGGACACATTTATTTCATGTTTTATCTTTTGAGTTGTATATTTGTATATAAGCTCATAGGAGCTTTTGTTTTAACTTTTATCACCTTGAACTCCTTTAATCTTTACACACGAATTGTATTTTCCGTCGTTTAAATTCTCTAATTGTGAAAAGTATAAACAGGTTGTGGATAGTCCAAGTTTTAAACATATCCACGCCAAATTTTTATTAAATATTAAGTCTTTCACTGCAAATTGATTTTAAATTATTTAAAAGGAGTCGGGTCATCATAACATGATTGTTTTAGAAAAATTGTGAATTTAGTGGAAAATCGGTAAGATAAAAAGGTTAAGTCTTTAAGAAAAGACCGTGGATGTGAATATTTGTCTAATAAGTTTAAACAAATTTGCGAAGAAAAAAGAAAACTATGGCAGCTAACCATTTCACGAAACCCACATTAGAACGGGGTTTCTTAAAGAAGAAATAGAACACTTTTAGAAATGATTAAGTTAATGAAGGCGCAAGAAAAAAAATGTCAATCACCTTTTGGGGTGATGCCTTATTGACTTCTACTTATATTCTTAGTCGTGTACCTTCAAAGTATGTTGCTTTTACACCTAATGAGTTATTAACTAGCAGGAAACCAAACCATAATGGTTTGAGACCATGAGGATGTGCTGCTTATATTCATGAGTCATCACATCAACATGGAAAACTAGGTCCAAGAGGTAAAAAGTGTATTTTTATACGATACTCAGAAACCTCAAAAGGGTATGTTTTCATCAGAGAACAAGCAATTGGGAGTATAACAAAATTCGAATAATGTAATGCAACATTCTTGGAAAATAAATTTTCTATCAAAAGGTGAGATTAATCAAGAGATATTTGTTTATGAATTAAATATTCTAAATAGTTTAATTCCATCAAACGAATTAAGAAATACCTGGATCAGTTATCAACAGTATCTCATCCAAGTGGGAGAACTTTGAACACTCCGCGTGTTTTGTGATTCAATAGAGCGATTAACACATAGACAAGAATCGTTAGAACAGCAAATAAGGCGTAGTAATCATGGTTGAATTAAAAAACATCATAACGATGATGAAATATTCATGATTAGGCCTCAAGACAATAAAGAGTCGAATAATATTCAAGAAGCTCTTGAAAGTTCTAACAAAGATAAATGAATAAATGAAATGGAAGAATAAATGGAGTCAATGAAGTCAAATAGTGTTTGAGAACTAGTTGATCTTCCTAAAGGATGAAAAGCAATTGGTAACAATTGGATTCTTAAAATCCAACGTAAAGTTGATGGTTTTATCGAAAGATATAAGACCAAACTTGTAATCAAACAGGAAAGAATTGACTATGAAGAGACATTCTCTTCTATTGTGAGCTTTCCCTCAATTCGTCTCATATTAGCAATAGTTGCTTGTTTGGATTTGGAATTATATCAAATGGATGTTAAAACGATATTTCACTACAAGAAACTGCCGTAATAGCGACGACTAGCGACGAAAAGCGAATGCGTCCCAAGTTAACGACGTAATGCATCGCTCTCGTGAAGAGTTGACTTTCAGCGAAGCATTCCGTCGCCTAATTAATCTAATATATTTAATGGAAAAAATAATTTGGTAGTAACAATGGATGGCGTCGCTAGAGTTGGCGCGATTAATTCCCGCCTTATTAGGGAACGATGCAGTGCGTCGTACATGATGGCGCGAAACATTCCCACATAAACGGACTACAGATTGCGTCGCCCCACGTTATGGAGGGAATGTTTCCCGCTATTATGGAATGATGCAGTGCGTCGTATACGATGGCGCGAAACATTCCCGCGCAAACGGACGACGTATTTCGTCGCCCCACGTTATGGAGGGAATCTTTCCCATCTATATTAATGACGAAATCGTTCATTATTTTAGATAGTAATGACCGATTTCGTCGTTAGTTCACAGTATATATATGCCTCAGGAATGCAAAGAACTCATCATCAAAAACATTTTGTTATTTCATTGCGTTTTTTTTCTACTGCAAAAAAAATACGTGAATGGATGTATGTTCGTCTCTTAGAAGGCTATTTGAACGATGAGTTCATAGCAGGGGTTGAAGAGTTCGTTGAGTTTTGTGAAAGTACGGAGGATTTTGATCGTAATGGAAAAATGATAGGATGTTCGTGCAGAAAATGTAAAAATAAGAAGTTATATTCTTCATTTGATGTGAAGAAACACTTGTATAGTCGTGGGTTTGTGGAGAATTATTTCAAGTGGGTTTATCAAGGGGAATCTGACGATCAAGATAATGCGGCGTTGGAGTGAGCCGTGTTGTACCAAGGAAGCAGCTCAAATGCTATACCGAATTTGGAAGAAGATCGTGATGAAAGACAGCAAGAGTATGGACAAATGCAGCATATGATATACAAAGGTACGTTTAATCATACTCAAGATGATAATCAAAGTATTCTAGAAGAGGAGGAGGAAATGAATCCAGAAGTGCAACGTATGTATCATATGTTCGAATCAGCAAGTATGCCGTTATACCCGGGTTGTGATGTCAGTCAACTGGCTGCAACTATGGAGCTTCTAAATATAAAATCTGCATATCATATTCCAGAGAGAGGTTTTAATTTGATTTCACAATGGTTTCATCGTTGCGCTCCTGTGAACAACACGCTGCCAGAAAGTTTATACGACACGAAAAAATTAGTGGAGGGTCTCGGGTTGCCTGTTGAGAAGATTGATTGTTGCCCGAACAGCTGCATGATATTCTGGGGTGATGGAGATTCGAGTCTCCATAATTGTAAATTCTATTTCCATCCGAGATATAAACAAGGTAAACACACTCTCATTCCACATACTCGTATGTTTTATTTACCGATCACACCTCGATTTCAACGATTGTATGCATCGGAAGTCACGACATCTCATATGAGATGGCATTACGAGCATTCGTAAGAGGTTGGTTATATAAAACATCCATCTGATGCTGATGCATGGAAGCATTTGGATCGTTGTCATCAAGAATTTGCAAGTGAGATTAGAAATGTGAGATTGGGGTTATGTACTGACGGTTTCAACCCGTATGGCGCTTCTGGTGCACAATACTCTGTATGGCCTGTTATGTTGACACCTTATAATCTCCCTCTATCGATGTGTATGAAAGATCCTGTTATATTCTAAACGGTTATCGTACCGGGTCCAAAGAGTCCAAAACAAAGGTTAGATATCTACCTCCAACCTCTTATTGTTGAGCTGACTAATTTGTGGAATAATGGAGCGTTGACTTACGATGTATCGAGAAAACAAAATTTCTGTATGAAAGCCGCAATAATTTGGACGATAAGTGACTTCCCGGCATATTCAATGTTATCTGGTAAGCACGATAGCTTATTAATTATAAATTATTTTCATTGCATAATAATATGTATAATTAATTTAAATTTATCGTAGGTTGGAGC
Source organism: Gynostemma pentaphyllum (assembly GCA_028015215.1). Classification (NCBI taxonomy): domain Eukaryota; kingdom Viridiplantae; phylum Streptophyta; class Magnoliopsida; order Cucurbitales; family Cucurbitaceae; genus Gynostemma; species Gynostemma pentaphyllum. The sequence goes on from CM051349.1 coordinate 18,956,062, forward strand.
ACATCCGGAAAGTTTGCTTGTCCTCATTGCATGATTGACACTGGAGCTTTCTCTTTGAAACATGGTCGGAAAACATGTTGGTTCGATTGTCATAGAAGATTTTTACCGAGCGACCATTTGTTTTGATCCAACAAGACAAATTGGTATAAGGGTCGTAATGCACGCAACCAAGGCCCGCCCCTAGTTTATAGCGGAATCAAAATATTACACGGGTTAGATTCAATTGGCATGAAAAAAATTAATGAAATATTGGGAACCATTGATTCCTGTTGCTTTCAGATCGTTCCTCGAACAAAAACATTGGGAACTGTTGGCGCATTTAAGTGTGTTCTTCAGAGATTTGACATGCGCAGATTTAACACGAGAGACAATTGAATCATTAAACCGAGAGATTCCAGTTATAATATGCAAACTGGAGCGAATGTTTCTACCCGGATTTTTCAATTCGATGGAGCATCTTCCTGTTCATCTACCGTATTAGGAACTACTTGGGGGCCCTGTTAAATATAGATGGATGTACCCATTTGAAAGGTAAAATATTATTATGTTAATTGCCTTTTTTAGTATATTTAAATACACATGATGCTAAATTTTAGATTTATTTTACTGCACGAATTCTAGATATTTGCATAGATTGAAGAAAACCGTTGGAAATAAAGCACGAGTGAAAGGATCGATTTGTAATGCGTACCTGGTACACGAGACAACTATATTCTGTTCGTATTACTTCGACCAACATATCTCCGACCACTTTCATCTAGTGAACCGTAACGTGGTTGACACTTTTCTAGAAGGTGTAGACTTGAACGACTTGGATATGTTTATCGTACCAGGCAAAGGTTTAGGCAAATCTATGTAGAGAAAATTAAGTGATGAGGAGTATCATATAGTCCAGACTTACTTATTATGCCACTGTGCGGAAGTAGAGCCATATATTGAGTAAGTTTTTCTAATTCATGGAGTTTTGTTTTATTTAACATGAATAATTTTGTTTAAATTTTCACATTAATACATTTTATGTAGATTATTTATGAATTCATGTGTACAACCATCGCATCCCGGTATTACTGAATCAGAAGAAGGGAACATCATCGATAAACATTTTACGTTCCTGGTTTTACAATTACGTTGACAATCTCACCATTCCGATCGCTGATCAACGTATATTATGGATCGCAAAAGGTCCATCCAGAATTACAAGATCTTACACCGGTTATCTGGTGCAAGATTACTGATTTCAAACAAAAGCTCATTCAGTGAACCGGGCAACAAACAACAGTGGCGTATGTATAAAAGGTCAAGTGTTCGGGAACCATGCAGAAGATTTCTATGGAATCATTGATGAGATTATTGAGCTTCAATTTGCAGGTCTGAGTCTTAAACGTATAATCGTTTTTAGCTGCACATGGTTTGAAACAACGCGACTAGGTGGAGTTCGCAATAATATCAATCTTAAAATTATTGAGGTGAACCGAAGAAAACACATGCACACCCAAGATCGTTTTGTTTTGGCACAACAAGCAATTCAGGTTTACTAAACTATCCCGCTCACCGTCGAGATTTATCTGATTGATTAGTTGTCTGTAAAGTAAGACCGATGATAATAAATGACAGCCTCCCTGATAAAAATAGTGAAAACTACGTTGCATTTCAGGAGGATGAAATGCAAAATCGTGAAATCGATGAAGGTATTAATTCTGACACTGCGCGTCCGTTGAATGACGCATCAGAGACACTTTTTATGAAGGGAATGTCTATGTTCCACCTGAAAATAACAAAGATTCTTCTCCAGATGAAACAAACGAAGAAGACACTGAAGAAGACAGCATCGATTCAAAAAAGATGAATGATTCTGATTACGATGATTGAAGTATTTATGTGTAACAGGGGAAATAATTCAAAAAAAAAATACAAATATTAACGACGGAAGGCATCGTTATATTCAGATATACATTAAAAATAACGATGCCATGCGTCGTAAAACCTCACAGAACACAATGATGGGATGAATTTTTTCTAAGTATAGGAATGATACTAACGACGGAAGGCATCGTTATATTCGGATATACATTGAAAATAACGATGCCATGAGTCGTTAAGTTCAAATATACATTGAATATAACGATGTCATAGGTCGTTAAGTTCATATATACATTGAACATTAACGACGGAATGCATCGTAAGTAAATCAAACGGATAGTTTATGGGAAACTGTTCAAATTCAAGGCCGCCGATTGCGTCGTTACCTGTAATTAATAAGGCGTGAAGATAAAAAATTTCACAAAAAGTGTGCGCGAATGAGCGATGCAATTCTTCGCCCATGAATATGAATAGTCACTTTTACTTTATTTGAAAATTGGCGTGAGCGACAAAATTTGTCATGTACATAAATATCAGCGATCAATTTCGTCATGTTGTTCATCCCCATAAGAACGCAGACAATGAACTGCATAGCTAGAACGAGGGATTCCATCGTTAAAAAATCACGCATGACGAGTTATTAAGTGATTAACGACGAAAGACGTCGTTACATCTCTTTTAAAACAGAATCGTTTCTTCCATTTTCACCATCCTTCCTCCGTTTTTCTTCTTTTCCTCTCAAACAAAATTCTTCCTTCTTCGATTCTCTCAGCCAATTCCTTCCCATTTCTCTGAAAACCCTTTCCCTTTCTCAAAAACCTCAATCCTTGGAACGAATCCGAGTAATTTTCTTCAAATTTAATATTTTTTTTTATGTAATTAGTTTAAAATTTCTAATTAGCATGTTATTAGTTAATTTAGTTTAAAATTAGTTGATTTTAATTTAATTTTGTGTAATTTAGATAATGTATGTAATATGTATTTAGTTTTATGTAATTAGTTATGTTTTAATTAATTATGTGTTAATTAGTTAATTTAGGTTGAAATTATTATGTATGTTTTCATTTAATTATATGTATTTAGTTAGTTTTAATTAATTATATGTTAATTAGTTAATTTAGTTTGAAATGCGTATGTATGTTTTAATTAATTATATGTTAATTAGTTAATTTAGTTTGAAATGCGTATGTATGTTTTCATTTAATTATATGTATTTAGTTAGTTTTAATTAAGTATATGTTAATTAGTTAATTTAGTTTGAAATGCTTATGTATGTTTTCATTTAATTATATGTTAATTAGTTAATTTAGTTTTGAAATTAATATAGTTTATAGGGTAGAATTTTAATTACTTAATTATTGTATTGTAGGTCATGCCTACCCGTAGACGCCCTCCAGCACCTTCTGGCACACCTGGTGCCAGCAGTTCAGGGAGTCAGCCCCCCAGTGAGGAGGATGATGTCCATCTCGGGGATACCCCCAAACGATTGTTCAGGACGAGGATATCGACCCAGACACGGAGCCCGTGCGGATGTCTATTTCTGGGAGGGTTCGCTGTCGTTCGAGGCGGCCGATAAGTTTTGTTTAGTTTGTATTCTTATTTCATTAATTATTTATTATTTACAAATTCTAACTTTTCAATGTTTCCTTTTCATTTCAATAGGTTACATCCATCACGGGAGGTTTCGAGGAGATTTACGGAGGTATTGAAGATGCTTCCTGTGCAGGGGACACCCTCGTTGGCGAGCGTCTCGCTGCGCGCACAAGCCGCGGATGTTTGAGGCATGGAAGGTAAACATATTCAAAATATTATATTTAATTTTATATATATATATATAATATTTCGAAAACTGACAGTTACTTTTTTCAGCAATATTTTGATATTCCATAGGAGCTGACCGACGAGGTCATATACGCTCCCTGGCATCATCAGGGCGGCATTTGGTACAGGGACACTAGCTACAATATTTGCCAAGCCCCTGCCAATAAACGGCCAGCCCACATTTCTGGGGAGGACTTGGCGGAGATCTTGGCGCGTACTCAAACGCCGGATGCCCGACGCATTTCGACAATCAATATCTCCAACCGGAACGCCAACCCTTCGAAGCACACTGGAGGGTCACGCTCCACATACAAGCACAAGAAACAACTCGTTAGTTATTTTCTGTACTAATGAACTTTTACTTTATTTTCATAAGTTATTCATTATTCGTTAATTATTTTTAACATTCGCAGGAGCAAAAATTGGGTCGTCCGGTTCATGCTACTAAGCTGTTTATCCGTCTCCACACCAAAGGTGGAGATACACAGACTTTTGTAGACGATAGGGCGAGAGAGAAAGCGGTAAGTGTTAATTATTATTTATTCTTTTTCAAATTTATTGATTATTAGTATATTAGTTAATGAAATGATTTGTTTTTTTTTTCAGGCTCGTTACGAAGCGATTCTCGCTGATCGTTTACCGAGCTCCGATACCCTCCCGACACAGGAGGATATCGAGTCAGCTTTTCTCGAGGCAGCAGGAGGGAGACGTCCAGACGGTACTGTTTCTGGACTCGGCAACCTCGACCCTGTCATTTATGCCGATCAGCCTCGATCTTCCCAGGCAGCTCGTTCTATCGAGGCTGCCGAGCTTCGCGCGAGTAACAAAACTTTGAAGGCTGAGACTGTAGAGCTTCGAGAGAGCAACGAACGGCTCATAGCGGAGGTGACAGGGATTACGGCTCGTCTCGATGAGTCCGAGCGGTCCAGGCTCGAGTTCGAAAGGTCGATGAAGGCAACGATGGACATCTTCATGGCGCAGATGCGCGGCGAGGGTTCTTCGACTTCCGGTTTTGGTTTCCCTCCTCCCAATCCTCCATCTAATCCTCATGTCGATTAGGGATTAGGCTTTACGAAAAAAACATTATTTTGTATTATTTTGGGATTTTTAATATTATTTATCTAATATTATTTTTTCTTAAATTTACTTTAATTTATTTTTTTGTAATTAAAACCCTAAACCCTAATTAAATTTTAAAAAAAATAAAAATAAAATTGGCCGATTCCATCGTTAATAGTCAAAAACACCTGTTGACTTATATAACGATGTATTCTATCATTATAGTGAAACATGACTTTGACTATTAACGACGTATTCTATCGTTATACTTGAAACATGACTTCGACTATAGAACGACTAAATGCGTCGTTAAGATTAACAGGTGTCTTTGACTATTAACGACGTATTCTATCGTTAAAGTCAACATGTGCCTTTGACTATTATAACGACGGAAACCATCGCTCCATTCAGTCAACGAAACATAGCGATGGAATACTTTTCCCTCTTTATGGAACGAGGCATTTCGTCATCAGTTTCATCTAACGATGGCAAAATAACGTCAGGTCATTCCGTCATTACTTCCTTGTAACGATGAACTACTGCCTCACTTCGTCGCTAATTCGCATTTTTCTTGTAGTGTTTCTAAACAGTGAATTGGTAGAAGAAATACACATGCATCAACCCATTGGTTTTGTTACCAAAGGGCAAGAACAAAAAGTGTGTATATTAATTAGGTCAATTTATGGCCTCAAACAATCTTCCAAATAGTGGTACATCAAATTTCATGAAGTTATCCCTTCATATGATTTACATATGATTGGTAAGGACCACTGTTTGTATGTTAAATCACAAAAATATAAGTTTGTGATTCTTTCATTATGTGTGGATGACATACTCTTGGCTGGGAAAGACAGAGAGTATATATATTAGCCATTCTAATGGTTAACATCAAACTTTTAATTGAAAGATCTGGGTGAAGCAGCTTGGAGTAAAGATTGAAAGAGATCACTCCAAAAGGATATTAGCCTTATCACAAGGTAGTACATCATGAAAATCCTTGAGAGATTTAAAATGTAAGACTGCAAACCAATTGATACTCTCATCGCAAAAGGTGAAAGCTTAAGTCAAAGATTGTGTCCAAAGACTCTAGGAAAATAGAGCAAATGAGAAAAATTCCTTACTCGAGTGCTATTGGTAGCCTCTTGTATGTCATGATGTGTACAAAACCAGACATTTTTTTTTATTGTGAGTATGCTAAGTAAATATCAATAAAACCCTGAATAACCCCATTGGAATGTTGTAAAAGACATATCTAGGTACCTGGTGGGAACCATGGATCATTCATTGTGCCTTTCAAGAGAAAAAGATTAAAGAGAATCTATCTCAATCGGTGTGGCTTAAGAGGTTCTTAAATTACTTGGGATTCAATGCAAGTAAGTCTAACTCTGTGTTAGTAAACTGTGATAGTCATGTTGCTATTATAATTACAAAATGATTCCCAATATCAGTCTAAAACAAAGAACATTTATACTAAATACAATTTTGTGATAGACATGGTTGCACAAAAAGAAGTGAATTCGCAATATATATCTACGCGGGATACGGTGTAATGACCCATGATTTTAGTAAGTAACTTAAATTCAAGTAATTGATATTATTTAGCTTATGTAATATTGAATATGGTGAAATTTCCTTAAATTTAACTAAGGAACTAGTTGGTAAGATTTGTATTAGGATTTACTTAGTGTTGGGGGTCAAAAATGGCTCACATCACTGCGTCCTGAAACTTTTTGTGCATTTAGAGCCAAAACCCGATAGTGGTCGCTACGGCGATGGCTCCCCGTTGCTGCGGTGACCAAAGCTTTATTTTTCTGTAATCTGTCTCGTCGCCGCGACAACATGGCACGATTTTATGTGAGTGGTTAATTTTATATGTAAAAACATTAGGTTTTCTTTTCCTTACTTCCTCTCCTTGAAACCGACGCCTCCCCCTCCTTTGGTGAAAATTCTTGCTAGATTTTCCTCATCAAATCCTTGTTTCAAGTGTGGATTCAAGAAGGTGAAGTTTTGGTGTCGTTAGATCGGGATCACCTTCCAATCTTACAAAGTCAAAAAGGTAAGGAATTGCTTCCATGATGAAAACTTCCAGAAATTTATTCTTTTAATTTTGTTCGAGATCAAGATTCGTCATTGAGGGATCTTGAAACTTTTCAACTAAAACCTTAATCAACTCTTTTCAAAAACCTAAAATCCTTTCTTTTCGAAATCGAACTTTTCCTTTCTCCTTCTAGTTTAGCCGTGAACCTCATTGAGGGTCTTGGTATCGCTTTGTTTTTCCTTCAATATTTCCTTTGTATAGTCGATTGTATGAGTGTATGATAGTTTTGCTAAACCTTTTAGAACAATAATTGCAGGTTGTGGGCTCTTGTGAAGAAGATAATCTTTTTCAAACCGAAATGTCAAGGTGAGTATACAATTTCGTTAAATGATAGGTTTTGTAACGTCCGTTAATTTCACGGTAATTTTATTTTATTTTATTTATTTTTTATTTTATTTATTTTTATTGAGTTGTTATTTAATTCTTATTTCCTTTAATTATTTTAGTATTCATAATTATTTAGTTATTATTTTAATTAAATTAATTTAGGTTATTTAAATTGGCTAGCTTAGTTTAGCTTATTATAGTAAATTAGTTAAGACCAGTGTAATTTAATTGTAGCTTTAGTTGCATTATAAAACTCTAATTACAATAGTAATTTTAAATGAAAAGAGGAAAGAGTGGGTCCACATGGTTTTTATCTTATCGTAAAAACTAGGGTTTTTGGACCAATGGACAACAAATATTATAAATTAAAAAAAAAAAAAAAACAAACAAACACTCGCTCTCTCTCTCGCCCAAAACGCAGCCGCTTCCTTCTCCTCATATTTTTTTTCCATTCCTTCTCTCTCTCTCTCGCTTGACCTCCTCAACAGCCGTCGTCGTCCATTTCCTTTCTCCCTTTCCTTCGTTTTGCTCAGCCACCAATTGAGAAAAGATGAGGGAGACCTCATTGTTTAGTTCCTGATTTGCACAGCCGAGAAGGCCTTGAATTGAGAAAGGGGGTCACATATTTCTTCTCTTTTTTTTTAGTTGATCTTGTTTGGGCTACATCTCCAAACAATAAGGTAAACCTCCATCCTTTATTCCCATGTCTCCTTGAAGCTGAATCCTCTATTAATAGAGTTTGCTCCAAGATCCATCACCCGCTGCAACTTGTCCCGTGTGATGTGGGTTTTGGGTTAAAGTTCCTTACACATAAAGATGTATATATATATTTATTAACCTATATTGATTATTTTCTTTTAAAAATTAAATCCACCACCGCCTGTTTTCCCTCTACCTTGCGTCTCTTTTTTTTTCTTTATTGTGTTTTATTGTCTGTCACTTTTAATTAAGTGAAGTGTTGCCTATATAAGTATATATATTTATATATAGATTAATATAATCAACTTGTCTTCAAACCATGGCCATTACCTCCCCCTTCCTTATCCTCACGTTTTCCTAGGCCTTTTGATAGGTATCTGACCAAATATATATTTATACATATATATAAAGTAAGTAGAATTTTTTTTTTAAACAAATTTTTCTTTCAGAACATGTGTTTTGATTTCATATAAATATATATGAAGGCAGTTGTAGGCTACAACTACCTAATGGCAGTTTCTTGGAACTGCCAGCAGTTTCTTGGAACTGCCAGCGGTAGCTTCTTGAACTGGAGCGATTCGAACCACAACGGTTCCTTATTCCATATCTACAAAGATATGTTATTTTTCCTCAGTGAAAAAAAAAAGAATGAACGTAAGAAAAAGAGTCTATAAGAGAATACAGTCTCTCTCAAATAGAAAACTCTCTGTATCACTTTCAATCTCATGTTCATCATATTATCTAAATAAGTGAAAGGATCTAGGCTGTGAAACAGTAAAGCCCGTCCGTTCGGTGATTGGCTTTCGTCGATCAATACTTTGCATTTTCGGGTTTCTCGTTATTTCCGCTGCGTGTCTACAAGAGGTTAGTCCGTATTTACGAAACCCAACAATATATATATATATATATATATATATATATATATATATATATATATATATATATATATATATATATATAAAAAGTTGCTTTTAGTCAACAAATTCATTTCCAGTACATGCTCCACTATTTAAATTGGTCTAATTTATTTATTTGTCAAATTCAATTTATTTATTTGTCAAATCCAATTTGACTTGGTCAAGCATGGATGCATTGAATTTAATCAATTAGCTTTTTAACCACATTTTAACCTTTTAATTTTGATTGGCCCTTGTCAGGTCCCGACCCAAATTTTCATGCTTCTTACTTTAATCGCTTGATCTTTAGGATTGTATTGTAGTTGAATATTTTAGAATTATTTAATTTAGGTGTTACTTATTGCTCGCTCGTTGCTCGTTTTGGGTTTCGATTTCAAGCTAATTGTGCAAAAGGTGGGGATAAATAGAATTTTACAGTAAATTTAGAAATCAAATACTTGAACGATTTGTATGATTCGGGAGTTAAGTAAAATTGGAATTAAGTGAATTAAAGCATGCTAATTTTATGAAATTATAGGAATTGGGAGTATAGAATTGATATGGGAAACTATGGAATTACAATTTCTTGGGAGTTGAAGTATGGACTTGATTGGTTTAGTTATCTTATCGCTTTAAGTATGTTTACCATGTGTTCTTGGATGATTTAATTTCGTTATCGAGATATTCCTGATTTAATTGAGCTTTTAATGAGACTGGGCCTTCCCAGCAATGGTTATCTTATGTTCTTAGAGATTAATTACGATATCAAGGTTTTCTGATTACTTTGGACTCTTACTGAGACTGGGTCTTCCAGCGTTGGTACTTAGTACATAAGTCATTCGATGATTTCAGGATTGTTGTGATCGATAGAGTATGTGGCTTATGACTCAATACGTTCTCATGTTCTTGATTAATAATTCTTTGATGAGATGTTCTGAAATTGGTTCTCTGTTTATTTTTGGTTCTCGAATTTCTGATTCTATATTATCACACTTGTTTGCATGGTGATGAATAATGAGATAATGCATTGACTACGTGTGCTTGCATTATTTGGTATTATTCATGGTTCGATATATGTATCATGAGGCATGCATAGACTACATGAGTTGCATGAACGGAGGAGTTGAATAATGAGATAATATATTGAGCTACTATTATCTGGTATTATTCATAATTGCTATGATACATATATGTTCTCGACTGTTAGACTACGTGAGCTATGCATGTCATTGGTGAGATAACAAGATCGTGCATTGACTGCGTGTGCTTGCACCATCTGACGATTATTCACCCAGGAGATTCTGGTTCTGGTTCTGTTTTATAATGCATCGACTACGTGAGCGAGCATTTGTTCTTGATAAGAAAGTAAAGGCTTCGTGAGCTTTACTTGATATTGGAATGAGATAATGGGATCGTGCATAGATTACGTGAGCTTACACCATCTGACATTATTCACATGTTCTATGTTCTATATTTTATGTTCTATGTTCTATGTTCTATGATCTATGTTCTTGGCTCTATGATCTTGATCTTATTCTTAGTCAAGACTACGTGAGCTTAACTCGTTCTAGATATCTTCCTTGAAAGTTAAACGTATGACTACATGTTCTGTTTACTAAGAGTTTGGAAGACCTGACTACTTGCATGATCTTCATTCTTGTTCTTTATTTTTTCTGTTCTTGGGAGAATTGCATGACCTTATGTTCGAAAGTCTGTTTGGGTAGTCAAGAGACAATATGACTCATTGGACACAAATCCGGATTGGATTTGGGATCTAAAGTTACTTTTTATTCAATTTATCTTCACTGGGTTTCCTGCTCATTATATTACACTTTCAGGTATGGGATGCGGTCGTGGTCGTGGAGATGGTGCAGCATGATTCTAGACCGATGATGATGATGGATGGACTTTCTTTGTGTAGTCCATAGACTATTCGTGTTATGACACTTTCTTTTATCCATTTTGTTTCTTATGGATTATTGAGCTCTTTGAGCACTTTTACTCTATTTATTTGGTTATATGGATTTCTGGTTTATTACCTTATTTACATTGTGGGTTTAAAACTTTATAAAAAGGGAAGCGCTTCCCATATTCGATTGTTTTACGAATTTTGGATTTCACTTGGAAATGAAAGAATGTTTTTATCGATTTACATGTTTTCTATTTATTTTCTAAAGTCTTCCGCTGCGTTTATCTATTTATTATTATTTATAAAAAGTCGGGTCGTTACAGGTTTAGTGCCCCCTATGTTTCATTATTTATTTGGTGGTTAAGATTAGCTTATGAGGTATTTAAGATTGTTTTAGTTAAATTTAACTATTATATTGTTATTGGATTATAATGTGGATTATTGTCAATTTGGATTTTCGGGTAGCAGGTTTGGGTATCGGTTAAAACTTTGAGTTGGTGGTTAACGGGTAGTTCTTGGATGACTCTTAAGGTTGATTGATGAGTGTTTTGGAAGTATCTTGAGCCTATTGTTGAGTTTCAATTACTTATTTGGACTTGTGTGATTTAGGCTCAGTTTGGCATTTCTTTTAGACAGATTTTTAGAAAATTTTAACTGTTTTATTGTTTGGTAAACAAAAATTTACAAAATTTTGAAAAAATATGGTTATGTAACTGCCAGATTCTAAAAGCAGATAGGCTCCTACTTTTTCTTTTCAAAAGTACTTTCTTTAAATCTCTCCCACTAACTCCTACTCTAAATCTTTTATAAATTGAAAATGTATATTAAAATCTAGCAAAAAAATTTGTATTATTTATGAATAATTGAGATTCAAATTATTATAAATTAAAATTGATCTGTAAGAAAATTGTGTAGTTTTTTTAGTATGCAAAAGAAATATATTAGTTTTAGATAAAATTTAGAAAATAATTACTAATTGTAATAATTAAATCATTTTAAGAATATAAATATTTTATTCTTGAAATAATGGATTGATAATATTTATTTAGTTTCTTTATTAAAGTTTTTTTTTATATTTTTTCTATTTGGATATTATTTTTATGTTTTAATATTATAATAAATTTTTTTAAAAAAATATTGTGATTAAATTAATATAAATCCTATTTATTAACGTTTTTTTATACATATAAAAAATATTAGATGTTTATTTTATTAAATATATATTAGATTTTAAATTAAAATTTAAAAAATTTAAAGCTCGTCGTAAAAATTATGTCATTTTAAAATAGGTAAGTACCTTTTAAATCAATTAACTAAACATTATTTAAATTCATTTAACTCATAATACATTTTATAAGTTGAATTTTTCGAATTTTAATTTTTTGCATAAGTTGATTTTACCAAACACTAATCTGATTTATGATACAGCTGATTTTCTTTACAACACAGCTGACAGCAATTATTTCAAAAGCTACAACAATGCCAAACTAGCCCTTAAATTGTTGTGTTTAGTTCTTAAGAATGTCGTATCCGATTATTGCGTAATTTTAGACTTGCATGTGTCTTTGCATGTATGTGTGCATGGGAGGTTCATATTGAGCGATGAGTCGTTCAATAGAGAATATTATGTAGGTTCATTTTAAGTTTGACCAACTTAAAAGAGAATTTTGATATATATTAAAAACTCTTATCTTGTATGCGTACTTGATAGAGAGTTATGAGAAGGTTCATATTGGGTAGAAATATTCAATAGTGGATAAGTTGTGTGATTGGGTGACGAATGGCTTGGATTGGATTGTTGAGATGGAATAGGTTGAAGGTTGATTCAACATGGAACTAAGTCTAATGAAACCAGTTTGGTGGTTTGGAAGACTAAGCTATGTGAGATAGTGTGTTTTTGACTTAATGTCATCGTAGGGTGTATTCAAGCATATTGCTCTTATTGAAATTGTTTATTCATTAGGCATAGCCTCATGATGCTACATTATTATTTTCTGTACCAAGGGGAAAGGAGCTGGCAAGCGATGAGGAGCTCGATGGATGAAGAGAGGATTAGATTATTCGAGTTTTGGCGTCGAGTCATTTGTTTATTTCGATACTCTATTTTAGTAGTGTCATTTAATTTACGTTTTATGTTGAATTTTGTTTTGATTTTAATGATGTTAAACTATAACGTTGATGACGTGTTTGGATTTGGTTATTTTATGGTTTTTATTGTTAATTGTTTTTAAATAAGAACTTGGCCAAGTGTTCGAATGATTTTGATTTAAATAAAGAGTATAATTCTTTCTTTAGTCGTTTTCCGCTGTGCTTTGAATATTATTTTGTATTTAAAAAGTCGGGTTTTACATATGGTTGTAGATTTTTTTATAAAGTCCATACCTTAGAGATATTTTTAATGGTCATGTTAAATCTCTAGGCCAGCGTAGATTTCAATTTCACAGTAAATGAAAATTCTCTTTCTATTTTTTTTGTTATGAATAAAGTTTTGTACTTTTAAATTGCATACACACAATAATGTTCAATACCTTAAAATAAAAGTATGTCAGACAGTAGATTGTACTTCTCACATAGCTAATCATTTCTATGATTTAGTGTCGAATAAAAATGAGATATTTTAAGCAATATTGTTGTTAATTGATAACAACACTAAGAGAACCTATGCTTAATCTAAATATAGTCTTGATAAAGAATCAAGATGAGGTTATATTTATAATCGAAAGTGAATAGATCTCACTATTCGCCTAATGGAAGTCCTGCAGTCATAAGTTGATAAAGTAGAATTGTGGACTCAAGTTGAATATTAAGTGTATCTGAACTATCATCTGTACAGTATAAAGTGAGACATACACTCTGTTGTTGAATAAAAATGGAGGATCGGGAACGGACCTAAAGGGTCGGGTGTCTCCCAGACCACGTCCATGCAATGAACTTGAAAGAATAAGAAGAGGGGTGAGAAGTGAGCCGAGCAGCTTTGAACCGAGGACAAAGGTGACATGCACAAGGAAACAGCTGAGCACCGATGTGGTGCCAGGCCTTTCCACTTCGATGCCTAAGTCAGACCAGAGTAGTAGAAGAGATAGTGTACCTCAACAGTGGGTCTCGCCCGATATTTATAAGAGAGGTTAATGATGACCCTATCATGTAGGTGTCAAGCATAGGCACTAGGCCACGTGCCGGCTCTCGATTGGATGATCACATATCATGTCTAAGAGCGGGACTCGGTGGTCTATGTTTTTCCTTTGGAAGAGCAGCCAGACCCTTTACCTTAGCGTTGAAATGATTCCACACCAGGTGAGCTCATGCCTTGTCAGGCCTATGAGGTCATCTTTACCCATTCTCTACTTAGGTGGTTACCTGCTCTTCTGAGCCTAGGTGATTTGGTCTTCTAGGGATGAGCACGCACATTGCTAGGTGTCACGGAGTTGAACGAATGCGGAATAATTTTTAGTTTGTATTCGAACCGTGTGGCCTTAGAACCCTTCTAAGTCACCTACTCGATCACCTTACTCGATCACCCACAAAGTACACCACCACACACACAACAAAGGGACAATATGCGACACTTATCGTTTTTGGGCTAAACCGACCCAATGGTACTTTGATTCACTTACAAAGTGTTACAATAGATGGAGATACTCTTAATCTACCAGAGAACTACCAAAGTCTACATTTACAAACGAAATGCACATCTATTTATAGATGAAATACAACATAAACGAAACTACCCAATAAGTGTTTGATAAAATGCCCACTAAGTGTTTGATAAAATGCCTCAGTCAAGGTTACCGCCCGTAACCGCCTGAGACATGTGTGTTGGCGCCCATGCATCATGCCAACACACATCACATGTGCTTGAATTTTCCATAACCATCTGGAACCGCCCACCATGTGTGATAACCGCCCACTAAGTGTGATAACCGCCCACTATGTGTGGCAACCGCTCACTATGTGTGGCAACCGCCCATCATGTGTGCCAACCGCCCATCATGTTGCTAGGAACCACCCACCAAGGTGTAACCGTCGCCCATCACGTGCGGAACCCACGCACATCATGCTTTGTAACCGCCCACTAAGGCGTAACCGCCCACCATGTGCGAGACCATCGCCCATGTGTGCGTCTGCCAAGTCCATCGTCAGCAACCGTTGCCCATGACTAGCGCCCACGTCTTGTAACCGTTGCCCATCATTAGCGTAACCATCGCCCATGATCAGCGTAACCGCCCAATGCCTTCGCCCATGTCGCAGGCTCACGCCCACGCCCATGCCATCGCCCATGTCGCAAGCTCGCGCCCACGCCCATGGCATCGCCCATGTCGCTGGCTCGCGCCCACGTCCATGTGCCCATAAGCTGCCCTCGCCCATGTTGCGTGTCAAGGACCACGCCTATGTCAGTCAACCAACCTGCACGCCCACACATGCTATTGTCTGTTTGTCTTCTTGGGCAACGCCTATACGTGCCACGCCCAAGTTCCTATGGGCTACCATCGCCCATGTCGCGTGCCTAAGGTCACGCCCATGTCAACCCCTCGTCTGGCCACACGCTAACCACGCGTGTGTTGGTGTCATGCCAGGGCCAAGCGCCTTAGTCCGTCAAGCCACTTGTCTTAGCCAACCTTGTCTCGTGCCATCTCTCCCCTCTATGTATGCCGCCCACATACTCATGTCTTGGCTTGGTTTTCAGGCACGCCCAAGCCAAGATTCATGTCTCAATATTAAGGGTCTAACACTAGGCCTCACATGCTTATTCCGTTAAGTTTGCTACCTTGGTGCTCGGTCCTCTTTATGAGGCTGAGCCCTCCCTGAGTGGTCTTCTTAGGGGAGGCACTAAAAAGTGAGTTTTCAAAACTTTTTATATGGTTTTGTTCGTTTTTTATTATAAATGAGTTTTGAAGTTGAAATCACGTATTTCTATCAAGGAATTTGATGATTTCGAGCTCGGATTTTCAAAAATCACTATTCACCAGAAAATCATACTTTTTCTCATATTAGATATGATTTTTAATTCGTTGATCGATTGATGAATTGTAGGTGCGATTGCTCGTTTGTTGGTTCGTGGGAACTTTGTTGTCACGCGCCATTTCAAGGTGAGAATAAATAGAACTTAATGTAAACTTAGAAACCGAATAAGTTGAACGATTTGTAGAATCAGAAGTTGAGATTAAGATTTGAATTGAAAGGATTAAAGCCACACGTACTACTCCCCTTTGGTACTAAATAGCGAATCTCATTGCTATAATTATTAAACTAACTCAATTCCACATGATACTTTCTCTCTAAAGTCTCCTTTAACTACCTTAAAACCACTCAAATAAACAGTTCGGTCAAATGCAGCAGATGATAATGGATGGTGCAGGGTATGGTAGTGAAATTAATCGCGAAAGAGAAGATGAAGAACAAACTTTCATAGAGGAGGAAATGAATCCAGAAGCACATAAGATGCACGAGAAGCTGACCACAGCTAGTCGACCGTTGTATGAAGGATGTGGGGTTAGCCAACTTGTTGCAGTACGGAACTTTTAAATATAAAAGCACAGTACCATATACCAATTAGAGGATTTGATTCAATTGCATCATGGTTTCATCGATGCGCTCCTATAGAAAACACGCTGCCAGAGAGCTTGTACGACACGAAAAAACTAATGGAGGGTCTCGGTTTACCCATGGAGAGAATAGATTCATGTCGAAACAGATGCATGATATACTGGGATGTGGATGAGAGTCTGCATCATTGCAAATTTTTTTTTCAGCCAAGATATAAGCAAGAGAGAAGCAGCCTGATTCCAAACACCCGCATGTTCTATTTACCGCTGACCCCGTGTCTGAAACGATTGTATGCATCAAATGTGACAGCTTCTCATATGAGATGGCATCACGAGCATTCTGAAGATGAAGGAGTTATGAGACATCCCTCAGATGTTGTGGCGTGGAAGCATTTGAATAATTGTCATCCAGATTTTTCCTAAGATACTAGAAATGTCAGATTAAGATTATGCACAGACGACTTTAACCCGTTTGGGGTGTCAAAAGCACAATATTCAGTATGGCCGGTGATGGTGACCCGTATAACTTTCCACCCTTGATGTGCATGAAAGAACTGGTGATTTTTTTAACTGTGATCATTCCTGGTCCTAAAAGTCCAAAACAGAAACTGGATGTGTATTTGCAACCACTTATCACGAAGTTAAAAAGTTGTGGACTGATGGTGTTATGACGTACAATATATCAAGGAAACAAAATTTCTTGATACGCGCTGCATTAATTTGGATGATCAGTGACTTCCCAACGTATTCAATGCTATCAGGTATGTTCAATATATTATTTATACTTTCTTTGTTTATTAGTTTTCGTAATTGCTTGCTTATTCATAATTTGTAGTTAACTAATCTATACCTTCTCTCATCCTCTTAAAGGATGGAGTACAGCCGAAAATACGCATGTCCACATTGCATGCTCGACATAGAGGCATTTTCTCTAAGACACAGTCGAAAAACTTGTTGGTTCGACTGACACAGAAGATTTCTACCTTTGAATCATTCATTTCATGTTAACAATAGTGACTGGAAGAAAGGTCGACGTGCATGGAAAAGAGATACCACCAACAATGTTTAGCAGGCAACAAATTCTTCAGGGTCTAGTTCTGGTCCAGCAGTTTCGCCACTCGTCCGTCCTCGTGATCCATCATTACTTCGGATCGAGGGAGTTGAGTAAGTAACCCGTATGCGTAAACTTATATTATTTTATTTCTTTTATATATGAAATCTAATTATATTTCTCATTATTGTTTTTTTATGAATATCATATTGCAGCAGCATAAAACCATTTCGAAACGGTTTCGAGAGGTGCTTCAGAGTGGTCCTCTTCCCAGCAAGTTTTGCTGAATGAAGATTCCATACCCTGAGAAGATGAGGTTGTATGACAATTGGAAGGTAAAAAATATTTCGTTACATATCTTATATCTTTTTTTTTTTCACAACTTATTAATGTAAATTTTTTATTTACGTATTTTATATATTTGCAGGGTAAATTTACTATCGGTTTAGATGTGACAGATCAGAGGTTGTTTCCCCTCTAGGATAAACACATGCAAACCCTATATAAAGACATTCTCTATCAGGCGCGAAAGAAGAACGCAGCTGAATCGCCTCATCTAGATAAGTGAGGAGGAACACGCCTGGCTTCTGGCGAGCATGCTCAGTGAGACTGCAATTAGACTATCTGCAAGGAACCAGCGTAACCGTTTGGTCAACCCTACTCTCCACACTGGCGGGGCCCGTCCTCATGACGAGTACCATCGTCTTTTGGTAAGTTCACTATGTACAATTTCTTTTCTTATTCTAATTAATTAATAATTTTAGTTTAAATCTTTTACAATAATATACATTTGTTTGTTTTATGTTTTTTTTAGGAAGAAAAGCTTGGACGTCCAATCCCACCTGATGAGTTACACTTAGTCCTTCACACAAAGAAGGACTGGATTATTGTGGACAACAAGGCGCAAGCGGTTCAGGTAATATTTTGTCTACTCTTACATTGTAATTTTCTATTTACTAAAATATATATTCTAACTAAAGTGTTTATGTTTTACTTCTAATTTGAACAGGACCGTTTTAGGGACACATTGTCCCAGCACTTGTCGTCTGAAGACTCCCAGTCGACACAGAAGGATCAGCAGGAAGCATTCTTGGAAGCGACAGGAGGCGTTCGGCCAGATGGATTTGTTTCTGACCTTGGATCTTACAAGAGGCATCTATACGCAGACGTACCTTGACCTAAGAGCAGCTCGCAGCGGAGGAACACTCTTGTTGAGAGGCAGCTCCAATCAGAGGTCTAGGAGATGCGTACTTTTGTCCAGTAGATCCGTACTTCGGTCAGCGAGCAAGTCCAGGCGCAGGTTGCAGCTGCATTCTTCGCTTCTCGTGGACTGAATGTCCCCGACCCTTCATCTTCAGTGCCCCCTCTCCGACCATCGCAGTAGTTTTTTCATTTACTTCTTTTTTTTGGTTATGTACAAATACTTTTTTATATAATAAATAATAAATTATAATTCATAAATAATAATTAATAATTAATTAAAATATAATATAATAACTTTTAATTAATAATAATTAAAAAAATTGAAATATTTGCTACCCGGTGTCGTAAATATCTAAATATTATTATAAAAAATAAATAAATAAAATACTAACATTTACGACCCTAGAGTAGCAAATATTGCTACCATAAGGTCGTAATTATTGGCCCAATTAAACTACCCCATGGAAGCAATATTTGCAACTTTGTGGTCGTAATTATGGGCAATATAAAACGACCACAGAGTAGAAAACATTGCTCCCATGGGGAATATTTCTGGTTGACTTTTTTACAACAAAAAATACTATGGTCGCAATATTACATCAAGTGAGTTACCTAAAAATTTCTAATTAGAAAAGTGTTTCACTAAACACTTTCATCATTTCGAAAAGTTAAGAATTTCATCCTATATAAAAATGTTCCCAAGCATTTATATATATTTCCCCAAAACAGAAGTTTGTCCAGTGTATCAATAATCACTCCAACCATGTGAATGGAAACGATTTCATAAATGTGAGTTCACAACATACTCTGGATTGATATGTATCAATCTTAATAACCTAGTTGATAATATAATCATTTACCTATAAATATTTTATTTATGAATCAATTTATTATCCTGATTTGTCTTATATAATCTTATTATAGGATATTCAACTTACATGGTAAGAAGGCTAATTATATGAATCAAATAAGTGAACAATATTAATAATATATTTCATGTTAGGATTTTCATTTTGTAAATACTGTAACTATTTGAACTACTATTTAATACTAGATCTACTTTATTTCTTATACAAGTCAAGATTGCTATTTAGAAATTTTAGAATTTTACTTATGATTTGAATATTTATAAAATATCAACCCACAAGTTTAATATAACTTCAAACTAACTGATACAAAAACAAATTTGAAGTGTTAAAATTAAATGAATTGAATTCAAAGGTTATAAAAGTACTTGTAGCATAATGGGGTGTTTTATTAATATGATTTTAAAATATAGATTTTTTTTCTTGTTTTTTGTGTCCTTCCTAACGAAATGAAATGAAAAGTAGTTAAATTTTTTATTTGGATGTTACAAGGAAAATGAAATGAAATGAAATTAATTTTCTTGTTGCAATTTTGTGTATGATCCATCGCCCTGCCCACGACGAACAGTATATCAATAACTGACTAGTTTCGATAAGATGAATTATTTGAAAAATAGAGGAAAATATTATTAATACTAGTTCTGTTGAGCAATGCAATATGGTAACATTTTGAATAGAACTTGTCACAACTCCAGTTGCAATCGATCAAATTCTATATGAAAATTTGAGAACTAAAAATTCAGAAACCAAAAAAACAATTACACACACTCACTAATATGCAACAAATGATGAATAAACAAAAATGGAGGAATCACAATCCTTACCTTGTGATAAATAATTCACAAAAAAATCAAGGGACAAAAAAATCAGAAAATAATTACGCCAAGCTCATACTCCCTAAAAGTAACAAAATTGGGGGCTTGGTGTGCATTCTGCCTACAAAAGATCGTCTAATTTTGAAACGGCATCGATTTCTCGGCGAAATTCACCATGCTTGGAGAGTAGTAAAATTGACCAGTAATAGCAGTAAGATGTTGGCTACTTCATCAAGCTAGCGTACTCTCAACATACTGCAGTGCCTTCTGCTTCACTGATTCAATTTGTTTTTCATCACCGAACGACTTCTCATATTCAAGATATTTTTTGAATAAGAACTGCGATCAAAATAATAGAGGCGTGTCAGGCAAACGGAATATGAATTATATTAATTTGGATGGGTGGTTGGGGGTAATAAAATTGTGCATACTTTCATCTTCTTGGGAGGAAGAGATAAACTAGTTGCCCTCTCAAACAGAGCACGAATCATATCTGCATCTCTGAGCCGAATTTCCTAGGCGAGGTATATGATACAAGAAATTAGCCTTTGATTCAGAGAGTTAAAAAATAACATATATCAGTTAGTCTAACCAGCCAAAATAATTTACTTGATCAAGATAAATGCTCCATAAGTCCGTTCTCTTTGGGTACTCTCGAAGGATTCCTTCAAACATTGACCGGCCTCTATCTGCAACCCCACATTTGAACTCAAGGATAGCTGTTTGAGAGATGAATTTAATATGCTTACGACGTGGAAGGCTTAATAATGCACGGTTCACAACTGATTGAACTTCATCTTGCCTATGCTTCAATAAACTTTGAACCCGCCTTAACCAGACCTAAAACAAAACACTTGATTACTTGATTGACTTTGAATAAGATAATAGAAAAAGACAGTTGAATACCTTGCATGAATGCTTGAACCTCTTAATCATTTTATCCAGGAGGTCACCGACCAATTCATGTTGCTCCGTCCTTTCATACATGCCCAATAATGCTAAATGAACTTTTTTAGGATCATTACACTGCAACGCTCGTTGAAACACTTTAATAACAGCATCCTGAATTTTTTTTAATAAAAGACACAGCTTCAATTCTTGGTGCAACAACAATGATAAAATATAAACTTAAATAAGCATTTAATCTGTTCCTATTACCCCTGGAGGATTTCCATATTCATTTTCGAGATTAAAGTAAGCCAACCAGACATTGAGCTTCTCGTTCTCTTCCCGAATATTGATTGTCCTCAAAGCCCTTCATAAAAATAAAATAATAACATTGATCATACACGCATAAAAAACAAACAAGTATTTTCACAAGTATCAGAGTGTACTACGTTACATTTTTTCAGAATAATATATTTCCACATGGAGATTATCCAAACCAGTCTTCAAAGATTTTTTTTTTTCAGAATAACTATTTGCTTCATTTGCAAACTTTAAGCTAAAATATTAGAGTTTAGTGGTACCTCTCAGCTATTGCACGGGCTTTCTCTACATCAGCCATAGAGAGCATGAATGCCATATACTTTATCCAAACAAAACTACTATTAGGAGAGCTTCTGATCAATTTTTCAAATTCATCAGCGGTTGTTGGCACATCCTTCTGCAATAATCTTTCCTCAGCAGCCCTCACTTCCTTTTCTCTGCATAAGGTTGAATTATAAGAGACCCAACAAGAATGATTTCCAACAATAATGAAAAAGATATGAGAAAACCTTTCTTCTTTTGCTCTTTTCTTTTCTCGTCTGCTATTTTTTTCGTTTAAAGGGTCAACATGGCAGATCGGCTCTTCATTTTCACTACGCACATTATCCATGTCTGGTACATCAATATCATCGAGAATGACCTCAAGTGGAGGAACAAAAGCCCTCGATTCTGCTAAAGTAAGAGGGTGTTCAGCACTATCAAAATCATTATCCGTATTCTGGAACTTGATTGAACTTCTATCTTGAAGCATTGACGACTTAGTATCATCAATAAAATCATCATCATCAGTGAGGTCATCATGCTCTTGTTCCGTATGTGTACAAAATTCACTGTTTTCCCCCATGTATGATTTCTTCATTCCAAGAGCAATTCGCTGTCTTTTTTTATCCACCTAGAAAAAAGGTAGAGAAAAAAATAATAATATTAGAAAGAAAACAACCAAATTAATGTAAATAGTTAAAGAAAATGGAAGGCTACAGTTTCTAGATGAGCTAGACAATGCTCGAAAAAATCAAAGACACGGAATTTTCTAAAACTTAAAATATGGGCTCTAAGTCAAAGCCCAAACTTCATCTTAGTGCCCATGTTTAACTTTTACAGTAATAAAAAGCCCTAGTTCTCTTTTTATAAAAAAAAACCCTAGCAGCCTCCATCCCATTTCTTCTACCTTAGCAGCCATCCCCTTTCTTCATCTCAGACCAAAATAATCATCTTTTCCGGTGAGATCTGGTTATTTCCCCGTGAAATCTGGTTATTTCCCGGCAAGATCTACCTATTTTCCGGCCGCCGATTTCATCGACATTTCAACGATTTCACCGATATTTCAACGATTTCGCCGATATCTCGACGACTGCGGAGAAAAACGACTCTTCCCCCGTCGGAACCCTAAAATTTCCGACATTGTCGCCAACACTAGTGACATTTTAAACCTTGATTGCAACAACCTCAAACTAAGGGGTATAATTTGCAATTTACCCTTAAAATTTCAGAGAAGTGAGTGCCATGTTGAGGATAAGCTCAAGGCACGCAGAGGACACGTTTTGCAAAGAAAAATGAAGAGAAAATATTTAAAAAATGATGGATTTTTTGATCGACTATGAATGTCTACATCACGAAAGATAAACTCAAATGTAAGTGAATAAGAAAACATAAAAAACTACCGAAACTAAACTATATATAAAATAAAACTTAATGAAGTGGTGTGAGATAATGTGAGTGCATATCTAAGTCCCATGAGAATTTATAGTATGTGATGACATTGTTGTAAAACTATATAAAAGATTATATTTATTAAACGTTTTTCCGCCGTCTCCATGTCCTAATTTTTTGGAAAATGTCATGGTCGTATCTGTGTCCATATCTGTGCTTCTTAGATGTCATACCAAAATTGTTGAAATAGATTGACATGTATATTCATAAAAGGAAGACAGATCCTTCATATTCAATGTCAATACATACCTTTAATATTTTTGCTTTCACAATGTCCCCAGCATGATACTTAACTTCTATGCTTTTAATACGATCATCTGAAATTTCAGACACATGACACAGACCAACCTACGAAGGGAAAAGAATTTTAAGTCATAAAGAAGTCAATTATAGAAGGTAGTAAATGACTAAAAGATTACTATTATACATCCAAATCAAATAAGAGTTCAAAAAACATTATATTGTTTGGTCCACAGCTGTATGCAGCCTCATCCACAAAGATAAAGATTTGATGCCTAATAGTCACAGCTTTATTATGATTAAAATAGCATTAAATCTCCTAAAACATTGGTTGGCGTGCTGAAGAACAGTAGCAGCTTTGTGGTGGGAAAGGGCAATTCTGTTCTATTTTGGGAAGACATTTGGGTGGGAGAGGACCCTTTGGCTTCCAGATTTCTCCTACTGTTTAATATTGCTATTTTGAAGACCCATCAATGAAATAGCTTGTTCATTATTTAAATAAAAAAGACGCATCCTTTTGCTAATTTCTGGGTGGCTGAAGGCAGCTCCTGGAATGTGGAGTTTAGGAGAATCTGAAGGATAGGGAGTTTGACGGCTGGCTTGAGTTGATGAATTTGTTAAACTCTATGAAAATCAGTGAAAGGGGGATGTTAGGTTGGAGTCATGATGCTACAAAAGGTTTTTCCTACAAATCTGCACTTGATCTCCTTTGGAAAAACAGTGGCTTGGTAAGGTATATAATAACCACTTGCTGATCTGGAAAGGCCCCTATACTAAGAAGATAAAAGTCTTCTTGTGCACTATTATAAAATTTAAATGATGGACTCAACTCAAATAAGAAAATCCAGTCAAGGAAGCCATGGTGTGCTCTTCAACCGAATGGGTGTGTTCTGTGATAGAAGTGTTCGGAGCCTACTAACATCTCTTGTTCAGTTGTGATTATTCTTATGCCATGTAGATGTCTCTTATGGTTACTTTTAATATGCATTGGGTTAGTCATAGAAACCCAAAAGCTATTTGTAAAATTACAATACCTATACCATTGCCTCCAATAGGAAGACTTTTTTGTAATACTCAGACTTTTTGGCTCTTTCATTCATTAATGAAATAGCTTGTTTATTATTATTTAAAAAAATAACACTTGGTTGGCGTAACACCACCATAAAGTACAATTTTTACCACATCAAGTTTTTTTAAGAAGAATTCACAACAATTTTATTAAAATAAAAGAACGTACAAGAGGTTGAGAGGGCCTCCAAAAGAAATTACACGAATAAAAAAGAGTTCCAAGTACAACGAAGTAAAGTTAAACCAAAATCTAAAAGAGCATTGTTTTTAGACCATAAGTAAATGAAATATAAAAGGTGATCCCAAATATGATGATGTTCACGAGCTATATTATTGAAAATGTGGTTGTTCCTCTCAATCCAAATTACCCAAAACAAAGCCGCCATAACGCAATCCCACAAAATGCCCTTCCGATTTCTTGTTGTACCATTTTTACCACATCAAGTTTAATTTAATGAAATTGATTCTTTTGAATAATCGGTGATATTAATATCTCATTAGCAAAATTGTAATTTTTTAGAGGTTTGTTTGTGATTAGTTGTGGGAAATCTAACACCTAATAGTGAAAATTGTTATAGAATTTTGTAACTATGTTGTGCATTTTTGGGTCCAGTTTGAGCGCTTTGCTGGGTTTCAAGCTTTTTTAGCTGCTTGATTCTCTCTTTTTTAGTGGAGGGTTTTGTGACTAGATTCTAGGTGTTCCCTGGGATAGTTTTGGCATGATTAACTAATTAAATTTACGAGAATTTTCTATTTTGGTTTAGGCAAGTATTATTTTCACCATTTATTCAAGTTTAGAGTCCAATTTAGTGAAATTAAAATATTAAAGTTAAAATTGACTCACTCAGCAAAGTTGAAGGGTAAGATGTTAGGATGGGAATAAAGGGTGTACATTAGTAAATAGTGTGAGAGTTGGTTAGGGAGTGTGGTTATAAATAGAGTATGTAGGAATGGTGCTAGATCATCCAAGATATTAGTAAAATAATCTTTAGGCTATTGAGGGGAGAGAGCTAAGCCTCTTGAATGCATAGCAAGTTATTGTAATTATTCTATTTTAATATAATATCACTTTGGTTCATATCATAAGAACTGAATTTCTTCGCAATATTCTTATTACATAGGCATTGAAAGATTAAAATGTTGTGACAACTATCCTGTGGGAATTGAAAACATCCACGTCTTGGAAGCTCCAAGAAGGATAAATTGTAAATTATTAACAAAGCTAGTTTTGTATTGATATAAACATAATTTAAACACTATTAACAATAAATTTGCAGGAAATTCAGGTGAATTCTTTTCTTTTTACTATCTTGAGCAAAGAATGTTAAGGATTTAGATTTGGGATTTCCTTTTTCAATTCTGAATGGGCCTTGGATTCTCCCTTTTATATTTTATATGGCCTTGGGTTGTTTGTATGCTTTCTACTTTGTATCCTCATTTTGCATCGTAAGGATTTTCACTCTCTGCTTGCAATTTTCCATTTAAAAAAATGACTTCATCTAAAAAATAATAATTTAAACAACAAAGTATAACTTCACTCAACTCAAGTATGATTAGTAGGTAAACTCAACTCACCACATCGGTACCATCAATGCTGATAAACAAACCATATGACTCCACCCGCTTAATTCTTCCAGATATCACATCTCCCACAGAAAAATTACTTAGATCATTGATGTTTGCTTTTAATGCACCGTTTTCAGTCACTGACTTCAGGGTGACTTCAACTCGCTTAGACAAAGGCTCCAAGGATAACACCCTGCATTCTTTTTTCTCAGTTTTCTCTCAAAGATTTGAACTATTAGAGGCTCAACCATGTAAACAAGAGCTGAAATTTGTTTACCTTCCAGTGACAAGTTTCCCAATTGGGAATTCTCTTTCAGGATCATCAATATATCCATCAGATAAGTTAGATATGAGGATTTTTGCTTCCACCCCCCGAGAGAGCAAAATAAAGCATCCCTTTGGGGAGACATTTTTTACATAACCCTATCACATTCACAGACATAGGAGCTCAGAAAATATTCCAAGAAAAATATTAATAAATTTACTGCAAGCAAGAACTTCAATCAAAACTTGTCTTCCTTGTAATGTGATTCAATTAAAAATAGGAATAAAATATTTTCAAAATGAAAATCCATTAAGTTGAATATTTTTATTATTGAAGAAATCAGTTTAAACATGTTCTCTTTAGCAATACACATTTATATGAAAGAAAAAAATATGGCAGCAGTACACAACATCATAATAATCAGATAGGGAAAACATAAAATATAAAAAATAAAATAAAGGAAAGAAGAGGAGAGAAAAGAATCTGAAAGATGGCCCCAGGCAGAAGGACCAAACTATCAACACTCTCACTCAGTAGAGCATAAATATCTAGCATACTCAATCTAGTATTACTGTGTTAGTTTTTCAAATTGTTTATTTGTGGTCCCTTTGTTAATACATAAGCTAGCTGCTCATTTGATGGGAAAAGGAGCATACATACTTGGTACTATCATGTTCAACAGGCTTATATGTGAGGTAGATTATGCAATGAACCGAGTATACATTATCATGAAGATTTTAATCAAGCAGAGCCTTCATCATACAAATCTTCAAACTTGCCCAATAGGTTATGTAACGACTCTGCACTAACTATCAATGCAACCATTCTTCTACATAATTCTCAACAAAGTCTTTTGTGTGAATCACTATTAACAGGGGTGAAATTTTATTGTTGGAGAGGCTCATATGGGAAGAAAGAAGGTAGTAAAAAAAATCTTACTTCAAGCTAACTGAACTCACTAAGTTATTTATTTTTCATTCAAGATTTAGTACTTGCACTCATCATATTGGGCCAGTCTTCCAAACATTATTCTCAAAGACTCCATCTCTACAACATTATACACCACTTGATCATTGTAGAATTTCTCAATTAAGAGGGGCACCATGCATATTTATCTAGTACAGACAACTCAACACGATTTTAAATAAAGGCATTTATAACAATTTATACCATAACCTCCATATTAGGATGAATATCTTCAATCTTTTCCACTCGTTGACAAGAAATATGTCTGCAAAAAATAAGTAATATAGTGTATAAAAGAAAATGTCATTTGTCAGTAAACAAACATTAATCACAACATAAACAAACAACAATATGTATAACTTCCATGGTTCTACCAAGGACCAGATCATTTATTATAAAATACTTGCCACTAACAATTCATAAGTATAGCAGTTGAAAATAGAGATATTAAGATTCTGAACATGATTTTTTTTTTTTGAAGAAAAACACCTCAAAAGGTCATTTCATTGAAATAATGAAAGAAAAAGTAAAAAGACAAAACAATAAAGTGCCAAAACAAACCAAATGCCACAAAAAATGGTATACCATATACCGCTAGTGCCAAAAATAACCTGCACCGCCTCCTAATTACAAGTATACGGGCCAACTATTTATAATTAAGCCTAATGGATAATTACAAAAAGTTTATAATTACAAGTATTCTGAACATGTTGATCTCGTAAAAAGAAAGACTTTAAGCATATCGTATTCTTTTAAAATAATTACCATGTCATTTTTTTTTAAGAATAATTACCATGTGATTTAATAACTGTAAGTTTTAGTTTAAATCTGAGATTCCAATCCAATTGTTCACGCACTCAAACGACAAAGGAATCATCGAAGATTCACCAAATCAAGGTATTTTTTTTTCTCAACTGCCTCAACATTTCAGATGTTAGCAAATCCAAAAGAATGATGTGTTCAGTCTCATTAAATAATTGGTACTCAATACAATTTGAGTGATAAACAAGGCATAAATTTTAAGAACTTAAGAAATCATTAGCATTTCTCAATGTTAGTTTCCCTAGATTTCAAATTGCATTCATCTCTTCTATTTCTTCATGAATCAACAGGCAGTACGCATCAAGCCAAAACTGAGAAAAATTGAAGCATTTATTTTTTCCATAAATATATTGCCATTGTTGACGCTAAAATGCTTTAAAAGAGTTAAAACAAAAAGACAGAAATTAAGCGGTCATACTAGGCAAGACATGGTGTTTATATTCAGTAAGCACTAGATCAAATTAAATAGATAGACAGATACAAAACTAAAACAATTTCATGAAAAGATATTTTTAGCAAAAAATCTATTGAAGATCTGATTTCATGACATCTCCACTCCCATGATAAAATATTTATCCCTCGCTAATCTATAACTAACAAGATAGGCATATTGGTTAGTACATCAAGAAGGCTTACCCAGAGCTGTTGTGTTCTACATTTTTCTGAGAGGGGATGCCAGCTGTAGAAGACCGCAGTGATAAATCAATATGAGTGGTACCTTTAACTGAGTGAATAACTTCTATAACCTTGCACTTGACGAATTGTCCTTCATGATATCCAGACAATGGATCAGACACCAAATTTTCTGTAAGTTCTGTATAATGAACCCTCCCAAACATATAGGGACCAATTTGTACAAGCATTCCACCAACACCGGGAAGTACTTTTGATATTCTTCCACCAATAATATCTCCTTCATTGAAATGACATATGACTTCCTTATTAGAAAGGTCAGTCTGAAAACTACCAGCCTTTAAATCTTCTCCATCCCTTTTTTTACCTGAGGTGGTAGAGAATGGATTCAAAACCAACCTTAATACATTTTTCTCCCTGTGAATGCTAGACACGTAACCAGAAATAGCCTTTCCAATATAGAAACGTTTGGAAAACTCTTGAATCTCACTAGGCTCATTTGAACTATCAAGAAGAAACAGTCGAGCAGCCACTTGTCGAGTAACAGTTAACCAGGCCCATTCACCACTAACATTACAAACATATGCAGTGATACGTTGTCCAATTGAAAATTCCAAATCTTCATTTGCAATTTCACCTCCGATGTCACATAAGCCTGATTTGATATTACACAGATGAGGAACTTCATTATTGATTTGAGTCAAGTATGCTCAAGTAGATATGACATGAGTTTCTCATAGAAAATTAACAATTGACAAATCAGAAAGAATCAAGATTTATTGAAGTAATTTCTCTTTTAAAAACTAACAGACTAATCAAACCATCAATGAATCTGAAAAAAAAAGACCAATATTTAAATCAAGGAGTAAAACTATGGAGTTTAAAAAAAACATACGAGTGACTTTTAATTGATCATTGAAAATTGAAAAGTACAAAAAGGGGTCAAGGGCCCAAGCAAAGGATGTTACACTCCAATTGGCAAAAATAGAAAAGGAGTTGTAATTAGAAAAATGAAATGATCGGGTTCGCCAAAGAGAGCAAATAAATCTATGAGACCCAAATTTCAAAAGTAGAAGAAGAGGAGTCATTGAAAATTCTAACATCCTCTTGGGCCATACTCTCGACAAGAGACCCTAGAAACCAGAACCTCTTCAAGGGTTCTCTGTTAAGTTAACTCAGCCCACAATGTCCTTTGGGAGAGTAACGAGGGTTCAACCTTCTCCAAATTAACTTGGAAAGGAAAGTATCCCAAAAAAATCAAAGTTTTTATTTGGATCCAGTCCTATGATGGTTTGAATAACAATGCTAAAAACCAAGTTCGCAAGCCTTGGATTTCCCTTCAACCGAATTGGTGTTGCCTCTGCCAAAACTGCCTCGAAGCTACCATGCATTTACTCTTCCTGTGCAATTACTCCATTAAGATATGTTATATTTATGCTTTTCCACATTAGTTGGGTTCTTTCAAATAACCCTAAAAGTAATTTGGAATACCATCTCAACGGTGATATCTTCGCCGGCAAAACGAAAGTCTTGTGGGATAATTCTATTAAAGCTATTGTTTGGACTGTTTGGTTAGAAAGATATAGGAGAATTAACAAGCATGATATTTTGGATAATATATGGATTTATGCATGCTCAATGTCTCCGCATGGAGTGCAAATTGTCAATGCTTTTGTAACTAAAATGTTTAAGGGTAAAATGTAAATAACACCCTGGTTTTTGCCCATTGCATGAACACCCACTCTATTTTAAAAATAGCAAATCACACCCCTATAGTTCCAAATTATTTCAACGGGACCCTCCGATCCAACGTTATTAACTTTATTTTAGCTATAACTTCTACGTTTGAGCTCCAATTTAGATGATTCAAGATGTTTTGAAATCCTCATTTTGGGCACTATGTTATGGTCACTTCAAAAAAAAATTTGAACAAGACACCTCACAAGGCCATTTCATTGATAAAATGAAAGAAACAAGAAAATAAAGTACAATATAAAAGTGGCATATTAAACAAAAAGCCACGAGAGCAATGTATACCGTATACCCCAAACCAAAAAACCGAAACCGCCACTTAATTATAAGTATGCGGGCCATCTATTAATAATTTGTCCTAGCGTATAATTACAAAAAAAAAAAAAAAAAAAAAAAAAAACAAACTTTAGAAGTTGACACCCAAAAGGATGCATTTACGTGTGCCAACTCCCAAGATCTATCTTCTCCCCTAAAGATTCTTCTATTTCTTTCTAGCCAGATCCCCCATACAATTGCACAACACCCCGCAATCCATAATCCTTTCCCTTTATCAATAAAGGGGGGGAAGACAAGCATCTCTTCTAAAGACTGACGAATAGAGTCATTATTCAACCAAAAAAATTCCAAAAGATTGGAAAAATCTTTACCAAATAAGCCTCGAAAACTTGCACTTCCACATGATATGATTTAGATCTTCAGATTCATGATTGCAAAGACTACACCAATTGGGATTTAGTGTGAAGGGAGAAGATTCTCAAAATTATTGATCTTACCCAGTGCAACAGACCAAATAAAAAATTTGACTTTCTTCGGAATCTCCACCTTCCAAAATTTAGAAAAAAAGAGTGGAGAAGAACACAAGTGATTGGGGTGTTAAACTCAAAAAAAGATTTACAAGAAAATAAGTTGGAAGAGTTTAGGGTCCAAAGTCTACTATCACCTACACCATCTCTCACCAAGACACCCTCAAGATTTGCAATGAGTGAAGATAGCTCTGTTAATTCCCTATCCCGGATCAATCTACAAAAATGGAGATCAAGATTCACACCAACCCCTCTCTTTGAATAAAAGCATAAATTGGTGAATTTTTTGAGAGGGTTAAAGAATATAGCAATGGGTAAAGATCTTGGAAAGCACTATCTCCCATCCAAGCATCCTCCAAAAAGCGAATCCGGTTTCCGTCCCCAACCTTCCATTTTTCACATTTAAGAAATAAGGGCTAGCATTTGGATATCTCCTTCCACGGATTCTTAGTAATCACTACTTTCGTGTCCCAACCATTTGAGTGGATTCCATGTTTGCTCTCAATCACTTTATGCCATAAACTAGTAGGTTCGTTTGGGAATCTCCATAATCATTTTACAAGTAAAGCCATATTTTTCGTTCCAGATTTCCAATGCCAAGGCCCCCCTCATTCAATGGGCGAGTAACCATTTTCCAATTAACATGTTGTGCCCCTTTTCCTTCACCAGACCCCTCCCAGAGAAAGTTCCTCATGATCTTCTCCAAGTCATCTCCAATACTTGCAGGCATCTTGAATATAAACAAGTAATTGGAATTCCTGACATGACCGACTCAATAAGTGTGAGCCTCCCTCCCTCCCTTGGAAAAATACCCTTTCTTCCATGATGTCTTTTGGAAACGTTTTCAATCACGATTCCTATAAACTTTTTTCGGATTATCTCCCAAAGGCAATCCAAGGTACTTGAACGGCAATTTCTCAATTTTACACCCCACATTTTCTGCCAAAATAGTTATTTTTCCCTCTTCCAAATTTACCCCCGTCAATGAACATTTTGCTCTATTTATTTTCAAACAAGAACTCCATTCAAAAAGTTATATAATATCAAAGAAATTTTGAAAAGAGTCCTCTTTTCCTGAGCAAAATATCAAAGTGTCATCTGCGAACTGAAGATGGGTTACGGAACCTTGTCTTTTCTAATTTGAAATCCCCTAATCAAACCTCTTTCCAAACCTCGTTCAAAGAGTCTACTAAGGGTATCAACTACTAACGTAAAGAGGAAAGTTGATAGTGGATCGCCTTGCCTTATCCCATGAGTAGCGAATACTCTTCTTCTTGGTTTTCCATTAATTAGAAACGAGTAATTGATTGAACGTGTGCAAGACCACATCCACGATCTCCACTTAAAACAAAAACCCTTCCTCACGATGACTTGGTCAAGGAAACTCCAGTTCACATGATCATAGGCTTTTTCAAAATCAATCTTGAAGAGTATTCCCTCTTTTTTTCAAAGTGTGTAATCCTTAATAGCCTCATTTTCTATTAGAATCTCATCCAATATTTGCCTCCCTTCAACAAAAGCCCCTTGGTTAGGAGATATCGTGAAAGGAAGAACTTTCCTTAGTCTTCCACCAACACCTTGGCAATTATCTTGTATAGGCTTGTAACAAGACTAATAGGACGAAAATCTTTTAGGCTTTCCACCCTATCCTTCTTAGGGATTAAGCAAACAAAAGTCTTATTGGAAGAAGCATCAATTATTCCTCTCAAAGAATTCGTTAAAAACTTTTTCCAAGTCCCCTTTCAACAAATCCCAAAGAAAAGACATCCGGGCCAGGAGCCTTGTTACCATCACAACTGAATACACCACTCTTAATTTCCTCCAATCTAAACGGGCACTCGAGGTCTTGACTTTGAGTCGTGCTTATGGTGTGCCAGTCAATCCCTTCAATCTTAACAAAAGGGAGAGTCCAGACGCATAAATTCCAGAATAGAAGGAAATCACTTCTTTCAAAAAAAAAAAAATATTAGTAACCAAAAGATTGAATGGCCTCAATCATACCTAGCATTTTGATGATAATAAACTCTTTTTCGATTGACAATTTTGAAGCCTCGAAATGACCATAACATAGAGCTCGAAATTAGGATTCTAAAACAATATCTTAAATCATCAAAATCGGAGTTCAACGAAGAAGTTATAGCTAAAATAAAGTTAAAGGCATTGGAGGGGAGGGGTCACAGAGGTGTGATTTTCCATTTTTAAACCACATGGGGTGTTCATGCATTTGGCGGAACGAGAGAAAGCCCGCTGGAGAAAAAAGTCCTTCTCTATTGAAAAGGAGTCAGCTGTCTGCGCGAGTCACCTTCGCATCGACTTTCTCTTAGAAGATAAACCACGCCTTAAGCACTTGTACAATGCTCAAGTCAAGGCTCTAGGCAACGAGTAGGACGTCTGACCACACAACCGGAACGTGGGCTTACTCCGTCAGAACTATACACTGGACCTGGTGAGCGCGCCTTCCCTCCTTCTCTCACTTCGAAAAGATTTTGCAGTATTTTCTTATGATGACCTGGTCGATAGAGTATGATACATCGGTGTAAAAGATTGAGTGGGCCCGTAAAACTCTTCTGGAACAATCGGATGACAGCCCCTTTGCCCTTTCTCTAAAGGGCAGACATAGGTTGCTAGGGCGTCGTCACCGAAAAGAGGGGCCGGTCTTCGTGCCAGGGTATCCCGATCCGGATGCCACGAAAATGTAGGGAAGCCCTTTTAGACGATGCCACCTCCCACTTGACTTGAGTCCACCCAGCATAACCGCATTTCAACCAACCGACTCACTTGCCTCTCCCAACGTTGGGAATGAGAACCCATGATTTGATCTGCTAGCTTGAATGCCAGGATCATGCCGAGAGGAGATTTCCGAACATTCCCTCAACTGTTTGAACATGCCAACAGCATTCCGTTCACTTACGCAACATTCACTCGTTTACTTGTTAGCTAGCGCTATTCCACACGGGTCTCATTTGCATTTTACCCAATGTTTAAACAGTATATCAATGAAACATGAAAGATACATTTTTTTTATGAGAATACTTCATAAGGCTATTTCATTGTAAATGAAAGAAACCAAAAAAAGAAATACAATATAAAAGATACATTAAATATTTAAAATGAAAGATACATTAAATATTTACTTTTAAGAATTTTAGGTTTAACCGATAACTCCCATAGGTAACCCTTGTTTTTATTAGCTGAATGATTAGCCTTTGCAACAATTCTTGCAGCTACTGTTTGCCCAACTCTGAAGTTACTAAATGGAGCTTCTGAAGTTTCATCAAGCCGATCACTCACCTGTGCGCATACACAGTCAAGGTTGGAGGGGGAAACCAAATAAATAGCATAAGGTCATGCATACTGAATACAAAATATCTCAAAATGGTTGGCAAATATTTATTCACGAAATTACCTCTGTTACATGGACTCGACCATGTAACCCAACTCCGAATTTCAATCTCATTTCAAGAGGTTTGAGCTCTATGATCTGGAAATCATTGCATAAAATAAGAACTCTACTATAAATAATTTCAACCCTTGAAACATTTTGAAGCACAAAACTTGTTTTTTTTTTTTTGTTCTGGACACTAAAATTAATAATTCATTGATAAACAGAGATTGAGGTCTCAAAGGTTCAATCAAGTATAAAGAATGGAGGGCGATTTGCCTACCTCTGCTTGAACCAGAGATCCCACTTTACATGTACCGTTCTTTTTCAACCTTTTCGAACTTGGTGTTTCCATGGCCTCACTCATTGATTTTAAAAGCAAAAGCAACCTTCCAAATGTTAAAGGGCATGGAAGGGCCACAACAGAGGCAACAACCCTGCATTAGAACAAACCATTTCATGTTGTAACCTAATTTGAAAACAATACAGATTCAACTGCAATGTTAAAGCAGTAACAAAAGGAACTCCAAAAGAAACTAAGGAGGAATGTTGAGCATCGGGTTATCTAATATGAATCAGTCATACAAATAATTAATATTTTCAGAGTCCCGGTACTAAATCAATTATTGGTCCAAGGAATGGTAAAATTCGAAGGATAGGGAAAGGAACAAATTGCCCATCCCCTCAAGCTTCCAAGTATTAAAGAAAATCAGATATGAAGTGTCCCTAGGTTAAATATAATTGAAAACAATGAAAAATATTAAACAGAAAAACGGATAACTGAGATAATATTTAAACCTCTGCCCATTTGTAAATTGCTTCTGGGGAAGTCTTTGTGTATTGTAGTCAAATGATGATGCATACCCTACAGCATAGGCATACTCTGGTAGTGAAAGAACCTGTAACCAAGTAACCATAGAAATCACAAGACAGGAGTATAATAACGACCAAAAATCATTTCCTTCAACAAAACAAAACTAACAAACAAATGACGAACAATAAAATTGAAAACTTGCCAAGTAATTCTCCTTGACAACTTCCACTACAGTGTGCACTGTCTGATTCAGCTCTAGGTCCTTCAATGCTACTGCCTTTCGTTTCTAGTACCAAAAAAAAAACGTGTATATAAATATCAGAATGTCAAATCCATGAGAGAGATATGACCACCTCTGCAGAATGATGTTTGACTACAGCAATAATATTAAAATTTAAATAGCTCAAGAACAAGAAAGAAATAAAATAAAAAGAAAACCACATATTTTAGCTTAAGTTTCTCTGTTAGAAGCCCAAAATCCATAGAATAGGCAGAGAAATCAATCAATAAAATTACAACTGAATGTTGGGCTTCACCTTATTATTAGTTGATCTGCTAGAATTTGTCCCCTTATTTTTATCAACAAACTCTGATTTTAAAGATAAATCAACAAGCCGTTCTGTTTTAGAAACGTCAAGAACTGCAGCCTGAATTGTGGAACCGGTTTCCACAACTGAGCCACCTACTGCACAAATTATATCACAATAATTACTACCAGTTATCTAGCACAATCAGCAATTTAATAAAAAATAATATCAAAACGTCGTCCGTTGAGTGTAATAAAACCAAAAACATCATGATACTTCTCAAAGCTGATAATAACTCCAATATCCTTGACCTCTTGAACTTTTCCCGCAACCACACTACCGATTGCAAAATCTTCTGCCCAGTTTAACTCCTCCGACGATTGAAGCTTTGCAATCTGGATATAATCAGGAAAATTCAAAATAGTGGAAAGAATAATCACATAACCTGATACGGATAATTAGAATAGAGTATATACAGTAAAAAATGCCTCAAGAAATTACACCACATGTAACGCGTTAAAAA
The DNA here is from genome assembly GCA_028015215.1 of Gynostemma pentaphyllum. Taxonomy (NCBI): domain Eukaryota; kingdom Viridiplantae; phylum Streptophyta; class Magnoliopsida; order Cucurbitales; family Cucurbitaceae; genus Gynostemma; species Gynostemma pentaphyllum. The sequence goes on from CM051349.1 coordinate 18,992,489, forward strand.
AGAAGTGAACACCTAACAACGATTATTTGGTAGCAGAACAAGAAGAGGAGCAAAAACCCAAAAGTAAGACGATTTAACATTAAGCTAAAAAGGAGTATGAAGATGGTTGACAACAACAACACAAGTAACATATTGTTTTATATCACAATTTGTAAGCAAAATAAAATATCACCATCTCTCTATCTCTCACACCCTCTGTTTTTTTTTTGGTAATAGACGAAGCTTTTCATTGATGTATGACACCCTCCCTTTTATTACCTTTTCTTCCATTAAGAAGTATTCCTGAATAAAGGAAGCATCTGTAGAAAAACAAGTTGACTGCCTCAAAGACAGTGTAATTCTACCTGTTTCACCACTCACCTGAAAGATAACAAAATGTAATTACGTTTAAGGTTATAACCAAATAGATTCTTATTCCAAAAACGTATATACATTGCCTAAAAATATGTCACTGACATCATGTACATTGCTACGAACAGATTGTCCAATGTAATATGCTTCAGATAGATCAAAATTTTGATCATCCACAGCCTAACAAAAAATAACAATGTCAGATTAAAATATAGAATTTGCACAATTCAAAGAATAGAAGAAAAACAATATTTTTCAATCATTTTCTGATATTTACCTTATTTCTTGGAGAGAAGCCAGTTAAACGTCCAAGAAAGCGAACAAAACAGCCAGTATCTATTATGTTACAAATAAATCCCTGGTACAAATTACAGATTGATGGAATCATTTAAAATTGAGAGCTATCCTTACAATTGAGAGAAATCTCTAAGAAATGTAATGAAAGCATGTGTTAGCCACTTACATGGATAACAGAGTTTTTATTTATTTGACTCAGGTCAGATGGAAGCTGATGAGCCATATTGATTAGAGAGTGTTTTGCAGAGAGTACCAAATTGTTGCCCTCAATATCTGAAATAATAATAATTGATATGTCAAAGGAAAACTATTCAAATCATAATTGATTTGAAGATAAGACAGCAACCTTTCAAAGAGAAGTTGATAATTGTAATTGTGATGAAAAGTGGAAAAGCAAACAACAATTAGATTAATCCGAACAATCTATCAATCTACAAAAATATCTATAAATGGTGCCTCTATGAGGAGAAACATTTGTTCCACAATTCGAACCTTTTTTTCCTTATATTCCATTTTTATCCATTTATTAAATTTCATACAAAAGCTTGAATTTTGGTGTATTATTAACTTCCATTTGAAATACCTGGACTACTTGTTTACATGAATTAGTGTAGTGCATGAATTCAAATCTTGGCGAGTGCATAAGTTCTATTTAATTTAATATTATATCTTGGGAAGGTGAAGTATTGTTAAGGATGCAGGTGGTCTTCTAAAAAAAAATAGCTAAAGGAAAATCTTTACAAAAGGTTAGTCGGCTGTTGGAAATTCTATATATTTTAATAGGTTGGCTTGTGGAGTTTTAATAGGTTGTCTTGTGGAAATATATATATTTCCGATGACAACGATTGGCACGTTCAAAATAGAGGATGATACAATACAACCGAGGATGGAAAATGATGATGTCAACAAGTCAATTTTATGCAAATATTTTGGGAAATGTCGATAAAGAAATTTTTTATTTTTCAATAATATGCACAAACAACTCTATAATTACAATTTTTTTTATAAGAACACCTCACAAAGGCCATTTCATTAAAATAATGAAAGAAAAAAGTAAAAATAATACATTAAAAAGTGGCAAAAACAAACTAAAAGCCACAAAAGGCATGATATACCATATACCCCACTACCTAAAACCCGGCACCGCCACCTAATTACAAGTATGCGGGCCAACTATTTATAATTAAGCCTAAAGGGTAATTATAAAATAATTTTGAAGTTGACACTCAAAAAGATGCATTACATGTACCAACTCCCAAACATAGTCCCATGATCTCGATTCCTCCCTAAAAATTCTTCTATTCCTTTCCAACCAAATTCCCCACGTTATAGCACAAAAACTCGCTATCCAAATGCACTTTCCCGTGTCTTTGAACTGGGGGGAATAATAGTAGCTCCTCCAATGTTTGGCAAAACGATGCATTATCCACCCAAGTTAGCCCAAAAGTGTAGAAAATTTTTTGCCAAATTTGCCTCGAAAAATTGCACTTCCACATGATGTGATTAAGATCCTCTGAATCCTGGTAACATATACTACACTGATGGCGATTGAGGGTAAAGGAGGAAGATCGCTGAAGAAACTCAAAAGTCTTAATTTGCCCAGTGCCACCAACCAGATAAAAAACCTAACTTTCTTCGGGATCTTCACCTTCCATAACTTTGAAAAGAATCGGGTGGAAGGACTCAAAGAAGGTGTTTGACTAAACTCAAAAAAAGATTTGCAAGTAAAAAGGATAGAAGAGTTTAAGGACCACAGCCTAGTATCACCTAAGCCCTATCTCACTGCAACACCCTCAAGTTTAAGATGATAGAAGATAATTCCATCATCTCCCTATCCCGGATTAATCTTCGAAAATGGAAATCAATATTCACTCTTAATCCCTCATTTTGAATAAAGGTCGAAATTGATGCATTTTTGCCTAGGGTTAGGGAATACAACAAAGGGTATAGAACTTGAAAGGCAACTTCCTCAAGCCAAGTCCGGGCCAGCTTACAAGCACCACGACCAATCTCACGGGACAACCTCATGACCCTACAACACTTGGCGTCGGTTTAATCGTAGGATAATATCTTAGGTAGGCGGTCAACATGGTTTGAACCCATGACCTCAAGATTGGAAAGCAACCCCTTGACCACTAGGTCAATTCATTTTCAAAATTTAGAAAACAAACATTCTATATTAGACGTTAAAAACTAAAACTATCCGTCCCTTGGCCTTAACAACCCAAGCCCAAAAAAAAGCTCATCCCAAGTTTATGGTTCCACCATTTCCACTTTTACAATTAAAAAAAAAAAACTTTTATTCCCTCCCTCCCTCACTCCTCAAAAAGTAAAATTCTTCCTGTTTCTTTTGAATCTTTACAATCTCCCCCTTATCGTATTGCTTTACAATCTCCCCCCTTTCTTTACAATCTCCCCATGAAAACGATGGTTTGTGAAAAGCCATTGTTGCACATCTTAACACATGTCGTCAACGCCATCCCCAGTTCAATTTCAAGTTCCATTCAGACCAGTAAGATACTTCTTCTATGATCAAGATCCTCCTTCTCTCATCCCTAATTTCAAGCAAAAGCTTTTCATTTCAATGGTGACCCACCCCCCTTGGCAAGAGTCCACAATCCTTTCAAACTGATCTCCATGGTAGACTGTCTGACGACCCTTTCAAACTGATGTCCATGGTACACCTAAAGGGACACAGTATCTTCTCTGTGGGCAGAGGATTACCTCTAAAGGTATTGTTTCGCCTCCTAAACATAGCACACGACTTTTGCACACTTAAGCCACCAAAAATTCTCTTCCTTTCAGTATCTTCGAAAAGAGAAGCTTCGTCCCATTTCTCTGTCTACATTGTTCCCTCTCATATTCACAAGTTATCTGACCGCAGCAAAAAAAAAAACACTCAAAAAGACAACAAAAGAAAAGGGTAAAAAGAAAGGGAAATATTCAGCATAGAGAAGCTGGAGAAGACTATCTCCTTCGACCAGTGTTCAAGACCCCGATGAAAGAGACGTTGACGTGGATAACATCAACATGGGGAAGACGAAGATCGCAACCTACAGCGTAGAAGACGACAAGGTGACATTTTCAGTCCAGCTACAAACATCCTTGATTACTAAACATCTTGTAAGTTATAAACCAAACACCTCATTCTTAGATATCCAAATCTCATGCAAAGCCTGAACCAAATGGCTCATAAATGCATGTATGGCACTTGAATCCGAATCCAGCTCTAAGTGTCCTGATAAGATCCTATGTTAAAGTCTCATTAACAACTACAAAAAAGTTTCATTTCTTATTAAAAAAATAACTACAAAAGCAGCATTTGGAGATTTTCTAAGCCTCAATGTCAAGAATGGCACACCATGAAGATTTCTATTGAAAAACACACACACACACTGACACACACACACACACATATATATATATGCTGCTGCATGAGATGATATTAATGTTTTAACAGATGATTTTTCACGAGGCATAAAACTAAAACTTCATTTTGCAAAAGGTAAAATAATTGAATACCTAGTACCAGCAGATTATCAAATTGATATCCAGGCTTCAAGACTGACTTCATCAGAGCAGCTTGAGCTGTAGAGTCACTCAATAAAAATTACAAAAAACAATCATCCATACAAAAAAGAAAAACTGTGCATTCAAGCATGGTAGTGGAAAAATAAAATTATACCCGGGTGATCTGCCAAATGTTCAGTGGATAATCTTCCCCTAGAGTAACTGGTTCTATTGACATATAATGTTACATGGTTCTGGGTTATTTCATCAACCACACCTGAAATCATACAACCCAACTCCACCTTTACATCTTCAGAAACCCTGTAATTGAATCCTCCAATGAAATTGATGCGGGTCAGAACTATAAAATGCTACTACTTCTGCATCTTGTCAAATAAATTGTGAGAAATGTTAATTTTTGCTCATAAAGAATGGACAACAGTTGTGCTAACCTATTTTAATCTCACATTTCTAGTTCTTCCTCATCATCAGGGGACACCTATTTACCTTTATCTCATGTTGATTTTTTTTTTTTTTTTTTTTTTGCAAAGGAGTTGATTGATATTTCGTTTTACCTATTTTTAAAATTTGGGTGCCGTATCTATCACACAGCTATTTCATCTTGCTCTAAATGCAGGAAAGAAAAATAATTGTACCAAATTGAGTATGAGATACGAAGAATCAAACCTTGTAGATTTCATTACAAAACTAAGGCAGATACGCTTGGAGGAAGGAACAGAGCTCGTTATCCTACATTTGAGGACTTGCCCGATATGATATGTTGAACTTGGATGAGAACCTGGTTCTATTCCGAGTTCAGATCTGAATAAGAACGAATAAATTTAGACATACAATAACAACCAAACGATATATAATTTTCCACATTGGAAAGTGATAAGATTAGAACACTCATTTTGAATTTGCAACGCAAGAATATAAAAATCAGGCAAGAAATCTTATAGAAGCAAAATTTCAATCATGAATTATTCAACAATGAATGCATTCTAAATTCAAGCCACCTACAAACAAGAAAACAAAAATGAACAGAGAAAAGGACGGTAACTTTTGGACTAGGGATCTCTAATGAGTTGGTCAAGAGTCAGAACATAGTAAATTGGAGAGTATGCCTTGAGTTGGCTGATGAAAATTTACAAAGAAGAAAATGAAGAAAGTGGATTTAAGAATAGCCACATATCTAAATCAAAATACTAACCCAGCATCAAACATATTTGTTAGGTGTGAAAATGTTTAGTGAGGCTCTTTCACATATATTAATGATAATTAAACATTGCCCAAAAATGGAAGAGTAGTATTTGGGACTGCAAAAAATAAATTCTGGGGGGAGCAAATTATAATTAGGTCAAACACAGAAAATTGACAGTTATTAAGCGACGTGGATGCAGCAGACTTGCCTAGGAGCGAAACCTTGAACACCATTGTAAAACCTGACAAAGCAACCGTGATTTTCAATCTTTGTTATCCATCCATGGGTCAGTAATCCCGTAGTTGCATCAGCATATGAACTAAGAATCTCAAGTTTTGATTTTACCTGTAAATTGATAAGCAAATATCAGAAGACTAACCAAACAGATAACTTTGAGACATTCTAGATGTGAAAATCCTGAAAGAAGGAACCTAACTTCAATGTAATTAACAGTAAGACAGAACTAAAAATGAATTGATGTGGCGGTTCCCCTCAGATTCTAATCTTCTTTGGCACAAGGTGGTAGTAGGCATTCACAGGGTGGATGAGATGGGTTGGTGCTGTGATACCAAGACCAATTGTAATAATAGATCTCCTTGGAAGCACATTCATAGGCTCAAAAACATTATGGATGCAAATTGCTCTTTTCAGGTGGGTAGAGGCATCTCCATTTCTTTTTGGGATTATGTTTGGGCTGGAGATAAGGCTCTCGAAGTGCTGTTTCCTAATCTTTACAACATTGCTATCCACAAGAGTCTCCCTGTCACTAGCTTTTGGAAAGAGGAGTTGAATTCTTGGGTGGTTGATTTTAGGATAAACCTCAAAGATAATGAAATAGAAGAGTGGATTCACCTTAACTCTCTTTTGGAGCCTATTCGCTTAAGCAAGCGGGATGATATTAGGCAATGGAATCCGGACATGTCTCACGGTTTCTCTAGTAAGTCTGCTCTCAATTTGCTGTGGAGTGGTAGTGATGTTATTGCTGATAAAGATATTTTACTCACTTGGAAAGGTAAACTCCCTATGAAGATCAAAGTTTTTCTTTGGCTCGTCATCAACGATGGTACCAATTCCAATCAAAATTTTCAATCTAGAAACCCTTGGATCTCTCTTCAGCCGGATTGGTGTAGCTTGTGCATGAAGTGTTCGGAAACCTCAGAACATCTTTTGTTTGGCTGTAGCTTCCTACCTCTCTTTGGCGGTCACTTCTCATCTTATTCAACACGGTTTGGGTCATGCATAAGGATCATATTTCTAACACTATTGCTTTCCTCGAAGGCGCCTCGAATTATGATAAGAAGAAAAGAACTCTTTGGGATAATGGGGTGAGAGCTATTGTTTGGAATGTTTGACTTGAGAGAAATCGAAGAATATTTGAGGGTAAATCTAGATCTTGGAAGGAGGTTTGGGAGATTAGTGTTCTTAATGCCTCCTCTTGGAGTGCAATTTGTAAATCTTTTTGTAACTATGATCCCTCGATAATTGCATCCAATTGGATGGCCTTTTTGTAATTGTTTTTGGCCGCTTTTTTGGCTCTTTCATACATCAATGAAAAGCTTTGTTTATTATCAAAAAAAAATTAATTGAACAAAATCTTAAGCTAAATGAGACAGTGCAACTGCAGAACACATAATTAAATAGTTGTTTGAAGTAACATACGAGTGTCTTCTTATGTGTAACAGTTATCCTCTTGGACTTGCAGCCGAGCACTCGGAAAACTAATTCAGCTCCAATCTACATATTAGTGTGGCAACAGAATTCAAAGATTAAAAATTCGCAATGCATACAAACATAACATGATAAAAATGAAATTAGTTTGATTTATAATAAAGTCTTCAACATCAATTACTCGAAGAAATTACAGAACGGAAACTACGAAACTAAATTATTTATTAAATGAGAAAATTCAAATTAATTACCTTAAATTTTTTCCGAGGCTTAGTAATTTCAAATTCAGACATATGACTCAGAGGGCACAAAGCCTTGAGACCGCCAGGAAATTGCACGATGGCACCAAAGTCATCAACAACTATAACTTTAGCCCGTATAACCATCCCAGGCTTCACATCTGAGTAGGAAAACATTGAACCTTCAAAGGCACTAGCCTGCTTAATACCAAAAAATAAAATAAAATAAATAACACACCTTAATTAGAAATACATTCACATCAAAGGGTAGTATTTAGATACAAAACAACCCTAAACTAATGCTAGGAAAATATAAGAAAAAATGAAGCAATTACCGGGAAAAAATGCCATTATGACTTTCATATTGAAAACCTTTATCCAAGGTATATCAAGTATCTCTATCCAACGATTAGGTATTGCCGTGTTGGTACAAGGATAAAAAGTTGATGTCGGTATTGATGTCGAAAAGTCAATTCATAGATGAATGGAAAAGCCAAAAATGCTAAAGAATACAAAAAAGTCTTCCAATTAGAGGCTATGGTAGAAGGTTTGTAATTACAAAAAGTTTTACAATTGCTTTTGTTCATGGGAGACAAATTTTGGATTATGTACTTATTGACAATGAGAGTATTGATGATTATAGAGTCCAAAAAAAGTCTGCGTTGGTTTTTAAGATTGACTTTGAAAAAGCCTTCTATCATGTAAGTTGGGGTTTCCTTGATTATGTTGTTCTTTCTAAAGGTTTTAGTGATAAATGGCGTTCTTGGATTAAAGGTTGTTTTTCTTCTTCTAAATTTTCTGTCTTGGTCAATGGTGCTATGATCCTACGTTTTGCTGACATGAAATGTTGTAGGGTCATGCAATTGTCCTATGAGATAAGTCAAGGTGCTCATGAGCTGGTCCACACACTTAGTGGATATGAAACTTAATTTCAAAAAGCTACAAAAGGAGATGAAAATGAAACATCCTCAAAGGAAAATAAATTCAATTATAGAAAAGAACTCCCACCTACCACATAAATTTGTAGAAGAAATAGATAAAATATATTATTTTTACTATGGAGTTGTTTGTATATGTTTTTTTAAGACGGAAACTGTTAACACAGCTTACAAGAATCTATTGTTTACTGCAAATAGTAAACAACTTTATTCCAAGCTGATATATGTATGTTTTATAGGCCAGGAACCTCCACTGAAAGAATGGAATCTACATTAGGCTTTGGTGGTTAAATGGAGTACTTTGATAAAGAGTTTTTTCCCCTTCCTCCTTTCCATTGTGGTGGACATAGAGGAAGGTCAAGGTGATCCTCATTATTGTTATTATCGTCTTCTTTTCAGTTTCCGTTGTGGTGGACTTAGAGGAAGCTTAAAGGTTTCTAGAGACCTAAGTCAAGGTCATACTATTTCATCTTCCTCTTGTTTTGGTCATCAATGTTCTTAGTAGAATGGTGGATAAAGAATGAGAGGAAGGTGCTATAAAGGGTTTGAGGATTGGTAGATGATCATGATCAAATTCATTTGCGAATGACACCTTGGTCTTTAGTTCTAATGAAATGGTAAACAAAGGCATATCAAGGTAGTTTCTTCCATCTTCTCTCTTACAATAACTATAATTTGTATATCCTAATTGGTAGCCACCTATGGTTTTGAACCAATGACCAGACTTGAATAAAGTCTTTTGACCACTAGACCACCTCATAGTTAACTATATCTCATCAAATAATTTCAGCTAACTATTCTATTCAATGCGCTATGACCATCGTATTAATGATGCTTCATTTTTCATGAAGTTAATCAGAGACTCGACCTTCAAAGTTCCAATGGCAAGTCCTTCCAAATGTCTAAAGCCAAGAATACGAACACGCATACGACTACCCTCTTTAAACTTCTTTTCAATCTTTTTCTTGTCCTCTTCAGCCACATCAGAAACCTACAGTAAATATAAATTAATTAAATAGAAAGTGTTAGTAATAATATGCACCCAAGGCTACAAAGAAACTTACACTAATGTAGGTTGGTGTCGACACTGGAGAAGAGGTGACTTCAAGCAGCAAGCCAATTCCTCTATCAACCCTAACTACTTTTGCAGAATCATAAATATCACCAATTTTAACGTGCTGCATTAAAAAACCCAAAAGAATGTCAATGAGGACAATTCAATAACAAATAATAAACATGTGTACAAGAAAGAGTACAATGTAGCTCTAAGGAGGACACGGTGACACAAAACTCGGATACACATAGAGTAAGGACTTGCACATATAGCAGAATCGAGGCCCGATATTTACAAAATAGCCACCCAAAAACTTATATGCTAATATAGCATAAAGCTAAAATTCAGCACAATAATATTACAAAATTGACATTAATTTCGCATATGTAATCATCGATTCCCCTTATACTTAATCACCGATACTTAATCACCGATTTTACTGATTACACAAGGGTTTATTAAAAAAAATCTATATTTGCAAATATCTTTTTTACTTTACATATTTGCAAATATTAGGTAAAATTTTGCTAAAAATTGAAAATTCCCTAAAAACAAAACAATTACAAGAGAGACGAGAAATCCTCAAAAAAAAAAACAACTAATTGACTAACTAACTAAATAAAAGAATTCCATATATATAGAATGGAGAAATTAAAATCTAGAGGATTCACAATATTTTCCCAACAAAAAAGTGTGACACAAAGTAACATCACAAATATGATTCCAAGAGCTAGCAATGCCATTAAAAATTCAAGAATTACATTCAATCCAAACACTCTAGAGCAGAGCAGAGGAGAAACAGCACATTTCCAAAAATAATCCTCTTCTTTTTTTTTTTGATAATAAACAATGCTATTTCATTGATGTATGAAAGGCCAAAAGGCAAGAGCAAAAACAAATTACAAAAAGGCCTTCCAATTAGAGGCAATGATAGAGGGGGCATAGTTACAAAAAGTTTTACAACTAGCACTCCAATTGGAGGCATTAAGAATACTAAGCTTCCAAATTTCCTTCCAAAGCTTTTCTTTATCCAAAAAGATTCGTCTATTGCGTTCCAACCAAATATTCCAAGCTATTGATCTCACCGCATTGTCCCAAAGGATCCTTTTTTTCAGCTTAGGATCTTTATTGAAGACCCATTCCATATTAAACGTAGCTAAAAGAGAGTCCCAAAGAGCTTTCGAGAAGCTGCAATCGAAGAGGAGATGCTCCGTTGACTCCGAATCGTTCTTGCACAAACAACACCAATTGGGTTGAAGAGTAATCCACGGCTTCCTTGACTGAATCTTGAGATTGGAATTAATACCATCTTTAAAGACTAACCACAAGAACACTTTGATTTTCTTAGGATACTTGCCACCCCAAACTAACATATTGTAGTCTTCAGCTCTATTACCATTCATATTCCATGGCAAAGAAAGAGCTGACTTGCAAGAGAAGCCATTACTTTTTGTCCGGAACCCAAACTCTAATATCCTCCCTTTCATTAATGCAAACCGACTCCAACAAGGGCATCAAATTAATCCACTCCTCCACCTCCACATCATTAAGGTTCCTCCTAAAATCAATCACCCAAGAATTCACCTCCACTTTCCAGAAATACTTGATAGGATGTAGCTTATTCTTAGCAAGTTTGAACAAATTGGGGAATTTAACAGCCAAAGCAGCCTCACCAACCCATATGTGCTCCCAAAACAGAATATTGGCTCCTTTACCAGCCACGAAAACAGTATTATCCTTTATGTGCTTCTTGAGTTTAAAAATATGCTTCCAAGGGCTTCTATTGATGCTATTAGCCTTGATTTTGGAGCACCACCCCAAAAATAATCCTCTTCTTATAATGTCTTGAACCAAATAATCCCAAACAAGAACATCCCGAGCTTCTTTTGGAAGCACCAAGCTCAAATCAAATTGCCAAAGAAGTTTAGACTGAAGTTTGGCCGTAAATATGGTTATTTGTGGTTTCAATAAAGGCTTCCGATGTACTATTTATTGCATACAAAATTGTTTGGGAACTATTTTCTATGTTTCTGAGTAATTACTCGATTATTTTGGGTCGGGTCGTTACATTTATGTTTAGATGCATTTTAAAAATGGACATGTATGTAAGGATCAAGGATAAAAATGACGATGTCGACAAGTCAATTTTACGGAAATATCGATGTCTATGTCGACGGATATTCCGGGAAAGGCGATTTTGATGTCGATAAAAAAAAATTATTTTTCAATATAATTTATACACAATTATATCATTACAAATAAACATAGTATTTATACCAATAAAAACGTCAAGAACTCAACATTATATATATTTGTTTAATTTTATATCAAGTTTATTAAATTATAAAGCATTCATTTACCTAAAAAATATTATAATTTCAATTTTTAAAAGTTAAAAGAATTTGTATCATTCAATTTTGGAGTACTTCAGGCCCTGCCCATTTCCACAATGGCCAATTTCACATTCATTTTTACTTATGCTTAAAACGGACCACACTTTCATTTATCTTTTATTAATTTATTATCATACTTCATCTTCTTCACGACTCCAACGTTTAAAACCCAATATTTCTCTCTCCTTCGCACAACAAATCTCCCTCTCCTCTAGAATCAGTGATGAAAGATATGGATTTTTTTCCCCTTAATGGACTTCAGCGATTTTTGCAAAAATATGGAACCCATTCGAAAACGACTGAAAATGTGTTACCTTGAAATCGCCAACAACCACCGATATATCCAGATTTCTCCGACAAGTCTCCAGTATCTGGGAAGAACGACTCTTCCCCCGTGTTTCGGTGTCGGCAACCTCATTTCCTCGACATTTCGGCGACAATATTGATGACACTTCCAATATTTCAAACTCTGGTAAGGATGCCACTAAAAACCAACTGATGCCTCCTTCAAAGAAGTAACCTTTTTCCAAAAGGCCAATCTTTTCTTAATTTTTTCCATCATAGCCTCCCAAAAGGTCTTTTTTTTTTAAAAACACCACCTCAAAAGGCCATTTCATTGATATAATGAAAGAAAAAAAACAATAGAGTAAACTGGCAAAAGTAAACCAAAAGCCACATAAAGTTGGTATACCATATATTATACCCAAATTACCTACTAACCCGCACCACCATCTAATTAAAAGTATGCGGAAAACTATTAATAATTAAACCTAAAGTGTAATTAAAAAAAAATGGGTAGTTGACACCCAAATAGATGCATTTACATGAGCCAACTCCCAAACCAGTGTTTTAAAAGGCGAGAAAAGCCCTGCCTTTGCACCTCGCTTCAAATGAACAGAAGGCTTGGGCTTTTTTCCTGAGGCTCAAGCAACAAGGCGAGGACTTTTTAGGGCTTTTTTTTCCTAAATCTTATTATGTGTTTTTATGATTTCATATATCAATGCTTATGTTTGTTAAGAATTATGATGTGTTTTGTGTTTTGAATTGTTTTTGGTGAAATGAAGGTAACTTTTGTTCTTCTAAATATATATAAACTAATATTATTATATAGTGTACCTTAAAAAAAGCGAGGGCTTTTTTTTGCGCTTCGCGCTTAAGCCCCCGGTGACGCTCATCATTTTTTTGCGCCTTGCGCCTTTTAAAACACTGTCCCAAACATAGTCCCAAAATCTCATCTCCTCCCTAAATATTCTCCTATTCCTTTCCAACCATATACCTCATGCAATTGCACAACTCGCAACCCAAAGGCTCTTCCCCCTTTCATTAAATAGGGGGGATAAAATCAACTCCTCCAAGGTTTGGCGAAAAAATTTCATTTTCCACCCATGTTATCCCAAACGTTTGGAAAAATCTTTACCAAAAAAGCCTCTAAAATTAGCACTTTTCACATGATGTGATTAAGATTTTCTAAATCAAGATTACATAAACAACACCATTAAGGATTAAGGGTGTAGGAAGAAGATTGCTGGAGAAAATCAAAAGTGTTAATTTTACCTAGTGCCACAAACCAAATAAAAAACCTAACTATCTTCGAGATCTTCCACGATTTGGAAAAGAGGGATGATAGAAATTGTTGGTGGGGTTTAGGGACAAAAGTCTCCTGTCCCGACTACCCTCTCTCACTAATAAGCCATCAAGGGTCAATATGATGGTAGATAATACAATCAACTCCCTATCCCGAATTGGGCTCCCAAAAGGTCTTCAATCTTGAACTTTTTCTAGGGTTTTTCTCCTTTTTACCTCGTGATTCTCTCAATCGTGCGAGTAGTTTTTAAAAAATCTATTGAGGCTCGCCTTGGGTTGAGGCTAGAACTTTGTCTCGGAGCTTACACCTTTTTCTTGGATATTAAGAGGCTTTGGCTCACGCCTAATTAAAAAGGCTTACACCTCTATGAGAACAAACTGATGTTACCCCGTGAAATGTGTAGAAGAATAACCTATTCTCTTAAAAATTAAGTCCACTTTTGGAATATACAGCTTGAACGAAATAGAAGAATTTTTTAGGGTAAAGCTATGCTTTGGGTTGGAGTTTGGGAGAATTGTATTCTTAATGCCTCCATGTGGAGTGCAACTTGTAATTCTTTTTGTAATTATGGCTCCTCTACTATTGCTTCCAATTGGAAGGCTTTTTTTGTAATTCCCCTTGGCCTTTTTTTTGGCTCTTTCATACATCAATGAAATAGCATGTTTCTAATCAAAAAAAAAAAATTAAGTCCACTTTTGTATATAGTACTTATACACCATGAGCTGTGGTAACTTAGCCTATTGCTATTACCTTGTCCTAGGCTTAAAAACACATTGAAGAAAGATTTTAAAATAAGTTGATCCCAACCCAATAGTGATGATAATGGTGATGTCAAAGATGACGATTAGAATCTTGATCTAAAAAGGTGATTTGAAAGATGTGAGAATTTTTATATACTTTTACCGAATAATAATAATAATGTCTAAAAAAATACTTGATCTAATATTTTTATCGATTTTGAATTCCAATCAACCCTTATACGCCTCACACCGCCTCAAGGCTTTCGCCTCGCCTCTTTAAAAAAAGAGAGAGAGAAAAGCCTTAAAATCACCTTTAGCCTATAAAACATAGGCTATGTGGGCATCATTTAAGTTTTGGGTATTTTTTCATAAGTTTGGTTTTCAGAAGCTTAAAATAAAAATCATTAAAATATTATATGTATCTAAATCACCCGAAATTACATGAATTTTTTGTACCTCAGCGTGCAGCAAGTAATATCAACCCAATAATGTCATGTAAGACAGCTTTTAGTTAATTTATACTTATTAATCCTTATTACATTTAACAAACAAATAATTTACTTACGGAAGGAGCAGCCTTGTTATGAATAAGATGTGGAATCAAGGTCAATCCCACAGCTCTGGTTGATGGATCAATAAATAGTATCCGAGCATTAACCTATAATGCATAAAGAAACAGTTATAACTGAGAGAACTCAAAAGTTGTAAATACTTGTTTGGGTCACCAGATATAGGAGGCCAACATATCACCAGTCAAGAAAATGCCAAGAACAATGCACAGAAAATCAACTAAACTAGATGGAAGAGGCAACAATATTAAAAAAAGATATATTTTTTATAAAAAGAAACACTTCTCATTGAGGAAAAATGTAAGAATGCCGAAAGAGGCCTTCAATGTTCAGAAAGAGTTTATGCATTAAAAAAGAAAAAAAGATCCTCAAAACCTTTCAATGTCACAAGCCTATGGTGTAGTCAGGAAAACAATGGTAACTCTTGGAAAGATTTGTACTCACTTTTTCATTGAACCTCTACCTGATTATAAATTCTGGTAATCCATTCATAAGTTAACAGAGTTATTAACAGAGATTTATAAGATAACAAAGACAACTAACAAGTTAACTTAATATTTTAGCATAAAAGTAAATGTTCAGAAGGTGACAAGCCAGAAAAATGATACCCTGCGACAGAACTCTTTAGAAGTCTCCTTCAATTCACATGAGACCTCGTACTACATAAATTTAAGGAACTAGTACGTAGCATAATAATGTTTGGTAAGAAAACTCCTGGAATATCTGCTATACTCAATTATGCTTCATTTCAAGTAACATTACCTTCATGTTGTTGTTGTAATAAGCTTTCCAATCTGAGGAATGAAGATTATTTTGCAAATGGAACATATCAACCTGAAGAGAAAAAATTGATGATAGAAGCAGCTCAAAAGAAGCAATAAATAAGAAGTAAAAACAATGAAGAAGATTAACGGTTGAGTAAGCATCTTAAATATCTCAATTTCTAATAACATGCATGCATAACTTACAGTTCCACTAAAATATGTCAGAAAGGATAGCATAATCCCATTTTCAAGGGTCGATTGCACACGTGCACTAACCATCATGCCTGGGATGAGAGAGTCAATTGAAATACCTTTAATATCCTTTGCCTGTCATATGTACAAATTAAAATAATAACAACAATCATAATCAAAGGGCAATTTCCACAGCAAGTGAAAACAAAAGAGGGTAGCATAGCGAATGGAAAAGATATATCTATCACATGGGCTTTACCACACATCTGGATACAATATCTGGGTCCGAACTTAAATGAACTACTTTCCGCGTTTTATCTATCCTTCCAACAACACCTTGAAGAAGTTGCCCAACATGCAGTTCATTCCCAGTTTGATCTGCAAAAACCAAAGAAAAGGACAAGAAGCAAAAAATTAACGGCAGAAAAGAGAATAAATATATCCAAGAGCAAGAAAATTTTTAGGGTCCATTTGCTAATGATTTTAAGCAAAATGCTAGCAATACTTTTGTTAAGTAATTGTAGTTTTCATTGATAGATAGTTAAAAATATTTTTTTAACAATGTAATATGGAACAATACAATGGGAGATATGATCAAATATAGAGAAATAAGAGTCCATGGCACTTTTTCTTACCAAATTCCAAAAATAGAAAAAAATTGAGTTATTTTTAAATTGCTTTTATTAGATTAATGAATTGGGGACATAAGTTTAGCGAGTTCTGGGTATTCAGGATAAAAGAGTAGACTTTGGGGTGCTTGTTTTTTCCATGTAAATCTTTCTTTCTACTCACTTGCCACTAACACCCCTCTCTTCAATCCAATTCTTAGGCACAACTCTTTTTTCTTTTCTAAGCTATTGCAGTTGAAGATCTGAAAGAAAGTCGTATTCTTTGCTTGAACTGTGACTCTAGGAAAGATAAACACATTTGACTTTTTCCAACGATTTTCTTCTTTTGCACTTAGACCTCAGCGGTGTTGAGTTCTTAGTTAGAGTTGTCAGTACACCATGGAAGAGATTTTGTTTCATTTTCCTAGAAAAAGGAAGATGCATATGGCAAATAGGCTTTTTTGCAATTATCTAGAGGCTAGAGCATAGAAAGGAATAAGAGAGTTTTTCAAGTCATAAAAGGAATCCTTTATTCTATTCTTAATTTTCTAACTTTTTCTATGTTTTGAGGAAATATCCTCTATTGTATTTATCTTTGATTGTCTTTTTCATTAATGAAAGTTCACCTTTCTATCAATAAAAAAAAAAGTTATAGAAGGTTTGTGGGAAACTCTGTGGGAAGTTATTTTCTATTTTTTTCTGTGGCTATGTCTTGACTGCTTTTTTTGCTTTCCTTGTATTAATGAAATGGCCTTTTGAGGTGCTTCTTAAAAAAATAACAAAGAGACCTAACTTTGTCTATGAACAGGTAACCTCTAAATATGAAAAGAAGCTAACTATCAATGTTCCCATGCATGCGAACCAACCATCTGAAGCATCCAAGAAAAGAAGGTCAGGAGTTCCAAGGGGTAGTGTGTGAAAAAATCACTATGAGTATCTTAATCAGCTTTACATAAAAACTAGAAAGCACAAAAATCCCACTGTAACATAAGGAATTTAGAAAAGATGACTCGTAAGCCCATTTCATTGATATAATGATAAAAAAAAATATAAGCAATATAGGCAATGCAATAACAAAAGGATGGATCACCAGATACTCCAAGAAATGTAAATTCATTAAATTAAATATAAATAAATAATCATAAAACATAAGGTTCAAGTAAAATTTTACCAGATTGGCTGGTTTTTGGCAAAAACCCCATGAAGGAAGTCAAACCAAAATGAAGAATGTAGCCATGATCTTCAATGCTTTTCACATATGATGATAAAACCTGAAAGTGTTCATTAGTGCATACCAATATCAACACCATACTGATTACTTTTCGAAATGCATCCGATGAGAAGTCATCGTAAACAATATTAAAAAAAAAAGTTGATAGAATGATGAACTTTCAATAATCAAAGAAAAAGGTAAATATAAGAGAGGATGAGATATCTTCAAAAAGGTGTATATTAATCCATATAGCATTCCTTCTTGAAGAACATCCAATGAGAAGTCATCATTTTTTTTTTTTTTTGATATCGTGAGTGTCCGGGCCAGCTTTGGACACCTCGACTAATCTCACGGGACAACCTCATGACCCTACCAGTGTTGTTGAGGCGACGCCAGGCGCTCGCCTATGGCGAGAGGCGAGGCGCCCAGCGCCACCATCGCCTCACCATAGCTCAGGCGAGGCAAAAATAGAAAGCGAGCGCCTGCCTCGACATTGTATCGCTTTTCCATGGTGGCGAGAGGCGAGGAGGCGATCGCTTTTGGGGTCAGGGGCGATCCAACTTAAAAAATTAGAGTTTTTTAAAATTATCAAAAAAACAGGGGTATTTTAGGGTTTTACCTCAATTTTAAGTTAAATGAGAAGAGTCTTGGGAAGGTTAAAAGTCTTACTACACGTTTTTTTATCTCAACAAAACATCTTCATCAACGTGAGTCTTCATCTTCATCAACGTGATTCTTCATCTTCCTCAACAAAACCCTCCTTTGATCATCTCCATCATCAATAACCAGAAGATTACAAGGTATCCTTTATTATTTTTCTTCATCTTCCTCAACAAAACCCTCCTTTGATCATCTTGAACGAGTTTTCCTTCTCTTCATTGTTTTTTACGTAAAAATTGAAGCTTTTGCACTGTTTTTTTTCTCTTTTTTTTTTCCATCTTATATTCTTCTATATTCTTCTCTCTTCTCTGTTTTTACGTAAAAATTCAAGCTTTTTCAGTGTTTTTACTTTCTCTTTTCTTTTCCATCCTATATTCTTTTCTCTTCTCTGTTTTTTACGTAAAAATCCAACCTTTTTCACTGTTTTTTTTTTCTCTTGTCTTTTCTTTTTTCTCTTGTCTTTTCCATCCTATATTCTTCTCTCTTCTCTGTTTTTACGTAAAAATTCAAGCTTTTTCAGTGTTTTTGCTTTCTCTTTTCTTTTCCATCCTATATTCTTCTCTTCTCTGTTTTTTACGTAAAAATCCAACCTTTGTCACTGTTTTTGTTTTCTCTTGTCTTTTCCATCCTATATTCTTTTCTCTTCTCTGTTTTTTACGTACAAATTCAACCTTTGTCACTGTTTTTTTCCCTCTTTTGTCACTGTTTTATAGGATGGGAGGAGGAGGAAGAGCGGAAAACTCGAAACGTAGACATCCATGTTGGCCACATGTGATTTTAGAAAATGAAAGTAATTCAAATACATGTACATGTATTTACTATGGAAAAGTAACAAAGGGGGGTATTTCAAGAGCTTGCCAACACTTGGTTGGTGGAAACCGGAATGTGAAAATGTGTTTGAAGTGTCCTCAAACTGTGAGAGACGAATTAAAGGAGTATCAAGAAAAGATGAGCAAAAAGAAGGAAGAGATGAATTAAAGGAGTATCAAGACTGGAGAAACATTGTTTAAATTATTGGATTCAATGGTCGAGAGGATTGGAGAAGAGAATGTTATCCAAGTTGTCACTGATAATGCTTCCAATTATGTTTCAGATGTTTTTGATTTGTTATGTACTGTTCTTAAACTTTTAATTTCCCCCCTGATTTTGATTTGTTATGTTCTGTTCAAATCTTAGGCAAATACTTAGAAGATAAACGAAAGCATTTGTATTGGACACCGTGTGCGGCACATTGCTTGGATTTGATGCTTGAAGATATTGGAAAGATTGATCAAGTGAAAGGATGTATAAGAGGGCAATAGAAGTGTGTGGTTTCATTTATAATCACTTGTATGTGTTGAATATGATGAGAGAATTCACCAACCAGCGTGAATTAGTCAGACCAGTTGCTACCCGCTTTGCTACTTCATTTTTGACCTTATCAAGTATTCACAAGAATAAAAGAGGTTTGAGGAGGATGTTCATTTCTGACAAGTGGACAAAAAGCAGGTGGGCAAAGGACCCTAGAGGTAAAAGAGTGGCAGATACTCTTATGATGCCAACGTTTTGGAATGCTATCATCTACACTATGAAGGCAACAAGCCCTCTTGTTCGTGTTCTTAGGCTTGTCGATGGGGACAAACCTGCGATGGGTTATATATACGAGGCGATGGATAGGGCTAAAGAGGTTATCAAGCAAGCCTTTGATAACAAGGAGACCAAATATCAACCAATTTGGTCCATTATTGATAGGAGGTGGGATTGTCAACTCCATCGTCCATTACATGCAGCTGGATACTATTTGAACCCATCATTATTTTATGACAATAAGGATGATATTCTTCAAGATGCTGAAGTATGTTATGGCCTTATCAAGGTCATAGAAAGATTGTTGCCCACTCAAGAGGGACAAACTAAATGTTCAATGGAACTTGAGATGTACACGGGAGCCATTGGTATATTTGGAAGAACATTAGCCATTTCAACTAGGAAGGTGAAGAGTCCAGGTAATTAGTCTTCAACTCTTATAGTTTTTTCCTTTATTCATACAGTAACTCCAAAGTCCAAAGTTTCAAACTAGTTCTAACTTTTAAATATCCTTTGAATATCTAAATAGCTTCATGGTGGATTATGTTTGGTAGTTCTACTCCAGTGCTTCAAAAGTTCGCTGTGAGAATACTTAGCTTGACTTGTAGTGCTTCCAGTTGTGAGAGCAATTGGAGTGTTTTTGAGCAAGTAAGTATGATAGTCATTCAATTGGTTTATTTTATAAAATGTATCAATGTGAAAAACATTGATAATTTCTCAATGATTTTGTAGATCCATTCGAAGAGGAGGAATAGGTTGGATCAAAAACGTCTCAATGATTTGGTTTATATAAAATATAACCAAGTTCTCCAAGAACGTCATGACAAAAAAGAGGATCTTGATCCAATTACTTTGGATGACATCGATGAGAGTAATGAGTGGTTGACGGGGATATTAGATGAAGAAGATGAGCTAGTTTTTGATGATCTTACATGGGGGATGTAGCTCGTGCAAGTGGTGTTCAAGAACCTATAAGGAACACTAGATCTACAATGAATTTGTCCAAAGGAAAGTCACCCGCCATAGGCTCAAGTTCTAGAGTTAGAGCTAGTAATTCTCAAGCTCAAGAACAATATGGAAATGGAAGTGATGATAGTGATGGAGAAGAATTGGACATTGGTGAGGATGGTGAATTTAATGAAGAAGATGAAGACCCATTGAACTTGGGAGATGAAGACTCCGATTATGGATTTCTTGATGACTAGTTTAATTTAGTTTCAGTACTTGACTAACATTTGAACCTTATTAGCTATATGATCCTTTTTAAATTTAACTATGAAAGTTATTTTGGTTATTTTGGAACTTTTTTATTAATTGAAATACATGATTTTGGAGGTTTTGACAATCAAGGGGTTGTCTACTTAAGATATGATATATGAATGTTATATATATATTTATATATTTTTTTTTTCCTTTTAAATTAAAAAGGCAACGCCTTTTTGTCGCCTCTCGCCTTGGAGGCAACAAAAGGGGTCGTCGCCTTGAAGTGCGGCTCTCGCTTTGAAAACACTGGACCCTACAACACTTGGCGTCGGTTTAATCGTAGGATAATATCCTAGGTAGGTGGCCAACATGGTTTGAACCCAAGACCTCAAGGTTGGAAAGCAACCCCTTGACCACTAGACCAACCCATGTTGGTTCAATGAGAAATCATCATAAGAACAATATTAAATGACAAGGAAGACAAAAGGTGTATTTTAATTCATATACCATTCCTTCTTGAAGAGCGTCCAATGAGAGGTCTTTGTACAATATAGAGAGACGCAATGAAAGCCAAATCTTTCTCTTCCCTTTTTCCTTCTTGTCATCATCTACTTGCAAGACAACACAAGGAACCAGTTGTCCCACATGGAACATTACAGGAAGCATATCATGCTCAGGATCCTGATATAAGAAAGTGTGAATGGCAAAGAATGCCGTCCAACATTAGAAAATACAGTAACAAACTTCAACAATGTGAATCCTCAAGAGACGTAAGTAAACCCTACCACAATTTCTTTTTCTGAAATTGAATCAAAAGCATTGGTAGCACACACTAATCCACGTAAGCCCCCAGGTAGACTAAGAACGAGATCTTTTTTATTTACTTCAGCAACAACTCCCCAAAGCTTCATTCTTGGACTTATATTCTGAAAACACATATATTGTCAAGAACATTTAACATGAATCAAAAGAAAGTGTAACAAAAGAGGAGTAGCAATGTACAAAATAAAATTAATATCCTGAACTTTAAATTGATGTGAAAAGTACACAAAGGACTAACAGCCAAGACACCATGAACTTACCAAAAAAACCGGTTAAAATGAGAGTTGATTAAAAAGCAATTTTGATGATACATTTTGGTTACTTTCTAAAGCACTTTGAACCGCAATAGCCCTCACGGGGTGTAAAAGAGAGTGAAGACTTTCTTTTGGTGAGGAGACCAATATAAAATAAAATATTTTGTATATAAAAAATAATGCTTTGTTTTTAATAAATTAATCAATTACGATTGAGATTTTTTAAATGGCCCTTCACCTTTTAGGTTTGAAAATATGTGGTGTATTGTATCCAACCTTCTTTTATAGAAACTTGAAAATAAGCTTGGAATTCCTGTCATGTTAATGGTTGGGCGAGTTTCATATTTTTCAAGAAACGCATGCGATTAAGAAATCATTATTAAGATGAAACAAATAATCTTTTGGGAATATTATGTTATGATTTCAAATGAGGCTGTTGATGAATATGTGAGACACAAAAAGGAAGGGATCATTTTTAAGATTGACTTTGAAGAGGCTTTTGATCATGTAGAATGAGGTTTCCTTGAAGCCGTATTGAAAAAAAAAGGACTTCACTTTTTTTTTTTTAAAAAGCACCTCAAAAGGCCATTTCATTGATATAATGAAAGAGAAAATAAAACAAGGTGGCACAAATAAACCAAAAGCCACGGAAAGAAAAAATATACCCCCAACCTACTATGCCCGCACCGCCACCTAATTACAAGTATGTGGGCCAACAATTAATAATTGAGCCTAAAGGATAATTAAAAAAAAAAAAAGTTTGGAAGTTGACACCCAAAAAGAAGCATTTGCATGAGCCAACTCCCAAACATAATCCCATGATCTCTCTTCTCCCCTAAAAATTCTTCTATTCTTTTCCAACCAAATTCCCCATATAATTGGGCTACACCCCGAAACCCATAAACTTTTTCCTTTATCATTGAAGGAGGATGACATAACATCTCTTCCAAGATTTAGCGAAAAGTATAATTACCAACCAAGTTCATCCCAAACGTTTGGAAAAACCGTTGCGAAACAAGCCTTGCGAAATTGCACTGCCACAACAAATGATCAAGATTTTTGAATTCTTGCTTGCACAAACAACACCATTGGGGGTTAAGGGTGAAAGATGAAGATCTATGAAGAAACTCGAAGGTGTTGATTCTACCCAAAGCCACATAACAAATAAAGAACCTGACTTTCTTCGGGATCTTCACTTTCCACAAAGTGAAAAGAAGAGAGAGCTAGAGATCGGTAAGATAGTGTGGCTAAAATCAAAAAAAGGATTTACAAGAAAAAATGTTAGAGGAAGTCAAGTTCCAAAGTCTTTTGTCGGTAACCAAGATTCCTTCTAGAATTGAAATAATGGATGACACTTCTAACAATTCCCTATCCCGTATTGGTCTACGAAGTGAAAATCAATATTCACACCTAACCCCTCCCTTTGAATGAACGCGGAAATAGGTGAATTTTTTGCTAAGGTGATTGTGTACAAACGGGGGCTTGAAAGGCAAGGTTCCCCACCCAAGCATCCTCCCAAAAGCGAATTCGACTACCATCCCCACCTTCCATTTAACACAGGATAGTATTTGGATATCACCTTCCATGGACTTTTAACAGTATCTCTAACCACCACGTTCGTGTCCCAACCATTTGGATGCATCCCATGTCAATTTGCAATCACTTTGTGCCACATACTCTCGGGTTCATTAGGGAATCTCCAAAGTCACTTAACAAGTAACGACGTATTAAAAGAAGGGTTCACTCAATCTTCATAAAAGGCAATCCTAAAAGTTTTGTTTCATCTTCTAGAAGATTTAGACAAGGTGATCTTCTTTCACCTTTTTTGTTTAATCTTGTGGGTAACGTCCTCTCTCGCCTTGTGGATACGACTATTTCTCAAAACATAATTGATGGATTTCTTTGGGGCAACAATGGTTCTAATCTTTCTTCTTGTTTTTTTTAGAAAGTTAACTTCCATTGATCAAAGGTAAAAGTAAAGTACAAATTTAGAGGAAGATGATTCCTCAAAAACAAGATTTCTGGTTTGAATCTTTCTCAACTCCAGTTTATTTTTATTTTTTTAAAAAGACAACTCACAAGCCCAATTCATCAAATCCAATGTTCTGATGACACTATCTTTTTCGTTGCAAATAAATATTCATCTCTGCTTTCTCTCTCTACTACAATGTCAAACTTTTTACGATAATGTTTCAGTTGATTGAAATTAAATCTTTCAAAAAGTTCTCTTTTGGGAATCAATGTTGAGGAATCCAGGATTACTACTTTAGCCACTCAGTTGGGTTGTACACAGTTGAGAAAGAAGGGATAATATTTCAAGATATCCTTCCAAGGGCTCCTTCCAAGTGCTTAAAGTCATCACTCTAATGTCCCCACCGTTGGGTTCAAGGCTGTGTCTACTTGTGATAAACTGTGCGGTTCAAGAGAAAGTGCCACAACCATTTTGAGGGGAGTATCTTTTTTATCCAGGTTTCAGATTTCTAACACCACTTCCTCTTTCAGCTTTTGATGAATAGTCCAGTTTATCAGGTGTGAACCTCCCCTTTCCTCAATTCCTACCCACAAAAAGTCCCTAATCTGTTTTTCCAAACTTTTGCTTACTTCGACCAGCAATCTAAACACTGACATATAGTAAGACAAGATTCCACAAAGAACGTTTTAAATAAGAGTCAGTCTTCCTCCCATCGAGAAGTCGCCACCCTGATTGAATGAAGGACGGTCTGATTTACATTTAACTTTACTTTTTGTAGTCACTTATTGGAAGGAGTGGGATTGTTTTCACCCGTTTAGTTTCTTTCTCTACAATGTAGTTGACAACATGATCTAAGATGGTAACAATAAGTATAGAATGATTAAATGTTCTAATTGATGCTGTGGTGTGGATAAAAAAAATAATCTAGAATTAAATTGATCATGGCCAAACAATGAATCAAGTGGTAATATAACAACTTTCACGGTCAAACACGACCCAATAAATAAGACTTAATAAAACCAACTAGCTTATTAGTTACTTATCAAATAAAAGTAATGAAAATAAGAAGCATAAATGTCATAACTTAAGGTAATCAATAGTGTATAAAATATATCTATTTCTTCCCCGATTAATCAAACAATCTATCGTGCTCAGACCTTACCTTCAAGGTTATCTTATTTGCATATTTAGGTAAATTACCCACAACACCACCATTCAATAGGGAGCCCAAATCATCCTCATTCGATGGACGCTTTCTCCTCATCACCTTTCCTTTTCGTGTTGTCATATTAAGATCATCAGTTTGAAACTCCATACCTTCTAGGGCATGAAATTTTTCACGTTTTAGGCTAAAAGAACCTCCTCCGCCTGAAAAATTAAATAATTTTGTGAAAAACACGAAACAAGTATTAACTTGACATAAACACGGATTTAAATTACGGGTCTACATAGGAAAACTGAATGTAATTCAAATTTATTTAAGTTCCTTCCATTAAAATCACTGTTAAATGTACTAATTTTCTGCAAAACCAGAATAAGACTCTTTAAAACGTACTAATTCGTAACAAGACTTTTTAAGGGATATAGACAAAAAGAAAAAGCCTAAACCTCTGGGAAAGTCAGGAACATCATCTTCAAGCTGCAAAGCCGAAGATTCGGTTTTAAAAGTTCCGTTTGCTGCTTTCTTTGATTTGAATGGTTTCTTTGAATGATTATTGAGTTTTGAACCATACACAGATTTTTTCGAGGGTGGCGCCATTATCACGAGCTTGAACGTAACGAGGAAGTAGGGTTATGGAAATTGAGACACAGAGGAAGTTTGAAAACGAATGAGAGGGGTTAGAGGATTTTTAGTCGTGAAATGGAATGAACTATTGATTAATGAGTCTAGAGAAGTAGGGTTTTTTAGTTTACCGGTTTTTCGCACAGCCCTGGTAGGGTTTTTCGCACAGCCCTGGTAGGGTTTTTCGTATGGGGTTTTGAGTAGGGGTGAAAATAAAAACCGGAAAACCGAAAAAACCGGAAAACCGAGCCGAATCGAACCGTGAAAAACCGAACCGATTCGGTTTTCCCCTTTAAAAAACCGAAACCGAACCGAACCGGAAAAACAGGTTCGGTTTTCGGTTCTAATGGTCCCGGTTCGGTTTAAAACCGAAAACCGGTAAAACATATTTAGTTAAAATATCTGCACATGATAACAGAAATGTATCAGTGGAAGAAATGGTCAGAGCGCTACTATGATATGATGGAGGACCCAGGTTCGATTCTTGGCTAAGACAATTTGCAATTTTCTTTTAATTATGATGTTTGAATGATTAATGGACCTGCTTCACTCTAGCCCAACCCAAAAAAAGCCCAATCTCATCCCAACCCAGCCCAGAAAATGCACATTCTAGTATTTCCTTTAAAAAAACCGGAAACCGTTGAACCGAACCGGCATTTAACTGAACCGAACCGGAACGGTTAGTATATAAAACCGGTTCGGTCCGGTTTCTATATCTATAAAACCGAACCGGTCCGGTTTTAGCACTTTGGTTAGAAAACCGAACCGGACCGAACCGGTTTCACCCCTAGTTTTGAGACGAGTTAGATAATTTAAGGGACAGAAGCAAAAAACACCTAGAATGCTACAACTAAGGACTTGTTTGGGAGTGTTTATAAAATAAGTGTTTTTAATTCAAGTATTTTTGTAATAAGCACTATAATAAAAAGTGCTCAGTGATATATTATTTTATTATTTGGATCTAATATTTAAAATGTGCTTTTAATCTTGTTTTTGTGTTCTTGTTAGAGAAAATATGTGTAGAAAAGAAAATTTGTAGAAATAAGCTAGAGAAAGGTGTATAAGAAGAAGTTAGAGAGAGTGTGAAAAAATAAGTTATAGGAAGAAAATGTGTGGAGAGAATCTAGAGAGAGAAAATACATTGAGAGAACCTAGAGAGAGAGAATGCATGGAGAGAAACTAGAGAGAGAAAATGTAATGTATAGAGAAGTTAGAGAGTATGTGTATGTGTTTAGAGAGAGAGGTAAGAGAGAAAGGGTGTAGAGAGATGTTAGAGAGATAAAATATGTAGAAGAAATTAGAAATACAAAGTTTAAAAATTCAAAAGCATTTCAAAAAGCACCTATTACTTACTTCTTCAAAAATACTTTGAAATGCTTTTGACTTCTACAAAAAGTGCTTTTAAAATGTTGTCAAACATAAATAGGATATATAGGAAGTGTTTTTGTTCATTTAAAAGCAAGCCAAAAGCACTCCCAAACACACCCTAAGCAACTTATAAATACTCTCAAACTATTTTTTTTGTATGTAAATACTTAGAATACTACAAATTGTGACTGATACACCTAAATTATCCTTTTAAACAAATACCTCTCAATTATGTGAGTTGTGACAAATACCTCTCTGGATTAATTCTTTTTAAACAAATACCCTGTATAGTGTTTAAAATAGATCTTTTGTTTACGCACTTTAAATTTTTTTTTGTTCCTCTTACTACTTGTGTCACTCGTCTTCTAGAGAAAAAAATTTAATGGTAAACAAATTTTTTTATATGTTATGGCATTAAATTTAATGGGGTAATAAAAGGTTTATTTTTAAACAGTTATAAAAGTTCACAGGGGTATTTGCTTAAAAAATTAGTTCAAAGGTACTTGTCACATCCCACATAGTTCAGGGGTATTTACTTAAGAGAATAGTTCAAGAGATTATATATCTCAACTTGCATTGTTTAAGGAGTATTTACCGAAAAAGTAGTTAGGGGTATTTGTCACAATGTGTGTAGTTCATGGGTGGTTTTTACTTTTTTTTCTCATAATTCAATTAAATTTAATTAATTTACGTATTTCATAAGCTTTTTACATTTTACGGATATAACATGTGTGTGTATTTTAAATATAGTTCCCAATGTTTACCTTAAAATTTATAGTTTAGTCCCTCAAGTTTTGGTTAACTTTAAGTATGACCTTCTTTTTTCTTAAAATAAAAAACTGACATCACACGTTTTTCAACTGACTAGTAAGAACATTGAATACATGCTAATAAGGATATAGAAATTGATTGAAATAACATATTTTAGATAGTTAATCTATATCTATACTATCTAAAAAGTGGCTTAAAGGGAAAAACTTTTGATTTCCCTTTAAGCCCCTTATAATTCATTTAAATTTCTATAATGCCATGATTCATAATTAATAATTATTTTATTACCAATTAATTAAATACAATACCAATTAATTAAATACAATAAACAAATTTAGGTTTAATATTAAAATAACAAATTCTACTCCAAATTATGAAACATTTATAAGTAAAAGGTAATCGTTTTATTAATTATAGGTTTAATCTTTCAAGTGAAGCTTGTTAAAGGACCAAATCAATTGTTTTCCCTTTTGTTTATTTTTTTATTTTCTAATAAAGTGGGTTATTTTATTATTTTAAATGAAAAAATCTATTTATTCTTCTTACTTATTCAAATGAATGTTTTTGAAGTATAGGGATGTAAGTTTTAAAAAATAAAATAAAATTTCAGTGCATCCAAGAAAGAATTGAAGGGAAAAAGAGATGAGACCTAAAGAGGACCAAAAGAAGAAAGCAAAGCAGGTTTGGTTAGCACAAATGGAATGACAGACTTAGTGGAATATTTTTATTTAAGCTTAAGCCTGCTAATATAAATGTTCATGATAAAATAAAAGATTCATCTAAACCTGTATTCAAATTTGAATGGATAATATCTACCGCAAACAAAATAAAGAAAGTGAATTGATAAATAAAATAATAATATGAAATAAAAAAATTAAAAACACGTGCAACGCACGTGCCAAAAACCTAGTATTTCAAATATCTTTACTTTTAATTTTTTCCTCAAATAACATATTTTAAAATCATGAATGTTGTAGCGTATTTTCATCAAGTTGACTGGATGACGTAAAGTAGAGATCATAACAATTCAAGAAGAGACAAGAAAACAAGGTTCGAAAAAACAATTTTTATTTCACAATAAACATGTAAGGATGGAACCCATAGATCGGGAACTCGAGCCTAAGAAGGTACAAGATCAACATGCGATTTAAATGATCATAGCTACTCGGATTCGAAGAAGACATTCAGACTGCCGATACAGCGCCAAAGATAGTGACAGTGGCAATAAAGAAGAATCTCCATGTAGGATCCAAGAGATATCAATTTGTAGGAGAGCAGTCTTCCCTCTTTTCTTCCAAGGTTCAACACTGGCAGGTCTAGAAGAAGGAGGAACTCCATCACCGCCTCCACCAGAACGCAAAATCTATGTAACACCAAGGATAAACCCATGAAAGAAGATAGATAAATTACCCAAAGGACTCGCTTCACCTAAAACATTGGGTTCAAATGAGTCAGAAGGACCAGTTCAACAATCCAGTGTTCGAGCGCCTGCTATTAGTTTCTAGGCACCAAAACAAGGAGAACCCCAACCGTAGCAGGGAAACCCCTTGCCAGAACCCACAAAGATTCCATAACTGGAATAATTGGGTAAAGAGACCAACAAAGGGAGGAGAAACAAGAGGTTGACCTGGCTAGACTCAGACTGAGGGAGGATCCTCACCTGGATTGTGGATCACACCCAAAAGATCCAAGTGAACACAGGCCATCCCAACAGGTATTGAAGATCACATCCAAAACAGAATACGAAAAAATCTATGTGGGGGAGGCTAAACATGGAAGAAAAAGGTTTTCTGGTGATGAAGTGGCATGGAAACTTTGAATCTCTGGAAAATGTGACAAGAGGGGGCCAAGAAATTTTCAACAGAAAAGGAACTTGGGAAAAACTGAAACCCTCTCTCCTATTTAAAGAGATGGAAACTGCATAGGATCTCGACAGATGTACAACATCCCGTACGTGTCTCGCAATCGTAACCACCAAACCACGAAACATTGGTTGAGAATTTAATGCCTTCAATGCCGACATTAACTCTATAATTCGAAAAGATGATGAGGTTGTAGCTTCTCAAACAATTAATGAGGTGTATCTCGAAAGACGCTCCTGCCTCAAAAGACGAGATCCAAGTGCAGAGAATGATGAGAGGTAAAATCTAGTCTTTTCAACGAGATAGTTTTCCTCGAGAACAATCCAGTATGAACGCTCAATACACTCCTGTTTGGGAAAAATAATGAGATGGTATTTGGGAACACATTTATACGAGATGGAATTTATAACTTTCCTATAAATTAACGGTATCAGTGCGATACCTAAACATTTTAGGAACTTTAGGAAACTACCTTGATGTATTGATTCGAGACATGAACAAGTGGCGCCATGACTTCTATTGATCACAAAAGTACTTTATCTCTAGTTCGCCTGTAATTATGAGGTTTCCACGTGAAGGATGTATCACAGATATGGGTGAACATTGGATTGGTTTGGTTTGGATTTTGCTAAAATTTCATATGCAGTTGGATTTTATTTTTTGATTATATGAACCGAACCGAACCGTTCAACATGAAGAAACCAAACCAAACCAAACTAAAATGGTTTGGTTTGGATCGGTTTGGTTCTTACATTTTTTGTTTTTCTCAATTATTCATAAATACTTAATTTGCACCATGATAAGTGTAACAAAATCTCAACAAATAGCTTCCAAAAATTGTAGGACTAATTTCAATTCATCTAAAAGTTCAATAAAACACAAATTACAAATACAAACATAACAAATTTATAAAATATTGTTATAATTATAAAACCATAACACATATAATATTAAAGATTATTCCTATTTTTTTCATTTTATTAAATTTTATTGATATTTAAAAATTCAAATATATCTTATATCATGTATTGGTTTGGTTTGGTTTGGTTTTGACCGCTGAAAAAATCTATCAATTCGAACCAAACTGTTATTAATTGGTTTTAATTGGTTTGGGTAAATGAAGGTTTAAAAACGGAACCAAACCAGGTTTGGTTCAGTTTGAACATTTGGTTTTGTGACGACCTGACTCCTTTTAAATCATTTAAAACCAAAACGCAGCGAAAGTCTTAGTATTTTTAAAAAAAAAGGCATGGATATGTTTAAAACTTAGACTATCCAAAAACTGTTTATATTTTTCACAATCAGAGAATTTAAAAGACGAGGAAATGCAATTCCTGTTGCAAAGTTTAAAGGAGTTCATAGTTATAAAAGTTAAAATGAAAAGCTCTTATGAGCTTATATACAAATGTACAACCCAAAACACGAAACATGAAATAAAATGAGTCCATGGACTTTAAAAATATCTCTAGTCCATCTCGCTATCATCATCAACTAGATCAGACTGCACTAGCTCCTCTCCCACGACCCCGAGTACGAGCATGACCTGAAAAAATTTGTAATATCATGAGCTAAAGCGAGCCCAGTGAAAATAAATGGAAAATAAAGTAACATTAGACTCCAAACCCGTATCATATTTAATTTATTTTCTCTATAAAAAATTAGGCTATAAAAAGGTTTACATTCCTTTATCTTCAATAATTAATGTTAAGCTCACTCAGTCTTAACATATTCAAACAAGATAATTCGCTATTAATGACGATAATGTTAGCACACGCAGTCTCAACATTATTCATTAACTCGCTCAACAAATGTAAAGGGCACACAACCTTTAGATCAACATAACCATCAAATGCTTATAATGACAGTATTGAAAGCTCACACAGTCTAACAATACCTCATTATCTCGCTTTACAAAAATAAAGTATACAAAATCTTTTCAATAATATCTTCCCACCTCTAGTGAATAATGACGATAATGAAGCTCACGCAGTCTAAGCATTACCCCATTAACTCACCCACCGAATTCAAGGTTCAATGCACCCCTGTATCCTCATACATGTATCATAATAATTATGGATAATACTAGATAATGTGAACTCGCATAGTTCCATCATTATCTCATTATCTGTAAGGGCCCGGGTTCGTAATTTATTTTTTTATTTTTTTTATTTATTATTTGGAAGGTTATTTATTGAATTATTTAAATTCTAGAGGTTAACCATAGTTAGTTTAACTTTGGTTAAGTTGAAAAAGGACCAAATGGAAATTTATTAAGGAATGGAGGACTAGTTAGCAAGGAAAAATAGGGAAAAGGATTGGAAAATAAAATTTGGAGGTGAGAGGACTTGGAAATTAATTGAAGAGGTGGAAGGACTTGAATGCAATAGGAATATTCTTATTTTATTAATGGAAAGTATAAATATGGAAATTAAAAGGGAAATAGGAAACAAAAATCAAAAGAAAAACAAATTTCCTTCTTCTTTCTTCCTCCTCCCAAACCGTGAACCCTTTCCCCCATTTCCTCCCTTCTCTTCCAATTTTGCTTCATCAATTCCTTGTGATCTTGGGCAAATTCAAAGAGGTTATAGTTGATTCATGATGGAATCAATGTAATAGGAAGGTTCATACAAGATTCAAGAGGAATTAAACAATTTTAAAGGTAATTTCATAACCTAGGTTTCATACTTTTTCTAGGTTTCCATGGAAATGGATTGGGGTGTTCTTACTTGTTGTTTTCCATGCTTTTATGATGAGTTCTTTCCTCTTTACATTTCTGGAAATGGGTTCTTCAATTCATAAGTTTATATTAAGGTTGACCTAAGTAAGAAAAAGAAAGGGAATTGATAGCCATGGCTTGTAAGAACTCATAACCTCCATTAATGGTGAACTTCAAGCTTTTGTATGTTCTTAATTTGAGTTTTTGGCTTGGATTTGTACAAGTATATATTCTGGAAATTGGCTTAAGGTTAATGGTTTTAAGCTTTAAGAAGCATGTTTAATAAGGTAAAGAAGGGTAAAGGACCATGGATAAATATATATTGAATGACACCTTAAATGGCATTGTTTTAGAAATTCTAGCTTCTTTAAAGTATGATTGTACTTGGCTATTCTTTGAAGTTAATATTTCTGGAAAGTATGTGTGTTTATATATGTATAATCCACATGAAAAACAACTTGGAAAGGAAAGGAAAGGATTATTGAAAGGTTAGCAAAATTTGCCTAAAAAAGCTAGTTTTACACTTAACTTTCTTTGAGTTTTTCTTGAGTAGTTGTGTTAAGTTATTAATTCTGAAAATATTGGTTGTTAATATGTATGTTTTATACATGAAAAACATTTGGAAAGCCCATTTGGATGAATCTTGGGTTAGTTTTCATTTTGGCCAAAAATAGTTACAATTTGACTAGTTTTAAGCATTTTGTTACTAACTTTATTGGAGGTTTATTGATAGCATCATGGGCTGAGTTGTATGTGATATATTACCTCTAATTATTGTGTGGGGTGTTTCATGTAGGACAAGGGTCAAGATCAAGTTCCGAGTTTAAACAAAAAGGTGAGAACATAAAGAATCGGAAGGGTGATCGGTGTGTTGTTACAAGCGTTAACCAAGTTGCGTTAAAGTGTGGTTGTGGATATTTTGGATGTTGTTGATGATTTTTATTGTGAGAATTGTGATCAAAGAGGCTGGTGGATGTTGATATTGATCTTGACAAAGGCTATAAAGGGGCGGAACGTTAATGAACTCAAAACCGGTTGTGTTTTGAGTAGCTGATCTTATAAGCATGCCTATATGTTTTATACTTGTGTTAAAGTTATGATGAGTTATATTTGATTTGGAAACATGGTTATGCCTATTTGATGCAAATCCCTTTTATGTTAGGTGGTTAGAGATTATTGTATTAAAAAGAAGAAAGTGTTCTTAAGATTCATGACTTTGCTTGAAGTAATGTGCATTGTTTGGCTAAGGGTTGTGTTATATGCCAATTTGAGTATTGTTCCACCTATCATGTTAATCCATTTTGTATAAAATAAAGTATGTTAAATTCACTTCATGTCATTTCATACCATTCACACATTCCGTTTGATCGTTTTATGGCTATGGGGTCGTAACCCATGTATCGGTGTATGGGTGTTGGACGATACACGAGGTTACCGTGGCGGGAGAAGAGAAAAAGGAAAGAGAATGTGAAAGAAATCTTGAATGTGAAATGAGAAAGACTTGGTTGCTTGAAATTGTTGTGGTAAGTTGAGTTTGAAAAGAGCTACGGCTCGGGATTGTGATTTGATTATGTGATTGGGGCGTAGTGAGACGCCGGGTTTAATGATGATGTGTTCTTTGAGAATATTGAGAATGGAAAGAATGAAAGGTAAGTTGTGTAGTGATCACCGAGAGTTCGTGATCGAAGAATTGAGATGTTCTGATGTTACTTTTACATACTACCATTGATGTACTAAACTTGTACTTGAATTGTGACATTACTTTCTTCCATGCATTCATTATATTCATATCGCATCATCGTTCATACTCTTTTGTTTTCACTGAGTGTCATGCTCAAAGGTGCTCTAAATCACCTTTCAGGTAATGCTAGAGGTCGAGGGCGAGGAGCGGCAGGTGGTGCTCGTTGATAGCTCGAGATGCGGCTTTTGGATGGCTTGAGACATGCGAGCCAAGGTTCAGTTTGGGGAATGTTTGTGGATAAATAAACCAATGTCTAAGGTTTTGTTTTGAAACTTATGTACTTATGACTATTTTGTTTTTAATCTTGAAAGTGGTGCACCCGTACTTTGTTTTACTCGTACTTGGTTTTTTTCTGAACCGGCCGACGAGCCGTGGTTATTGTTATTAATATATAAACAGGTTGATGTATTCACTTTGGGTTTAAGAATTTACGTATACATCATGCCGAATTTTCAATGATTTATTAAGACTTGTGTTGTTTAAAGATTGAATTTTACGTTTCCGCTACGTGCTCGCGTCCTAGGCTTATTTAAATACGTCGGGTCGTCACATTATCCATCTCCCCCGATCATGCAAAGTTCACGCAACCTTTAGCACTCCTCTTTATACATATACGTAAACATAAAATGAATTATACCAAGAAATACAAGCACGCTCAAGCTATGCATTGCCTCATTATTCCTCCAAATAATCGATTATGCAATATGAATATGAATGTGGTCTCAAATGCAAGTAAACATAAATATAATCATTCGAAGTTATCGAGATAACATAGCGATAAAGGATAAAAGAATCACGAATTATCCATTATACATAAACCAAGAAATTAGGAACTTCTGAAAAGAAAACAATAAATAAATCAAGCCAAACGGCCTTCAGATAAACTTGAGTTAATAACTTATCATAAAGTCTCCAATCAAATTATTCCATTGCTTTTAGTAACATCTGAAGTTCCATAATCAAGTTCCTTATTCACCTCATTATACTTGAAACCTTCAACTTCTGATAATCATTATTAAATTCTGAAACGAATCTAAACTTAGAACTTCCAAGAGTTAAACGTTTCCTTTGAGAAATCTATAAGTTCTCTCGACTCAAAATAGAACTAACGCCCAAGCCTAAGCAAGTTAGCTCACTTACTTTAATCCTTTCGATTCAAATCTTAATCTCAACTTCTGATCCTACAAATCGTTCAACTTATTCGATTTCTAAGTTTACTTTTAACTTCTATTTATTCTCACCTCGAAAGTCTGCATGCGTGACAACAAAAGTCCCACAAACCATAAAACGAGAAATCGTACCTACAATTCATCTATTGAACAACAATTTATAAATCATAACTAAAATGAGAAAAAGTGTGATTTTCGGGTGAATAGTTATTTTAGGTGAATAGTGTTTTCAAAAATCCGAGCTCGAAATCGTCAAATTCCTTGATGGAAATACATGATTTCAACTTCAAAACTCATTTAGAATAAAAAACAAAGAAAATCATATAAAAAAATTTTGAAACTCACTTTTAGGGTTTCCTTTAAAGAACTAGA
Organism: Gynostemma pentaphyllum; assembly: GCA_028015215.1. Lineage (NCBI taxonomy): Eukaryota > Viridiplantae > Streptophyta > Magnoliopsida > Cucurbitales > Cucurbitaceae > Gynostemma > Gynostemma pentaphyllum. The sequence continues at coordinate 19,028,073 of CM051349.1, forward strand.
AATGCCACAAGGTTAAGTGGGATAGATAGCCTACGTCCCGAACAATCCAACGCAACAAAAATCATCGAACTCGGTCAAGAATTGACGAAAACCCATGAGCTCAAATAGCTTGGCAAGGTCGGCCATGGAGGAGAGAAAGAAGAGAAATTTTTTTGTCTTTTTCCTTTTGGTCAAATAATGAAGAAGAAGATAAACTTATATAAAATTAAAGTGAGGGCAAAATTACGATAAAGCCCTTCCTTTGCTTCTTGCTTTTAAAACTTAACCTGAATCACTTAAACTAGCTAAAAGGTGATTAATAATTATTAATTGGCCCGTTAATAATTATTAATATGCCCAAAACTAATTTAAACTAATAATGCAATTAAAAGAATTTACGAACGAAATAAACTCGCAAATTCTAAGTTATAAATTCTAAACAAAATCTAAAATTTAAATTAATCAATTCTAAAATTAAATTAAGTGCTTTACATAAAATAATAATAATTAAAATAAATAAATAAATAATTCTTGTAAAATAACGGGACGTTACAAGTTTGGTTTGGATTTGTTCACCCCTAATCACAGATATAAATAAAAGATAAACTAAATGGACATAACTCATCTATAGTGAGGAGAATTCAACTATGAATCTTTAGTGGAATTATTTATAGTTAAATAATAAGTAATTAACTGATTATGAGTTAATCACTTAATTGACTAATTATTAAGCTCATGATCTATTGGTTCATCAGGTCTCTATGGTAACCCTAATATCGTAGTCGCAAAATCACTTGAAGAAATAAATATATTTTAAGTAAGATAAGTTACTTAAATAGGTAATATTATTTGTTTAAATATCGAGTATATTTAAATGGTAATTAATATAAGCATTATTAATTGTTTAAATAATGAGTTTATTTAAACATGAAATTAATAATGAAATATTATTCATTGTTTAAATATTGAGTATATTTAAATGGTCATTAATAATTTGAAATTAATTGATAATTATTAATTTTTTAAATAATTAAGTTTAATTAAAGAAAATTAATAATTAAATTAATTAATCAATAATAAAATATTCTCAATTAGAATTATTAATTAATTAAATAATGAGTATATTTAATGTAAATTAATATTAAATTATTTTTTTATTAATTGTTTAAATAATGAAAAATATTTAAATAGAAATTAGTAATTAAATATCATGTGATAATATTTAGTCGAGAGAAAATATTAATATTATTAATTGTTTAAGTAAAGTATTTTATTTAAATGGTATTTAATAAATGAATTAATTAAGTTGGACTTATTAATATAAGAGAGAGTTTCTAGCCTCATTGGTTTAGTGAATCCAAGTGAAATTGGCCCAAATTAATTAATTAAATAAATTTTATTTATTTATTAATTATTATATCAATTTTCTGCTATATATACTATTTTTAGGAAAATAATTATATAGATTTATTTACCCAAGATAGAGCAAATAAAAGAAAATAAGATATTTTCCTATTTATCTAGCCATTTCGGCTATACCAAGAAAAAGGGAAGGAAAAATCTTTTCTTTTTATATTTATCTCCACAGAATATTCCTAATGTGATTAGGCTTTTCATTAACCTATAAATAGGAGGCTTGGGTTATTCATAAATTATACAACTCAATTCCTAAGAAATTGAAATTCTCTCTTTTTCTCCCCCTATAATTGCCGATTTCTACATTATTTTTAAGAAGAAAATTCCTTTTCTTCTTCCTAATTTCTTCTAAAATTCGATCCCACAATCGGGTTTTGCTTGTTCGATTGAGATATAGCGTAGAAGATCTAGTGTTGAAGGGTTTGATGTTGAAAGAAACCTCCAACCAAATCTCTATATTTTAGTCAATGTAAGTAAAGGGGTTTAATTTTTGAAAAACTAGCATGAACTTTGATGAGTTATTATTTTTGCACGTAAACTTGGGATTATTTTTCATACTTTGATGATTAAATAACTTAAAAACTAGGTAATTATCTTTGAATTGTGTTTATGTGCTAGGTTGGAGAAGAGATGATGAAAAGGGACTAAAAAATTACATTTTGGAGCTTTCTTGACACTTCGGTGCCATGGCAACAACTTTTAGTGGTCGTAGCCACAAGAGAAAGTCTGCAGAATCTGATTCCAAGCCAAAATTCCAGAGAGTTCGGCGCCCCAGCGCTGATTTTCTAGCGCCGTAGCACCGAAAGCGTGAAATTTCTAGATTTTAGTCTTTTTGCTCAGTGCCCTAGCGCCCAAAAATCAGTGCCGCGGCACCAGTTCGTATTTTTAGGATAGATTTTTTTATCTTTTGTTTTAAACCCTAGTTTTCAAGGATATAAAAGGGAGACTTCTTTTCTAATAGGTCAAGAACGTTTTTCCTTAGTTTTTCTTAGAGAATGATGAACTCCATGTCTAGCTAAACTCCTAATTTCCAACCAAGGTTAATCAAAGTTTGATTTTTATATTTGTGAGATTTGTTCTTAATCTTTCTTTCTAATTCTTCTCTATTTCTATATTTTCTATTTTATGCATTCAATATCACATTGTTTGATTGTTCAAATAGGGCCCTTTGATCATTCTTCAATTTGATAGATCGTCAATTAGAGTGTTTAAATCCGTAATTGTTTATGCATTCTAATCCATGTGACAATTAGTATGAATGATTAATAAGTCTTTTCATCTCATGTTATGAAAATATAGGATCTAGTCTAAATAGATCGAACGTTTCGCATTTGTTGGCTAGAATTGGTCGTCCTTCTCATCTTATTATTGTCATTGATTAAATTCTATTGTCGTACTCTAGGGTTGTCATTGATTAGGGAACTAATTAACGATCGTATCTTAATTACCGACAAACTAAGGAAGGATAGATTAATAAGACGTTCTTAATAATCATAACCAATTTAGAGAATGAGTTAGGATTTCATTAGAAAATCAATGATCAAATAATATAAATCAAACGATGATTACACCTTTGATTGGAACTTTCTCCCATTGAATCTCTTCTTAACTTTTATTGTTTTCTTTCTCAATTTCTCAACAAACTCAAAAACCCCCCAATTTTAATTCACCAATCTCTGTGGATTCGACTCTACTTTCCACTACTACAAATCCATAAACCCGAAAGTAGAGACTTTTATTTTTGGTGGATTCGACGCCCACTAAACTTACATGTTTTTATCACAATTGCATGATGATTAATAGATCTTTAATTAATTTTTAATTAGTTTACTGAATAAAATTCAGCTAATTTAGTAAAGGAGTCCCTTCAGTAGTACCATAACAATTGGATCAAGCTAGAGTACAAGGAATAAAACTCCATGTATGGTACAAGTACTTTTATTAACACTTAGATCTAATTCATTTAATCTCATCCCTTTATTTTATTTTATTTTTACCTTTTTTACCTTAACTATTTTATGAAATCTAATTTAATTTTAACCGTTAGATTATAATCTTAAATCTCAACCATTAATTTTGAATTGAAAATAAACCCATTTAGATTATTATTTTTTTGTTAAATCTAACGTACAAATAATTAGATTGTGAAACTTCATCTTTACTATCTTAAAAGAGTCGCAGTGGAGAAACTTTCATTCTCTAATTTACCCTCACATTCTTTCTTTATGTCTATATTCTCCTCAGTAATATAACTCTCCATCTCCCTCACATTTAGATTAGAACCAATCGACGCTTCCATGACATTCTCACCATATTCATTGCACGGATGAATTCCAGAATCATCTTGAAATCATCCAAAAGTTGCTTCTTCTTATTTTCATGACCTTCCCACTTTCACAGAAAGCCCATCAACCCACTAATGATGGCGCCAATAAAGAAAGCTTCTCACTACTCTCCAATTTTTCGATTGGTGAGTTACAGACATTCTTTGGTCGTCTTATCAAATCCTTCATCTTCTCTAATTGCGATAAGTATTTTCTGTGGCTACTTTCATTGTCTATTTCGAAAGTATATTTCTGCATAATTGAATATGTCTGTGTCTTTCTGACAATAACTAATGTTAATTGTGATGAATTTTTTTTTATGCAGGGTTTAATCTATAATTTGCTTCTTTCTTCTCAAATGGTTCTTTCATTGTAATTTTTTTTAATGATTTTCAAATAGCTTATTCATTAGGATCCTTCAATTTTTGTCCCCTCTTATTTAATATTGAAATCTAAATGAATTTGATTTCGTGCTGCAGAGCTCGCGTTTGAAATTTTTTATTGATGGAGAATTTGATCTCTACTACATTCCAGTTCGAGTAAGGGAGGTCATTTTTTTTATTTTCCCTCTTTAAATTTATTTTGAATTTAGAAAAACAAATAAAACAAAATATGATTTTTTTTTCAAGGCTCTGATGTCCACTATTTTCTTAATTTTGATACGGGGTTTTTAGAATAAAACTCATTCCTGGCATTTAATTATTTGGTGAATGTCTTCAAAAGGAACCTAAAGAAGCCATCAAAGCCTATGACAACCACCTCTTTGTTTTCAATCATCAACTTTGTTTTGTTTTTAACATTCGCTTCTGATGTATTAAAATTCTTTCTAAAAGAAATAGACTGTGAGTTTGTACCGCCTTGTTACAAGGTAAATTTCAATTTTTGGTAAAAATATATATTATAATGATTAATACCGAGTTTTGAAATTTTGATTAAAATTTTCTATTTTGCATACATAAACTTATTGAGTGACAAATTGTAAGGGAAGGATTCATTAGCAATTTGTTTGAATGGAAGGACAATTTGTCAATTAAAGGAAAGTTTAATTGAGGTGGAAAGGGTTTGGCTCATTTATCAGAAAAGAAAAAGTTAGGAAACTTTTCACTCTCTTCTCTCCCTCTCACGCTGCCGTTGCCCCTTGGAGCAAGTCCGGGAATTTTTGTTTCAATTCTTTCGTTGTTTCTTCGTTTATTCTTGGTGCAATCTCATTTTGGAAGTGTTTGGAGGATCTTCATTTAATCAAAAAGATAAATTTTCTCCTTCTCCTGAATTCCCCAAGCCCCCGCCCCCTAGAGTTTGATATTGATGTTTTGATCGTCGTTTTCACTTGGTAGGTGGTCGATTTGAAGTGTAGTTGAGGAAGGTCACCTTCTCTTAATGTCTTTCAATTCTGGTATATTTGAGTTTTACGCTTCCGCTACGTGCTCGCATCCTAGGCTTATTTAAATAAGTCGGGTCGTCACAGAAATCCTTGGGTTTTTACCGTTTTTTGACGATTTCTTTTGCGTTGGATTGCTCGGGACGTGGGCTATCTTTCCATCATACCCTTGTGGCATTTCTCGTTCTCTAAGGGGAAGCCCTAAAAAGTGAATCTTCAAAACTTTTCAATTGGTTTTCTTTGTTTTTGTTTCTAAATGAGTTTTTAAGTTGAAATAATGTATTTCCATTAAGAAATTTAACGATTTTGAGCTCGAAATTTTAAAAAACACTATTCACCCGAAAACACTATTTATCCGAAAACAGTATTCATCTGAGAATTACACTTTTCTCATTTTAGTTATGGTTTATAAATTGTATTCGATTGGTGTTATTATAGGTTTTGTTAAACGCTCATGTGACTTTTCTTTCGACTCGTTGGAAGCTTGACTTCTTGGCTAATGTGAGTTTTAAGTGGTGGTTAGTGATTTTATGTTTCGGATTACATTACGTTTTTTTTATCAAGGTTAAGTGACAAAATTGTTATTAAGAGCTAATACTTGTTGGATGGCGATTATGAACCTTGGAAGTGAGAGTTATGCCACTTTGTTTTACCGAGTGTTGTGGAGTGGATTAGTGGTTTTTGAGTGGAAAATAAGTCTTAGCGTTTTCTTACAAGTGAGATTGAGATAGTTATGTTTTTCAAGTGTATTTGGAGTTAATTATTGGATTTTGATTGAAGAGTAAGCTTTAGTACGTTTTTGAAAGTTATTTAAGGTTATGGTGGATTTTGGAGAATCTTGGAAATTAAAGGTACATGGAGTAGTTTGTGACCAAAGTAGCTTATAAGTTATTTTCGGGAGTTAACTTATGTGATTCAAAGCGACCTTTTATATTTAGTTGTTTTGAATCTTTTAAATCATGTTAATTTCTTATTCTGGAAACCTTGGTTTTCGTGGAATTGGTAACATGTGGTAACACGACAAGGTAGTATGTTGATGTGTTAACATGTGGTAACATGTTGTGGTATGAAATGTGGTAACGTGTGGTAACACGACGTGGTAGTATGTTGATGTGGTAACATGCGGTAACACGGTACATGGTAACATGTTGTGGTATGAGATGTGATCTATGATGTGGTAACAAAGAATGTTTGAGATACGATAATTTACTTGCGATAGTTTGTGTTTAGAAAGACATAGTACTTTTATTTAAGTGTCGAATTCATTACTTTACGTAGTTGGATGTTGATTGAATTGGAGTTACTTTTCATTTTATGCATAAATGGTATTTTGGAAGTGTAGAATGGGTAGTAAAGAATATTTTAGGTTCTTGGACATAATTTCTGGTATGGTATTCAGTCAATACGATTACTTGCTTCCATTTTACTCTCACTAGCATTTTTATGCTAATGTTGTTACACTTACAACTTTTCAGGTACTTCTCGACGTAGAGGACGTGGTAGAGGAGGTGGTGTTGTTTGACTTTCGCAGACGATGGATGGACATGGACATAATTTTGTATAGCATTCTTGAAATGCTTATGTATATATATTTTCCATCCTTGCATACTTTGTGTTTTGAGCTCGTGAGAGCGTTTGTTTTTAAAACTTGTTATGGTATTTATGATTTAATGTTTGTTTTAGAAATTGTTTATAATCGAAATGGGCATTCCACTTTTTATGTTTTCTTTGGTTGTGAAGAATGTAAAACAAGTGTTGGTTATACGTACCCATGTCCTTTTTTTAAAAAACGAGTCTTCCGTTGTGCCTTTGAAATTAAAGAATTTAACGGAATCGGTTCATTACATTTACTTTCGAAAATATGGAATGCACATTTTGAAGGGACTACTTTACTAAATTAGCGGAATTTTATTTAGTAAACTAATTAACAATTAATTTATGATCTATTAACATCATGTAATTGTGATTAAACCTTTGACTGAAAAGTTAAGGCTTTTCAAAAAATACTTACATTGAGCAAATAATGGAGATTTGGTTGGAGGTTTCCTTACTGCATCAATCCTCAGCACCAGATCTCCTCAGCACCAGAAATATTCCATGGAGATAAGTATAAAAAGAAAAAGATTTTCTCTTTCCTTTATCTTAGTATTTTCGAAAATACTATACATAAATAAGAAAATATTTTATTTTATTTATCTCGGGTAAATAAATCTAGTAAATTATATTAGGATATAATTTAAATAATTATTTTCCTAAAATTACATATATATGGCCGAATTTCCAATTTATATTAATTAATAAATCCAATTTATTTAATTAATTATTTTTTTTGGCCATTTTCAATTGGGTTCATTAACCCAATTGAGCTAGAAATTCTCTCTAATTAAATAAATCCAATTTAATTAATTATAAACTTTAATATTAATTTATTTATTAATTACCATTTAAATAAAATATTTTACTTAAATAATTAATAATATTAATATTGTCTCCCAACTAAATATTATCAAATGATATTTAATTATTAATTTCCATTTAAATATTTTTCACTATTTAAATAATTAATAATAAATATTTTAATTGATAATATTTTATTATTAATTTAATTATTAATTTCCATTTAAATAAAATTAATTATTTAAACAATTAATAATTACCAATTAATTTCAACTTAATAATTACCATTTAAATATGTTCAATATTTAAAAAATAATAATATTTCATTATTAATTTTCTGTTTAAATAAACTCATTATTTAAACAATTAATAATATTTCTATTAATTACCGTTTAAATATACTAAATATTTAAACAATTAATATTGCCTAATTAAGTAAGTCACCTTACTTAAATTTTTTATTTCTTTAATTTGGTTTCACGACTACGATATTTGGGCTAGCATAGGGACCTGATGAACCTATATATCATAGGCTTAATAATTAGTCAATGAAGTGATTAACTCATAATCAGTTAATTATTTATCATCTAACTATGAATAATTCCACTATAGATTCATAGTCGAACTCCCTTAACTATTGATGAGTTATGTCCATTTAGTTTATTTTTATTAATATCTGTGATATATCCTTCACTTGAAACCCTCATAATTACAGACGAATTATATTTATCGTTTTTCCCCCGTAATTACCGCTTTATCCTTGTGTTCCCGTTGATTCTCCAATGAACATTATTTGTAGTCAAACTATAGATAAAATACTTATGTGATCAACAGAAGTCGTGACGTCACTTGTTCATGTCTCGAATCACTACATCAAGGAAGTTTCCTAAAGTTCCTAAAATGTTTATGTATGACACTAATGCCATTGATTTATTGGAAAGTTATGAATTTCATCTCGTGTAAATGTGTTCCCAGCTACTATCTCGTTATGCTCCCAACACATGAGTGTATTGAGCGTTCATATCAGATCACTCTCAACCATGTGAATCAAAGAACATAACTCCATGAACATGAGTCCACATTTCACTCAGGATTGAGATTTATCACGGTTGATAAACTTAGTTTGATATTCGATCATTTCTCATAAACGGTACTAATGAGATATTGATCAAATATCCTCGTCATGTGTTATACAATCAACATTGGATATGATACTTCCATTTCATGTCACCCACATGAGTGATCAAGATTACTGTTGGGATTTATGCCCTAGAATTCGTAATTTGTAATAGAATATTTTATGAATAAATAAAAGTATTATTTTAATGAATTTTATGTAATTTATTTTATGTTGATATTCCCTAATATTCAAAGATTAATAGAAAATTTCTGAGTTACTGATTCTGTAATCTTGACTACTATAAGATATAAAGTGGATCTAGTAAAAAATAGTAACTCGAATTAGTCTGCATTAAATGAATACTGTAAGGAAACGCTATTCTTGTAACACTGATTTGATCCAAATCATTAGCATGATAGAGATGCAGGTGGAAACATGGTATATAATGAGTTTATATAAGACTGGACCAAGATAATAAATCGATTCCTAAATAACACCGTTGATAGAAAATGATTTATAATATTAAAGTAGGTTATTAAGATTAATACATCGCAATCGTGAGTATGTTATGAACTCACATTAAGAAAGTCTTTTCTTTTGATTCACATGGTTGAGAGTGATCTGTTGATACACTCGATAAACTCCTCTTTTGGAGAAATGACTAAGTTAGTGCTTGAGAACATTTCTATACAAAATGACATTCATAACTTTTCTAAAACAAAGGAAAGTGTTAGTGGGACACTATTCTAACTTGGAAACTTTAGGTATCTCCATTAATGTAATGATTAAGTACTTGAACATGAGGCCTCACCTTCTCACTAGCCCGAGAAGGATTATTCTATACTTGAAAACTATGGAAAATGTTCATTAGAGATTCATCGGATACACAAGGATAAAAGAGATAATTACAAGGGTAAAACGGTAATTTGACCCAAAGTTGTAATTATGAGATTACCACGTGAAGGATATGTCAAAATAAACTTAATAACAAATGGACATAACCCATCTACATTGAGGGGAGTTCAACTTAGGGCTTATAGAGGAATTACCCTATGTTAATAATTATGATTAATTAATTAATGAGTTCAATTGAATAATCATTAATTATTAAAACCCATGATCTATAGGTCCATCAGGTCCTTATGCTTGCCCATATATCATTGTAACCAACCAAGTTATTAATTTAACTATGAAGAAAGAATAATATTTAAGTAATTAATTTACTTAAATAAATGGAGATATTAATTGTTTAAATAAAGAGTTTATTTAAATGGAAATTAATATTATTATTTGTGACGACCCGTCACTTTTAAATAAATTAAAATCAGAGAAAACAGCGGAAGTCTTTTATTTTAAGAAAATTTTGCGTGGTTTTGTTTGAAAGTTGGCATGCCGAAAACCTGTTTACATCCTAATTTTCAAATCTAATAAAATCACATGGAACATTAAGTTCCAATCAGGAGTTCAAGATGTAATATCATAAAAACAACGATAAAAAGCTCTTATGAGCTAAATACAAAGTATAATTCACAAATCCTTCAAAGTTCTCAAAAGTAAAATTCATAAACTTTACAACAAAATAGTCCATCTTGAGGTCTGCATCCCTCGATCACGCAGCACCACCTCCTCTCCCTCGCCCTCTTACAGGGCATTACCTGAAATTTTGTAATATCATGAGCTAACGAACTAAGCCCAGTGAGAATAATAAGCATAAAAAGTAAAGATAGACCTCAAACTCGTATTCTGATTTGTGTCCAATTAATCTGACACAATTCACTCCTAAAGTTCTCTAAACTCTAGGTAATTTCGTTTTACTTTCTAAGGATGACATTACTAATAATCATAGTCAATACTCATCCGTCAACATTGTTATGACATAAGTAAGAAAAGTAAATAAACTTTGCATAAAATAAAACATCTTGATTCTCCCTTTTATATATCATAAACATGAATGCATGAGAGCATCCCGTAGGACTTCACAATTGCCCTTTTGTGCGTGAATGAAGGTAATGCGGACATCCCGTAGGCTCCCATTCAACCTTATGCATGAGGAAGTAATGCGTACATCCCGTAGGCTACCATTCAACTCCCTATGCATGAAGAAGTAATGCGTACATCCCGTAGGCTACCATTCAACTTCTTTTCTTTCACATTCTTTCTTTTCTCTGAAGGTGATGTGAACTCCACGTAGGGTTCATCAATCTTCCTTCTTTTCTCTTTCACTTTCTTTTCTTTTCACTTTCATTTCTTTTTCACTTTCATTTCTTTTTCACTTTCGTTTCTTTTTCTGAAGGTGATGCGGACACTACCCGTAGGCTCCAACATTCTCCCCTTCATTTCTTTCTCACTTTCATTTCTTTTTCATGAATGGTGCGAGAATGGTATGATGCAATATGATATGCATATGCTTGCATATCCTTGTAAAAGTAAATAACTAAAGTGCGGAATTAAAGTAGTTGATGCAAGCATAAAGTAAAGGGGCATAAAGTAAAAGATATAAAGTAAATGCATAAAGTAAAGTAGATAAGCATTTCAGACGAACGATATGTAAATCGAACTCCGCTACATTAATAAAAGTAAAATCATAACTTTAACGATTAACCTATACCTTCCAGGATTCTAAACTTCCAACATAATAATCCGAGGTTTTATTAACCGTTCTAATTACAAGTTTGGATTTTCTAACCTCCAATGATCCAACCTTAAGTTCAAATCGAATCTAACTTAGAATCTTCTAAGATTCAATACTTTCCTTAAGAACTTCTAAGTTCTCACTTAAAGGATTAACTCTTAATCCTAAGGGCACTAACTCACATCCCTCTAATCTTAGATTCAGATTATAGTCTTAGTTTCAAATTCTACAAACCTTCATACTCATTTGCTTTCTATAGATACTTTAAATTCTAACTATTCTCACCTTAAAGAAAATTAACTTCGCTTCCAAGTCCGGAAAAGCGATCAAACAAGCGGTTCAAAAACACCTACAAATGTATTATATCACACAATCAATAATTTTACCAACTATCAATCAATCATCAACCAAACGATCAAAACAACGAAAAACTCAACAACCCACCCACAAGAGGCCCACGACCCTATCAAAGAAAAGGGCTTCGGTTTTGGTTTTCCGGCTTTTAGGCAATTTAAAAGTGTTTTGAGTTGGTTTTAAGCAAATTCGATATTCTCGATTTCAATGGGTATCGATAATTAGGGTTTTTGAACATTATGCCCTTTCTCGAATTGAATTTAAATAAACATTATTTCATTAAATTATAACCCATAATTAAACCCAAAAAGGTAAATTTCAAACGGAAAGAGTTTCGACTGAAACTCGGTTTTAGGGTTAAGGGAAAGTTTCCAAAAACACTTAAAACTACTCCTGTATTTACAAACACCGAGTTTCACGGCAAGAAATCGAAAGGAAACAAAGAAAAATCCATTAAAACACTATTTGGAGCTTAGGGTTTCAAGAGAAACTTACCGAGAACTCCTAGGATCTCGAGAGAAACAGACAAAAGCTAGGTGGAAAATGATCCGTGACTTGAGGGCTTTCCGATTTATCCAAGATCGAGTTGATCCGCCGAGAAACGAAGAAAACCCGAAAAATTCTCCCCCCCACTTTGAGCCCCACGGTTTTGAGGAGGAAATTGGAGATGATTTTGGTCAAAAAATGAGTCAAGGCAATTTAAAGAAGATGAAGTGAATAGTGTTTAGATATTTAGGAAATTTGGAAATGACGGTTGCGTCCTTTTATGACTTTTGGCTTAAAAACGAATCCCGAACTTCTTAAACTATCCCAATGGTGATTAATAATTATTAATTGGCCCGTTAATAATTATTAATACCATTAAAACGTAAATAAACTAAAAAGGTCAATTAAAAGATTAAAACCGAAATAAACTGCAAAATTCTAATTTACCGATAAATAAATAAACTTTAATTACTTAAATTAAAATAAAATAAATAAAAGTTTTTTTTTATCACAAAATAACGGGACGTTACATTATTATTAATTATTTAAATAATAAGTTTATTTAAAGAGAATTTGCCTATAATGACACTTTTATTAGTGTTAATGTCTTAAATAGCTTAAGTTTTAAAAAATCCCCCAAATGACATTTTTTCTAATATAACAAAATTAATTATTTCGTTAAATTTATAAAAATGTCACTCATTTATTAATTCACTAAATTTACAAAAATGTCACTCATTTATTAATTCACTAAATTTGTTCTCTTATTAATTAATTAGTGAATTAAAATCCGAACTTTATTAATTCATTAAATTTTCCCTCATAGTCAATAGGTTAGTTTTCAAGATTTGTCCCTTTTTTTTCTTTAAAAATGACTCGTCAGTTTCATCAAAAATTGCTTCTCTTCGTTTTCTCTTTAGCTTGTAATATGTTGTTAATGCTATTATTCAATATCTTATCTTTTTAGTTATGATTTTAATTCAATAAATTATTGAATTAAATGGATTAATTTACTGAATTAGTTTATATTGTACAATTCAATCATTTATACCGTGTTGTTCCCTAAGTTATTGAATAAAATTTCTTCTTAAAGTTTGTAAACTCTGTCATGTTAGTTTTTAAAACAAATTTTATTATTAAAAAAAAATTTTTTAAATAATTTTTCATCCGTGATCCCTCTTTTTATGTCAATTTAGTTTTTTGTTGTACAATTCAATAATTTACCCTGTTGTTCATTAAGTTATTGAATTAAACTTCTTCGTTTTATTTGCAGCATAGTTCATTGAGCTTTTTATTTTGCACTGCTGCTTTACAAGTGCTAAGCTATATGTGCGGGCGACATGGTGTCGTGGGCGTGGGGCTGAGCATGGTGGGCGTGGGGCTTGGGTGAGGCTGTCGCACGGTGGGCGTGGGCGTTGTGGCTGAGGCTGTCACATGGTGGGCGTGGGGCTGTCGCATGGTGGCCTAGGTGTTGTCCTTGCCCATGCCCACGACACCATGTCGCTCTCACACAAAGCTTGTCAAACAATGTTTAGAGGTTATTTTGACAACTTTTGTAGGCACATGAGGCCCCGGGACACAACATTTCATGAATGCCCCTCCGACGCCTTCTTAGAGGTTGTCGTGGCACCTTGGTCATGCCCACGCCCACGACACCATGTCGCCCGTACACAAAGTATGTCAAAAAATGTATAGAGGTTATTTTGACAACTTTTGTAGGCACATGAGGCCCCGGGACACAACATCTCATGAATGCTCGCATGCCTAATATTGATTATAATGTATATTTGGGATACCTAATATTGATTTTAATTCAATAATTTAGTAAATTAAAGGGAATAATTTAGTGAATTAAATTATAATGTATATTTGGATACTTAATATTGATTTTAATTCAATAATTTAGTGAATTAAAGAGAATAATTTAGTGAATTAAATTATAATGTATATTTGGGATACCTAATATTGATTTTAATTGTGACGACCCGTTCCCGGTAAGTAATATTTAAATAAATAATTTATTTAATTAAATAAGTGGGATTGTTTTATTTTGTTTAAAGAGGAAGTGGTGGTTTTAAAATTTTAATTCTTTTACAGGAATTAAATAAAGGATTTTGTTATAAAAAAAAAAAAAAAAAAAAGAGAAAAGGGTGTGAAGTGGCGTGGGAGGAGGAGAAAAGAAAAGAAAAGAGGTCATCTATTTTCTTCTGAGGAACGTGAAAGGCAAAGAAGGGAGGAAAAAGGTAGGTTTTGAATTCTCTTCATCTTTTCTTCTTGATCCAATGTGAAATTGTTGATCAAGTGGGTTCTTCTCATTCTTGTTAGGTTGATTCTTGGTGATTGTCAATTTAAAGGAGATTGTTCAAGATTAGAAGTTATCTCTTCAAGTTAGGGTTCAAAGGTATTATTCTCTTGCCTTTAAATTTTCGAATCTCTAGCTTCTAAGAGGAATTGGTTGTTAAACTTGATGAAAAACCCAAAATAAATTTCTAAATTTCATCTTTTCCCCAATTTCATTCAAACCCTAGAAACCCTAACCTTTGATGATTGAAAAACCCTTTCACCCTATCCTACAATTGCCAAAAATCGACTAATACCGAACCAAAAGGGACCGCCACAGCCGCCACCCCCGAAGGGGCAGCAGCCGCCGCAGCAGCCCATAAGGGCATGGGCTGCTGCTGGCCGACGGCAAGGGTAGCCCTTTGGGGCTGCTCTTGTTCGTCTTTTGCGCCGTTTCGCCGCTTCGTTTCGACCCCCTTTTTGTATTTTATGTTTAGGTATTTCTTAGCAAGAGTTTTTGATTGTAGTTGGGTCACTTTTCAGGTGCTTGAACCTTTGGAAAAGGAAGACCAACTTGTGCTTGAAATACTTTTAGCTTTAAGGTGAGAATTTAGTTAAACTTTGATCAGGGTCAAGTTTAATTTTCTTTTTCTTTATAAGCTTGTATTATTCTGATTTGTGTGTTTGGAGTAACTTGGGTGTTGATTTTAAGCATGTATTGAATAATTGTATGTTTTGGTGAATTGGAGTTAAAGATATGAGTTTTTATCGGCATGCATGCTTTTGGATAATATAAATTGATGTTACTATTGTGTTCTCTAAATGTTTGGTTTTAAAGTGATGTTTATAAGAGTTTTAGTCACTTTTTGGGTGTTTTAAGACTTAGATAAGCTGCTGGAATTTAACATGGTGTAGTAGGATCAATGGAGTCTTAGGTGGAGATTAGTCCAGTCGAAGGCCTTTTCTTGGGAGTTTAGGTGGGGGATTATTTTTGGATGATTCTTGAATGTGTCTAGGTGATTTTGGGACTGATTAGAGGCCTTAAAATCTGCTGGAAAATTTTATAAAATTCTCTTACTGGTTAGCGCTGAAAAAGAAGTAAAACCACACTAGTCTAGCTAGTTTAGCTTTTTAGGGTGGGTTTTCTTCGGGGGATCATCTTGTGAGTTAAAGGTCTAATTTTAGGCATTTCTAGACCCTTTAAATGCTATAAATACAATGAATTTCCAGAATTTAGAATTTTGAGATTTAGCCTACTTAAGGTCAGTTTTAGGAAGAAACGGGTTTTCTGAGCTAGAATCTGGGCCTAGGCTTTGTCAAGAATTCTGGTAGTGATGTTTTCTTAAGAATCACATTATTCGATGCCTTAGATAATGTGGTTGTAGGTTCGCATTAAGTAGGGCCATACTTAATGAAGAATAAACCGTTAAGGGGTGAATTAGAGTTGTGCACAACTTAATTACACTTAACGGGGTAGGTTCATTCCATTTGATCAATGGGAGAGAATAAACTTGTAGGTTCGCTTGTGAGTCTTGCAAACTCATAAGAAGAATAACTCAAAGGTCGAATCGTGGTGACACGGGTTCAATACCTTGAGTGTGCGGCTCACTTTAATTGTGAATAAAGTGGAGCTAAGGCATTGGATGATAAAACTTAAAAGAATGAGATTTTCTCTAGAGTTGAGATTATGCCTTGGAAGTTGAGAGTTATTGGAAGTTGTGAGGTCGAATATGGACTTAAGGAATTTAGAAAGTTTCTCATGGCGTTGCTCTTAATTTAACTTTATTCTCACTGGGCATAGCCTCGTGATGCTACAATGTTTTTTTTTCAGATAATAAAAAGAAGAAATCTGGCAAGTGATGGGATCGTGGATGGTGACTGGTTGGGCTTGGATTTACAAGTCGGCGATGTTTTATTTTATTCTCGTTTGTTGGATTATTGGGCTTTTATTTACATTATTGATATTTTTTTTTATGTTTTGAATGTCCCAAAACTTTGATCGGTTGATTAGAATTGTTCTGTTTTAAACTGAGCTCAAATAAGATTTTAATGATGCATTTTGGAATTGTAAAGATTTTATTTTGAATGAAATGAGGATTGTTTAGTTTTGATATAAAATGAGAAGTATTTCATTTTGAGATGTCTTTATTTAAGTTTCCGCTGCGTATTTGCTATTTTCCATGTTTTGGAAAGTAGTTGGGATGTTACAGTAATTCAATAATTTAGTGAATTAAAGGGAATAAGTAAGTGAATTAAATTACAATATAAATTTGGGATACCTAATATTGATTTTAATTGAATAATTTAGTGAATTAAAGAGAATATATTAGTGAATTAAAGGGAATAATTTAGTGAATTAAATTTAAATGTACATTTGGGATACCAAATATTTATTTTAATTGAATAATTTAGTAAATTAAAGAGAATATCTTAGTAAATTAAAGGGAATAATTTAGTGAATTAAATTTAAATGTACATTTGGGATACCTAATATTGATTTTAATTCAATAATTTAGTGAATTAAAGGGAATAATTTAGTGAATTAAACTATAATGTATATTTGGATACCTAATATTGATTTTAATTCAATAATTTTGTGAATTAAATAGAATGATTTAGTGAATTAAATGGAATAATTTAGTGAATTAAATTATAATGTACATTTAGTTAGGATACCTAATATTGATTTTAATTCAATAATTTAGTGAATAAAAGGGAATAATTTAGTGAATTAAAGGGAGCCGATTACATACCGGCTCGGTTCGTAACCTTTCTCGTTCCGATTCTGGTTCATTTTTTTTATGAATTTTCTTATCGGTCGGTTTCGGTAAAGTTTGTAAACTCTGTCATTTTAGTTTTTAAAATAGTTTTTCATCCTAAATCCCTTTTTTGTGTCAATTTAGTTTTTCGTTATACAATTCAATAACTTATACCATATTGTTCACTAAATTATTAAACTAAACTTATTTGTTTTATTCTGCAACATAGTTTATTGAACTTTTTATTTTGCACTGATGCTTTACATGTGCTAGGGTATGTGTGAATTGGAGAAGAAAACAAGGAAGAAAAAAATGTGAAGATAGGCCAAATGAGGACACAAGAAGATGCCATTTTTTAATTCTTTTTTGTGTTTGTTATAAATTTTAATGAATTGTTGATGTATATAGGTTTAAATGGATCTTGCTGTTGAGATTTATAATTCAATTATTTAATGCGTTGAGTTCAATAAATTATTGAATTGAAATCTTGATACTATCTTACCACTATATGAAAATATTATTTTCTATTTCAAGTTTATAATCACTAATATTGGTTATTGATGTTGCATACTAGTGTAAATGAATGTGATTTTTATTTGCGGAAAGCTTTAAGATTTTATGTTTTTTTTATAGGTAAAATCAAAACCGTTATTTAATAATTTATTAACTTCAATTACTTATTGAATTAAAATCATTATGAAGTATCTCAATTATATGTAGTAATTTAGTTTAATAAATTATTGATGAGGGGAGAAATTTTATTGAATTAATAAAACTCAAATTTTAATTCACTAAATTATTGACTAAGAGAGAAAATTTAGTGAATTAATAAAGTTCATATTTTAATTCACTAAATAGTTCATAAGAGAACAAATATAGTGAATTAATAAATGAGTGACATTTTTGTAAATTTAATGAAAACAATTAATTTTGTTATATTAGAAAAAATGTCATTTGGGGAATTTTGGAAAGAGAGTGCTATTTAGGGAATTAGTTTTATAAAATGTGTCATTTAAGTCCATGCCCCCTAAAATAAATAGTAATTGACTCCTTCTGCCATAGAGGTTCGTTTTCTTTTTTATTTTTGAATTCGAATTTTGTCACGTGATTTTTCTTACTCCCCAAGAAACCATGAAAACCAATGGCGTAAACCCTAAACATTCCATTTCCCAATTATTTCTTTCTTCATCAAATTCAAAGATTATTAATAATAATGCAAATTTAAATGAAAACCCACCTTCACCGTTTCATCCTTCTAATTCAAACCTGTTTGTTCAATCGATATTTATCACCATCTTCATCTCCATCTCGATTCAATCAAGCAATGCTCAATTCCGATTCCGAACAACAATGTCTCCTCTTTTCCTTATCGGTCCTCTTATACTTTACAATCCCATCGAAAAATCAACGGGCGCCTGTGTTCCGGAAACCCGTTTATTGATTTCAACAAATTCAATGATCCACCAATGGGTTATACAGAAAATATGTCTCCCACTTATCTTTCCTTTGGGAACCCTTTTCTTGATTTCTTCTTCCATATCGTCCCCGACATTGATTCTGATTCGTTGAAGAAGAGACTAGAATCAGCATGGGATTAATTACAATTCATTGACAACTCTCAAACTTATCTGTAATTTAAGAGGTATTCATGGTACTGGTAAATCTGATAGAGAGGGTTTCTATACTGCTGCATTTTGGCTTCATCAAAATCATCCTAAAACCCTAGCTTTCAATGTCCCTTCTTATTGAATCTGAAGCTCAGATTCACATTCAAGAACAGTAAAGATTTAAGAGATTAAGAGGCTAAAAACACAAGATTTATACTGGTTCGACCATGAGGGCCTACATCCAGGCGCTGAAGAGAAATCCCTCTCAGCCATGCACTAGAAATTATTCAAACCAGGGCTACAAACGGATCTCACAAGTTCTGAGATCTATCAATTCTCATCATACACAGATATTACAGACAAAGCTTGGAGAATTTCTTTGAAACTCTCTCAAGAACTAACCAAACAAGAATCACCCTAAAACTGGAGAAAAGACAGAGGAAGAGAACAGAGAAGACAATGAAGAAGAAGGAGTGAAAGAGAAAAAAGATTAATTCTAATTTCTTTTCTTCTCCTTTGTTATAAACGTAAGATTCTCCTAGCTCCACGTAGCCACAAGCAAAACCACATCTTAACCGTTCTCAACAGATCACCCACGTGGTCTTATCTTTCCATCTGTTATCTTAACAAATTGATTCTTGAGCTTTGAGTGGGCTGAGACTAAAAGGAAATGAGCCAGTCAAATGAAACAGGCCCATTACAGCTAAGGGACTGATCCAAATCACAAACAACAAATCTCCACCTTGATTTGACATCAGTCTTGCAAGTTATCCTTTGTCATGCCAACTGGTTTTAGCTTCTGTAGTGCATAGCTCATCATAGGGACTTCTTCAATTCAGCATTGCCAAGTTTATTCAACCTGGATAAAAAACAGCCACACCTAAAGAGTTTAGACATTTGCTAAATTTCTCAATTGTGACTAGTTTTGTTAAAATATCAGCAAGATTATCATCTGTATGGATTTTCATGATAGATACTTTTCATTGATTTATGATATCCCTAATAAAATGATACTTAATTTCTATGTGTTTAGTTCTATCATGAAACATCTGATTTTTGGTTAGGTAAATGACACTTTGACTATCACAATATATATTTACCTTTTCCTGTTGAACACCAAATTCAGAAATCAAACCTTTGATCCATAGTGCCTCCTTTATTGCTTCAGTCACAGCAACATACTCAGCTTCAGTGGTTGATAGGGCAACCACTGGCTTAAGGGAGGCTTTCCAACTTACTGTATTTCCAAAGAGGGTAAACACTACCCCTAAAACTGACCTTCTCCTGTCAAGGTCTCCTGCAAAGTCAGAATCACAATATCCAAGCAAAGCATTGTCTAATTTATTGGATTGTTTGTAATTTAGACCATAGTTCCAAGTACCCTTTAGGTATCTTAAAACCCATTTTGCAGCTTCCCAATGTGTTTTTCCAGGATTAGCCATGTATCTACTGATTAGACTAGATGCATAAGAGAGATCAGGTCTTGTACAGACCATGGAGTACATAACACTACCTACAACACTTGCATAAGGGATAGAACTCATCTCTTGTTCTTCCTCAATAGATTTAGGGCTCATATGTGCAGTGAGTTTAAAGTGTTGTGCTATGGGAGTGGAAACAATCTTAGCTTGATTCATTTTGAATTTCTCTAAGATTCTAGTTATGTACTTATGTTGTGTAAGGTTTAACCTATTGTTCTCCCTATCTCTGTTGATATGAATGCCTAGGATAGTTTGAGCTTTTCCTAGATCTTTCATTTCAAAGTCTTTGTTTAGCATTAATTTCAAATTTTCAATTTCCTTGTTGTTTGAACATGCAACAAGCATATCATCAACATATAACAGTAAATACATTGGGCAATCTCTGTTAATCCATTTAATGTAAACACAACTATCAAAATTACTTCTTTCAAACTTATGATTAATCATGAAACTATCAAATTTTAGATACCATTGCCTAGGGGACTGTTTTAGGCCATACAGTGATTTCTTAAGAAGGCAAACTTTGTTTTCACTCCCTTTGGGAATGAAGCCCTCAGGTTGTGACATGTATATAGTTTCAATTAGATCTCCATGTAGAAAAGCTGTTTTAACATCTAATTGTTCTAATTCTAGGTTGAATTCAGTTACAAAGGCTAAGATAATTCTGATAGATACATGTCTAACCACAGGAGAGTATATTTCATCATAGTCTACACTCTCCCTTTGAGTGAAACCCTTTGCCACTAGCCTAGCTTTATACCTTTCTTTTGTTACCCCAGGTATCTCCTCTTTTCTTTTGAAAATCCACTTACAACCAACTAGTTTAACATTTTTGGGTTTATCAACTAGGATCCATGTTTTATTCTTTTCTAAGCTTAGCATTTCTTCTTTCATTGCTTCTATCCATTTAAGCTTATTGGGGTCATTTATAACATCTTTATAAGATATGGGTGTTCACTAGTTATCAATTGTTCAGCAGTATTTAAAGCAAAGGAGACATACTCATCACCTGGAAATCTGGTTGGGGGAACAATTGTTCTTCTGTTTCTATCCCTTGCTAGTTGATAGTTGCTTAAGTCTTCTGGTTGTTGGCCATGCTCTTCTTGTATTGGATTTTCATCTTCAAGTTCCTCAGCATTGGTGTCTAAGGAATCATTTTTAGTGGTGATTTCTGGTGCTTCATCAGCTAGCTCCACCTCTTTGTGAGTACCTGTCTGTTTTCCTGTATCATGCTCACAAGATTCATCAGATGATTTCAAAAACATTTCATTTTCATTGAACCTTACATCCCTGCTTATGAAGCTTCTGAATTGACCATTTGGAAGGGGTTCTATAGCTTATAGCCTTTTGTTCCATTAGGGTAGCCTATGAACATACACTTTATGGCTCTAGGGTCAAGTTTCCCTTATCTATTGTGGGCATAGGCAGTGCACCCATAGGTTCTTAGATGGCTGATATTAGGTGGGGAGCCAGTCCACATTTCCTGTGGTGTTTTGAAACCTAAAGCTGAAGAGGGGCATCTATTAATCAAATAGCATACAGTCTTAACAACCTCTGCCCAAAATCTTTTAGGTTGGCTGGCAGTGTTCATGATGCATCTAACTTTTTCTAATATGGTTCTATTCATCATCTCAGCAACACCATTTTGCTGAGGGGTTAGTCTCACTGTTTTGTGTCTTGTGACTCCTTCCTCTCTACAGAATTGGTTAAACTCCTCACTCAAGTACTCTAGGCCATTGTCAGTTCTTAGAGTTCTGACTTTCCTATTGGTTTGAGTTTTTACAGCCTTTTTCCATGTTTTAAAGTGGTTAAAGGCTTCTGTTTTATGTTTTAGGAAGAACACCCAAACTTTCCTAGAGTAGTCATCTATGATTGTCATGAAGTACCTACTTGAGCCTAAGGAGGGGTTGCTAGAAGGTCCGCACAAGTCTGAGTGAACATAGTTTAGAGGACCATTGGTTGTGTGTTGTTCTTTGGTAAAGCTAACCCTAGTGGATTTTCCTAACACACAACTTTCACAAAAATCCAGTTTCTGAATTTTGGAGTTGTCAAGAATGCCTTGTTTTGCTAGTTCTATGAGTCCTCTCTCACTCACATGTCCTAACCTTCTATGCCACAGTTGGGTATGGTTTTCAGTTTGTTCAATGGTGTTTGCAACAAGCCCAGTGACTGTTTCTCCCTCTAGGATGTACAATCTATTTATCCTAGTTCCCTTCATCCACACCATAGACCCACTAATTACTCTTAGGTTCCCATCTTTAGCAGTATAAGTCATGCCATCTTCTTCTAGGGTTCCTAAAGAAATTAGGTTTCTTTTAAGCTCTGGAACATATCTAACATCTTTTAGATTTATTATAGGTCCATCTTTGGTTTTGATCTTAAGTTCTCCTATCCCCTTAACCTTGCAAGGTTTATCATCTCCTAAGAGGACAGTTCCACCATCCATAAGTTTAAGATCAGTGAACCAGTGTTTATGGTGTGTAATATGAAAAGTACACCCAAAATCCATCACCCATTCATTTCTAGTAGTTTTATTATCTACCATTAAGACATCTGTGACAACTAGTGCATCCCCCTGGTCAGTTTTATCTCCCTCTACATTATTTCCTGAGTTGTGGTTACGATTTTGGTTCTTATTGTTGTTTCTTTTAGGACAAAATCTCCTAATATGACCCATTTCATTACATTGATAGCATTTTACATTCTTCCAGTGTCCCTTAGATTTAGATCTTGATTTACCTCTCCCTTTCTTATTTCTATCTACTGATCTACCTCTCACATTAAGACTCTCAGCCTGACTTGAATTAGTGCTAGACTTAGTCTTAAATTCCAGATCCCAAGATCTAAGGGAAGAGATTACCTCATCCATGGTGATTGTGGTTCTGCCGAATTTGATTGCAGCCTTCAGCTCCCTGTAAGAATCATTCAGAGAATTCAGGAGGATGATGGCTTTGCTTTCATCTCCTATCTTCTCTTCATCAATGGAGGCAAGTGTGATAGTTATCTTCTTGAATTCGTCTAGATTCTGTTCCAGGGATTTGGAGTTCTCCATCTTGAATCCAAAAAACTTCTCTTTCAATAAGATTCGATTTGAAAGAGATTTAGTGAGATAGATTTCTCCTAACTTTTCCCAAACTTCGTATGCAGTGTCTAGACCATCAACTTGTCTCACAATTGCATCCTCCAGGTGCAAGATTATCACAGAATATGCCTTCAATTGCAATTCTGTCTTTTCATCCGCAGTCATTGTTGCAGGTAGTGTGACTGGATCTTCGATGGCTTTGTGGAGGTCTTTGTTTACCAGTAGTGCCTTCATCTTCTTCCTTCATGAGCCAAAGTCACCAGTTCCATCAAACATGTGGAGTTCCATTTTCATCGCCATTTAGACTCAAGATATTTGATCTCTTCTGTGGTTTCTTTGAACAAAAGAACGAGGTAGTCTTTTCGGATAGCTCTGATACCAATTGTTGAATCTGAAACTCAGATTCACATTCAAGAACAGTAAAGATTTAAGAGATTAAGAGGCTAAAAACACAAGATTTATACTGGTTCGACCATGAGGGCCTACATCCAGTTGCTGAAGAGAAATCCCTCTCAGCCATGCACTAGAAATCATTCAAACCAGGGCTACAAACGGATCTCACAAGTTCTGAGATCTATCAATTCTCATCATACACAGGTATTACAGACAAAGCTTGGAGAATTTCTTTGAAACTCTCTCAAGAACTAACCAAACAAGAATCACCCTAAAACTGGAGAAAAGACAGAGCAAGAGAACAGAGAAGACAATGAAGAAGAAGGAGTGAAAGAGAAAAAAGATTAATTCTAATTTCTTTTCTTCTCCTTTGTTATAAACGTAAGATTCTCCTAGCTCCACGTAGCCACAAGCAAAACCACATCTTAACCGTTCTCAACAGATCACCCACGTGGTCTTTTCTTTCCATCTGTTATCTTAACAAATTGATTCTTGAGCTTTGAGTGGGCTGAGATTAAAAGGAAATGGGCCAGTCAAATGAAGCAGGCCCATTACAGCTGAGGGAATGATCCAAATCACAAACAACACTTCTATTGCTCGTCTTCTTGAGGGTTTGGATGTGAGAGAGAAGCAAAAGAATCAGCGGTTTTATATAGAACTGATCCCAATTATCAATCCTTGTACAATGCAGTTTCTGAATTCTTTGCCGATTGCTTGAAATCTGAAATTCATTATTTGAATTCAGGGGATTTGTTGAAAATTAGTCTTGTAGCAAAATGGTGCCCTTGTATTGATAAATCCTTCATCGATTGACCTTGTTGTGTAAGGGCATAGCGTGAAGGGTTTTTCAGTATCCAGTATATGAAAGGATTGAAGAGGCTCATTCTGCATATATCGTCCGTGTTAGATTGAGGAAGGAAGTTCTTGTATCACTTCAGAAAGCCTTGAAATTTCCTGAAGTTTATATTATATCGCAGCTAATCGATGGGATTCAATTCCTTAAAATAGAGTAGCCTCTGTTGCAATGACATTGTAAAAGGACAAGTTTTTGAAACACAATGAAGAACAGTTCATTCAGTATTTGGAAGACACAATCGCAGCGGGAGGATTTGCTTCCCCATAAGATCATAGCATCTTTGAAGGATAGTGATGGTGTAGTAGTTGCACAGCTTCAATGGTAGATGATTTGTTAAAGAATGGGAAGTTGAGAAACTGCATTGCTGTTTGTGATGTGGTGTCTGCTTCATTTGATCAAAGGAGATGATCTGAAATCGAAATCCGAATTTGTGAGGAAAATGGAATGGGGGATGAACACTGATTTCCAGAAGGTGTTTAATTTGATTCTGAGAGTAGCTGTGGAAGGAAAATAAAGAGTGTTTGTTTTTAGTGAAATGGAGTTTGATGAAGCATCTAACAAACTCATGGGAAACAGATTACAAAGGGACGGTGAGAAAATTTACAGAGAAAGGATATGGGTCAGTTGTTCCAGAGATTGTATTCTGGAATTTAAAGAGATTCAAGGTCGATGACGGTGTGGCAATGGTGAGTGTGGGTTCTCAAAGAATTTGATTAAATTGTTTTTGAACATGGAAATGGCTCTGTCTTGTAAAGTAAAGAGCATCAAAATAGAAAATCACAAAGAGTTTGTCTGAAATTATTTGTCCGAGGTTTTGGAGGATTTCAAGCGAAAGGTTTCTTTTTCAATATCAATTTCAAGAGAATGTGTTATGATTCATTTGTTAATAAAATTGGCAGAATTACTTCCATTAATTCATTGCAATAGATTCCTTTTCAACCATTAATATGTTTTTCAATTTCTAAAATTTTACTTTTATGTGTTTATCTTTGCCACTTATTAGCACAGATTCACTATTTAAACAAAAGTAAATGTGATAACAGTTGAAAAGAAAAAAAGAAAAAACTTATTAATACTTTGGATCTGAATGGCAGTAAACACAAAATTGAGCAAATTCAGAATTTACAAGAGTAAAGTTGTCTCTTCTAGTTCTAGCAATCTGAAGTAGTTGATTCAATTTTGTACCGGGCTTCGACACAAGGGACATGAATTGCTCTTACTCAGCCACTCAACAATGCATGATTCATGAAACAAGTGATTACAATGCCTCTTAATCACTTCACTTTTGCAGCATAATTCTTCATGACAAACAACACAATCTCCCAATTCACCATCTCCTAAATTCACAAACTTGCGTTTCTTCAGCTTTTCGATAGCGGATTTGCTTGCCCCTCGGGCTCCAGTAGTAGTTGTTGCCAGAAGAAATTCATCAACAAGAAATAAAGTATCATCAAGCATTGCATAGTTGAGAGTGTTTGTGTTACTGATAGAGGGATATAGATGTGGAATATAATCAATCCATGACATTTGAATGTAATCAATATCGATAAAAACTCGAAAGGGGTTGATCCAATTCCCAAAAATAAAGTGATGGTTAACAAATAAGATGATTTTTCGAGCAAGAAAGTCAGAAACAGAGGAGGGAATATTGAAATCAGAGAGAGTGAAAAAGATGGAATTTGCAAAGAAAGAGGTATTTTTTAAGTTGGTGTAAAGAAAAGGAAAAGTGAGAGTTAGACATTGTAGTTGAAGGAGGAGATTGTTGGATGATTAGAGGCGGAAAGTCGGGGGAAGGAGGTCGACAAACGAGACGAGAGATATTGTTCATACGGAGTTGAAGTCGATGTCCAGATGAAGCTGTTAAGCCATGGAGGGTATAGCCAAGTTCACAAGATAACGATGAAGAAGACATATTCATATTTGGAGTAAATAAGAAACTGAGACAATACGGAGTGGTTTTTATAGAGTTGAAATGATAATGAATGCAGATTGTTTTAAAAATGGAAAGGAAAGGAAAATCTCTCCAAATAAAATGTAGCTTGGAAAGTATTTCATTTTTGTTTTAGGAAATATTTTCTTTTTTAATTTCAGAGTTTAGTTTAGGAAAGTTCTTTGAATGATTGGTTATTTTTTAGGAAAGTATTTTTTTTTTCCAGTTTAATTTGAGAGATTAGGAAAGTAATCGGCTACTTGCTAATATCTCTCTGTTTTTTTTTTCTTTTCGTTTTTTTTTTTACCG
Organism: Gynostemma pentaphyllum; assembly: GCA_028015215.1. Lineage (NCBI taxonomy): Eukaryota > Viridiplantae > Streptophyta > Magnoliopsida > Cucurbitales > Cucurbitaceae > Gynostemma > Gynostemma pentaphyllum. The sequence goes on from CM051349.1 coordinate 19,054,856, forward strand.
TTTGGCTATTATTTAACGAGTATCTATTTTGGGTTAATTTCATATTAGACCATAATAAATAGGTATAATAGCATTAATACTTATATGTTTTATAAATTAGCTAACTTACCCACTTTAACTCCACGCGCCGTTTAAGGGAACAATGAAAAGACGTTTTCTGCCCTCTATTTATTATGGTCTATAACATTTAAGGAAAGGGCATGATGGTAATTGTTCAAAACGGAAAACATGGGATCACCGCCATTTATGGTGTTTTTTGGGCAAAATTGATATTAAAAAAACACAACCGGTATTAGTGAATAAATGTGAATTAATGTGGATATTCTTGATAATATTTCATCTATTTTTATGCCCAGGTAAAACTAAGGGAATGTTCGTTCGAGTGAATATTTTTAAAAATCTTTAATATATAAGGATTAATTTTGAATATCATTCTTGGATTATTTTATCCCTATATAAATTTTGATAATTATAAAATATGCCATCATATACTTTAATTTTTTTTAACGTCAACCCAACATAACAAAAGAAAATGGAGATAAAATTAAAAAAAAAAAATTTACCCTTCACAAAATCTTTAAAATCATTACTACTTAATTTCTGCTCATGTATTAATTATCTAGATTTTAATTTATTTTCTCCATTTAATGATCAATTTGTTAAAAATTACTTAAAAATGATACAATACAATATGAAATATTATCAAGAATATCCACATTAATTCACATTTATTCACTAATACCGGTTGTGTTTTTTTAATATCAATTTTGCCCAAAAAACACCATAAATGGCGGTGATCCCATGTTTTCCGTTTTGAACAATTACCATCACGCCCTTTCCTTAAATGTTGTAGATCATAATAAATAGAGGGCAGAAAACGTCTTTTCATTGTTCCCTTAAACGGCGCGTGGAGTTAAAGAGGATAAGTTTGCTAATTTATAAAAGTGTTAATTCTATAGATACCCAATTTATATATGTTTATTACATATAAATGTGTGGTTTTTGAGAAAAAGCAAAACTGCCCAGATGAAGTCACACGCGCCGGTTGGGGGGAAGAGAAAAGACTGATGTTGCCCTTTTTTAATTAAAAATAATAATAACACCTAAAAACACGTTCAACATTTAATAAACCGCCAATATTTTGGAAAACCGCAAATCATGCAATGATGGAAATTGAAATTTTGAATTTTAAATTATGATAATTAAATTAAAAAGGAAAAATTTAGAAACAGAAAATCAGAAAAGAGTAAAAGGGGGATTTTTCTATTCGAAACCTAAATTTCAGAAAGGGGACGAGGGAAGAATTTTGGAAACGGAAGGAACGAAAAATGGCAAGGACTCGAGGAAACGTTAATGCAGGACGAGGAAGACTTTGAAGAAGAAATAGAATGGGAAAAAGAAGAAAACGATGAAGATGATGAAGAAGAAGAAGAAGCAAATCAGGTATTCGTAAGTCGAAGTATTGATATAAAACGTTAATGCAGGTTGTAGAAGACTTTGAAGAAGAAATAGAATCGGAAAAAGAAGAAAACGATGAAGATGATGCAGAAGAAGAAGAAGCAAATCAGGTATTCGTAAGTCGTAGTATTGATATAAAAAATGTTTATTTAAAATATATGTTTGTTAAAATGTAAACTTCAGATAAAAAACTTGTTAATGTGTTTGTGATTTCTGAGAATAAATTAATGTTTATAAAAAATAAACTGTTTTTCATTTGATATCAAATAAACAGGGAGATCTTGTATCAGTTGCTAGAATCAATGAAGAAAACAATCACAAAGCTGAAGAAGAAGATAGTGCACCAAAGAAAAGGGGGAAAGGAAAGGCAGCTTAAAAAGAAACAAAGGGGGGAAGAAAATAAAGAAGAAAAATGTAGAAGAGAATGCAAATGTTGTGAACAGGCCGAAAAAAAGTCGAAGAGGAGGAAGATCAACTTCAGATCCATACACTGATGAATTTGGATCAAACGACAAAAGACATGAAAGGCCGAAGTTTCATATACTTACACAACCGACTCAGAAAAAATAGAGTGCCTAGGTTTATTATTAGGAAGACTAACTACAGTGAATTCAGTATTTTAAAAACTATGTTTCAGGAAATTTGTGATGTAAACTGATGTGGTTTTGTTTTATATGTTGAATGGTAGCTTAATTTTAATGACTATTTTGTCTGTTTTCAGGAAAATGCTTATAAAAAAATAAACATTTATAAGATATAAACAACGACTGTATTGAGACAACATAATGAGTATGATGCATATTTTTTTTGAGATGATGACAGATAATAGTATAATTCATAGGAGATGAGATGAAAAATGTTAGATATAAATAATGTATTATTTTGATGATCAAATAAAAACGTTTATATAAAATAAACATTTATTTAGTATAAAGAAATATTTGAAACTAATTGAGATGAAGGGAACATTACAGTTATGTTTATTTAGTATTTTGGAAATATATCATAGATTTGAGTTCGTAGGATTCGTAAACGTGAGCTTCGTTCCAACCACCCTCGTAAATTATATCAATAAATGTAGATCTCATTTTGTGAGAATAGAAAAAAAGAGAAAAAATGGAAGAGATGAAGCAACGTAGATGGAATGAATAACACAGTATAATTCGAAAAAAAAAAAGAAAAAGAAAAGATATGGGGAAGATGATACAAAAACGTATAAGAAAAAACCAAAAAATCTAACAAAATCAATTACTGTTACAAATTCCTTAATTAAAGGAGTCATTCATTACAAAATAAAAAAGGAATAAATCAATTAAGATTTGATATGAGCTAATACAATCGACAGGGGCAAAAAGGTAAACACTATACATGGTAGCAACCGATTATTCCTAGAAATCGGGTGGTTTTTGGGTATAATTGAAATAAAATGAAAACCTTCATCAAAAGTGGATTTAGGTGAATTAATGTGGTCATGGGAGCAATTATTTCTTTATAAAACATATAAGTATTAATGCTATTATACCTATTTATTATGGTCTAATATGAAATTAACCCATACAATATTAACAACATTTTATATTATAATCAATACATATATTATTGATACTAATTTAAATTATCATATTTATTAAAGGTGAAAAATATGTTCAAACTTTATATAGTAAAATTTATTTTAATATCATAGTAGAATAATCATTCTATTGAATCAATTATCAATTGAATTGAATTTACTCATCAGCCCATAATTTTTTTTATGTAACTCTAAAAAGTTTATCTTAAAAATAAATTGATATAATCAACTAAAATACATTATTAAATATGTTTAAAAATGAATTTATTAAATATAATATGGTCACGTCTATATTTATACTACATAAAAAAAGCTTAAGGAATCAATGTTTCACTCTCAATCTGAAAGTCACCTCATTAATTTATTTTAATATAAAATATTATATATATATATATATATATATATATATATATATATATTTTTTTTTTTTTGAGATTACATCAAAGTGGGGAGGGGGATAAATTCAAAATATAGTATGATGAATTAAAAATAAGGAAAAGTGAGAGTCAGGCATATTCATATTCATATTTTGGTTCTTTAAGAAAACGGATTGCAAGAATGAAGAAGAAGAAGAAGATAAGTTATTTTATAATTAATAATCCAAATCTATTTGTTTTAGGAAAGTATTTTCTGATTGACCATGATCGCTGAAGATAATATTTTAACGGAAATTACGGAATTAATGTTATTAAGGTGTGAAGGATTGGTTTTGTTTTAGGAAAGTGATTATTTTTCCTTTTCTTTAATTTGATTTTATATGAATAAATGGAAAATCTATCCGAAAATAATTTTAAAAAATTGCATGCCTAGGTTATAGATGACATTTTTTAATAGCTATTTTAAAAAGGGTTAAATGCATAAATAACCCCTATACTTCTGAGGTTTTTTATTTTACACCCCTACACTTTTAATTTGAAAAAAATCACTCCTACACTTTCAAAAGCCATTATCCGTTATTAATTCCATCCAAACTAACGGAAAAAAAAATTTTAATACTCTTTTTTAATTCTATGCATATAATATACATAAAATCTTAACCCTAAGTTAAAATGAACTCAAGCAAAAACCAGAATCCCTTTCACGTCTTTGCTCCCTTGTTGTCGGCATCGGCGTTTGCGTGATTTCAAGAAAACAAGTCATAGCCATGAGTTAAACCAAATCAAACTGCCCATTACCTGAATTTGAGGTAATATCATGAGGCGGTAGAAATCGAACATCGAAATCTTAAAATTAACTTGATAAGGCGGTGGAATTCTATTGATGGAGCCAAATATGAAGAAATCATAAGTCAAATTTTGCCTTTCATAAATCAGGTCTTGCAGGAAGTGGAAAAAAAACACCAGTTGGCCTTAAAATCATAAATCAAATTAGGTCAACATTGAAGTCCCACCGTCAAAGTCATTTGAAATAAACTTCAATTTGATTCTTCTTTCACGATTGAACTGATAACATGATAGGAAACGGTGATGAAAGTTTGGGTAAACTGAAACTTTTGGCATTTGAAAAGGCTTCAGAATTTGATCGCAACTGATATTAGATTTGCTTTATAAAAATGGTGGTTTGGTTTGTCTTTTCCACATTGATATTCTTTTATTCTTTTCTGTTAGCTCTACATGTTCTTCAATGGAGTATGATTTAAAATACTGTAGTTTTTTTGGACAAATTAAAGATGAATCAGAGGCTTAAAAAATGCAAAATGTATAATTCCAGATTTGTCAATCCATTCTTCCATCGGGCTTGTTTTTTGTAAGACAAATAACGAAAATAAAACTAAAAAACATAGATTAACAAGGGGCAACAGAAAAATCAATGCTTCTGTCTGGTTCAATAGTCTGCCTTGTTTAGTCGCAGATCACGTGAAAAGGGTAGAGGGATAATGATTAAGTGAAAATCTTATAACTTTTTTAACCATGGTTAAGAACTAATGAATATTATATCCAAAATGGTTGAAAAAATATCAAAATATTAGTCACTGTTTATATTGGATGGAAAATGTAACAGATGATGGTTTTTGAAAGTCCAGGGATGATTTTTTTCAAATTAAAAGTGTAAGGGTGTACATTGAAAAACCTTTAAAGTGCAGGGGTCATTGATGCATTTAACCCTTTTAAAAAATAGCAAAATGTTTCAAAAATTTCCAAAAATAGCATTTTCTTAAAAGCATGGTTTGCTTTGAGTTCTTAAGGGGAAAAAAATATTATTCTTACAAAATTTCAAAACCTTTGTTGTTTCTTAAAATATCAATTCATAAAATGGTATTATTCAAAAACTCATTATTTAAAAGTAGGTTAAATTATAGAAAATGCCCATAATCTATGGGTCAGTTTCATTTTTACCACCCACGTTTTAATAATTTTAATTTTACCCTCAATCTTCTAATTTGTTTAAAAAATACCATTCCTTTATATTTTTTTATTAAGTTTCATGGAAATTAAAATGTTAAAAGGTTCATATATAATATAGTTGCAATTTTGCCACTAACATTTCAAAAGTTTCAATTTCTGTTAAACTTTAAAAAAATTGCAAAGAATTAGTATTTTTAAACAAATTAAAATATTAAGGATATAATTAAAATATTAGGGGCAAAGTTAAAACTTACCCCATAAATTAAGGGTATTTTATATAATTAACCTAAAAGTATGATAAATATTTAAACTAAGTTATCCTAAAAAATATAATTAAGGATTATGTAAAAGTAACTAATATAGAAAAAATAACTTAAAATATTGTTTTTATTTTTTATTTTTTTAACATCTATACAAGTTTACTTCGTTTTTAAAAAGAAATCTCATTTTTTAAAAACATCGTGGCTAAACAACCCCAATTATTAAATGTAGCTTACTTTTTAAGTTATTTTTTAAAATATAAACATCAGACAGAGCTTGAAGTAACATTGATGTTTTCATCTGTAAAAAGTATAAGTTCACCCTTTCTCCTCCTCCTCCACCTCCCTAAACATATTCTAATTTGTACGACGCATTCTGTCGCTAGTATTTTATAGGGGTGTGAAATCGGTTTCGGAGTTTCTTCGGACTGAACCGAACCGACTTTGGTTCGGTTTCGGTTTTTTATTCATTTTTGCACGGTAGATTGTTTTTCTTACCTTGCAGGATTTTTTTGTTCTAAAATTGTACAAGAATGATTTGTTTTTGCTTATTGGATTTGAATTATTGATTTTGAATTGGTTCGGTTTCGATTAAGTTTTGGCTTTTCATTTATTTTTTGCACGAAGGGATGCTCATACTTTTCATGGATTTTTTGGATTTTTTATTGTACGGACCAAAATATATATGGGTACATGAATGATTGTTTTTGCCTTTTGGAATTGAGTTATTGCTTTAAAATAACTTTTTACTTGCATGGTTGTTTTAGTTTATAATGTAAAATTTGATATTTGATTTTAAATTTTAAATAACTCTAATATTTAATTTAAAATTGGCGACTAAAGGTAAAAATTTATGAATCATTGTTATTGATTGTTATTATTATTGTGATGTGAAATGTCAATCCACGAGTAATATATTAATTTTAATTTGATTATGTATTTAAATAACTGTATATTGAATCTTGACTTCCAAATAACTCTAATATTTAATTTATAATTGATGTTACTTAAAAATTAATAAAAGTAATTGTATTTATAGAATATTTTGATAAAAGAATTAAAAAAGTTGGAAGTGGTTAACCAATATAATTAATAATATATATAATAATTGTAAAAAAAATATATTGAATTAGCTATATATATAACTAATTCAAAATAAATAAATGAATATATATATATATATATATATATATATATATATATATAGATAGATAGATAGATAGTGGGCTGTTACATAAGAAAAGGGAAAAAAAATAAAAGAGCTGGGTTGGGCAGTGAGCTGGGATGGGCAGGAGAATATATAAATATATATATCACCATCATCATATGGCTCGCGGCCTAAAGGCCGGCCCTGACTCGGCTCGGGCTCGGCCTGAGCTCGGCTCGAAAGTCAACGTTTGACGGGCCGGCTCGGCTCGACTCGTTAATTGTTTGGATTGGATATGAGCCTCCCTTTTTTTGAACGAGCCGGCTCGTGGGCCGGCTCGTTTGAGCCTCCATAGGGCCGATCCAACGAGCCGGCTCAAGCTCGGCCCAAATAAAGCTCGTAATATTTATTTATTATTTAAATAAATTTTTATATTATTACCATTTTTAAATTTAAGATAAAAAAATTCTATTATAACTTAACAATAGAGTTTTAAAAAAAAAATTGGGAGCTAGCAAAAAAAAGGATGCATGAAGAAGAAATCATTGAAAAGTCAACTGAAGAGTTTGAGACATTCATTTCATCAACGTTGGCTAAAGAATGTGATTCTCCCGAAGAATAATTTATTTATTTCATGTAATTTTTTTAAGTTGAGAAAAATACATATGATTGACAAATAAGTGAGTGTCAACCTAGTTGGGATGTACTTATATTGTAGTGATACAGTTTATTCTCTAATATTCATGTATGAAATAATTAATAAAAATATATATTTTTTAAAGTTGATACTTTTGTTTAATTACTAAATAAGATAAAATAAAATAGTTAAATTATTTAACGGATAAAATTGTTATTTAAAATAATAAGTTTAATATGTTAATTTTGTTAACACTTGATTTTTTTTAAAAAAGTGATGCGAAAGTTATACACTATTGATTGTTGAGAAAATATAATACAAAAATGAACTTATATGATAGGCCGAGCATGACTCGCTCCAATGAGCCAGGCCCAGGCTCGGCTCGATGAGCCTAGCCCACGAGCCGAGCCACGAGCCTTAACATTTTAGATCGGGCCGAGCCGGCTCGGCTTGATCAAAAGCAAAAGCTCGTTGGGGCGCTCGAGCCCGAGCCGAGCTTGAGCCTTCTAATGTTTGGGCCGAGCCGGCTCGGCTCGGCCCATTGATGATGGTGATATATATATCTATATATATAAGTAGATTTTGAAATAATAAAATATTCTTTTTATTAATAAAATTATAGTAGATTTTGAAATAATTACTGGACAACCATACTTTTCAAAATATTTTTATAATATATAATATTAATAAAAAGAATATTGTATTTATAACATCAACATTTACTATGTCCAACAAAACATTCCATTAGTGTGACTAACAACATAGTGACTACAGTGAGCAGATTGAATGATCATAAATTTTTTTAAGGATTAATATAACTTTGTAATTTTTTAATATGTAGGGAGTAAATAGAATTCTAATCTATATATTAGGGACTAAAAATGTAATTTACCCACATATATTCAAAAGAAAATTGAACTGACATTATAGTATAAGATCAAATAGCCACCAAGAATTGCAAATAAATGGAATGAAAACAAATTCTACTACAAAATTTAACTAAGCGACTACTGTAAAATGCATACCATGACATAGCCATTATTAATAATTTATTTTAGTAAAATAATAAAACTTTCGTAAAGAAAGATTTATCAACAAAATCATCACAATGTCTTCCACAATCTATTCAACCTCAGAGAAATATCGAGCTCGTTTTAAATAATTTTGAGAAGTGTTTAAAAGTAATTTTTTATAACCATTTTAAAAAACACTTTTAAAAAGCGTAAATTGCAAATAACATCAAAGTGGTTACAGTCAAAATCATGAATAGTTGTTGTAGTTTAAAAATGGTAAATCACACCCTTGTAAGGACATAATATCTCTCCCTGTCAACGTTGTAAACTTTCTTTTAGCCATAACTTTTTCGTTTGAAGTTCGATTTGAATAATTCAAGATGTTTTCAAATCATTATTTCTTTCAAGCTCTACATTATGCTCACTTCAAAATCGTTAATAAATTAAAGAGTTTATTATCATCAAAATATTAAGTATGATTGAACTCATTAATCCATTTGTTTATTGATAATTTATAAGTTTTCAAGTGATCATAACATAAATCCCAAACTAAAAATTCCAAAACATCTTGAATCATCCAAATCAGAGTTTAAATAAAAAAATTATGGCTAAAAAAAAGTTTACAACGCTGGATGGGGTGTGATTTGCCATTTTTAAACTACAGAGACTGTTCATGATTTTGACCGAAACTACAGAGGTGTTATTTACAATTTACCCTTTTAAAAATATCTCCAAGAGACCCTTAATCTTCAATACAAGCAATTATATTTGTAATTTCCTCTTATTGATGTGTATCAAAATTAAGGCATTCACGAGGGCTAAACAACATACTTTAGGCAATACTAGCTAGTTTCCTTTCATGCCTCTATCTTCTTAGAACTGTGTACATTATTTATACTAACTGCACTGAAAAAAAAATGAATCCTAATTATATTTTTAGTTGAAACCTTTAAGTTTTAATAACAGTAAAAAATAAGACATTAACAATTTCTTTTACCTATTTTTCTAGATGAATAAGTAGAGGGAACAAAAAGAAAAAAGCAACACCCAAACAGCAGTTACTAAAATGAAATATTTATAAAAGCCAAATTTGGGCAAATTGAGAATTCAGGAATATTTACAAAGTAGAGAAGAGTAGTTGTTCTAGCATGATGAAGTTGTCGGTTTCGATAATTTTGTAGCGGGGCTTCGACACAACGGACATGAATCACTCTTCTTCAGCCATTGAACAATGCACGACTCATGAAACAAGTGATTACAATGCAGTTGAATCACTTCCTTATTACCACTGCTAGAGCATAATTCTTCATGACAAACAACACAATTCCCCAATTCATCATCCCCTAAATTCACAAACTTCCTTTTCTTCTTCAACCTTTCGATACCGGATACCGTTGCCCCTCTCCTCGTCGTTTGATCATCAACGATCGGAAAGGGTCGATGGAGCCAGAAGTTTTGAATGTGATCAATATGAGCAACAATTCGAAACGGAGCGATAGAGTCGGAATGATGATCCGGAGAAATAGTAGTATAGTTAATAACAAGAAAGATGGTTTGGTGGGCAAGAAGATTAGAATGAGTTGGGGGGATATTGAAGGAAGAGAAAAATTGGAGAAGAGGGGGCATGCAGAGAAAAGGGTCTTGTTGAAGAAGATGTAAAGGAAAGGAAAAGTAGTGAGGGTGAGGCATTGAAACAGAAGGATTTTGATAGATGATTGAAGGAGAATTAAGGTTAGAGGAAGAAGAAGGTCGAGAAACCAAACGAGACAAATAATTCTTACGGAATTCAAGTTGGTGACCAGATGAAGCTCTAGAACCATGGAGACCATAGCTAATTGAAGAATAAGTATTCCAATCAGAAAATAATGAAAAAGACGACTCATTTTCTTGCATATTCATATTTTGATTCTTTAACAAACTCAGTAACGGATTACAAGAATGAGGAAGAAGATGAAAAGGTATTTTATAATTAATCAAATATAATTTGTTTTAGGAAAGTATTTTCTGATTAAACATGATCATCGCTAAATATAATATTTTAATGGAAATTAGGAAAGTAATTATTTTTTCCCTTTTTTTTTTAAATTTGATTTTATATGAATAAATGAAAAATCTATCCAAAAATAATTATAAAAAAAAAGATTGAATGTGTAGTTTATAGATGACATGTTTTTTATAGTTATATAAAAAATAGCGAATGTTTTCAAAATAAATAAAAAGGTCATCCTGGATCAAGACAAGATCCAAACAGAATCTAAATTAAGCTATCCTAAAAAAAAGGATTATGTAAAAATAACTAATATTTTACTTCGTAAAAAGTTGTTCTATAAAAAAAAAATATCTTTTTTTAAAAAATCATTGCCAAACAAACCCAATTATTAAATCTAGCATATTTTTTTAAAGTTATTTTTTAAATATAACATCAAACAGAAGCTTGAAGGGAACATTGATGTTTCATCGTTACAAGTTCTTTTTTTTTTTTTAATATGATAAAGATATACACAGCTAACCTTTTAAATTTATAAGTATTTGAATTCTGGATATCATTTTTAATTATTATTTTTTAACTAATTAAAGATAAATAATTATTATCATTTCATTATTTTAAAAAATTAACAAAAAGTAGTTTTGGTAAATTGGCGCTGTATTTTTTAAAATATTTTAAAATGAATTTATCACTGGAATTCAATGAAATTTAGTTATTTTACAATTATATCTATTTAATTGTTTGGAATTCAAAATTTGACTAGTTTAAACTTGTAGTTTTATTTGTTTTAAAATGAAATCCACATGAATCTTATGAACTCAGACCTAAATTTTTAACCTAAAATATGATTTAAAATCATTTTGGACTCAATATTTTTTTTTAGATATAAAAAAAATTGATAGGCTTGTGTAGATTTAGTTTCACACCTGTTTTGGGTGTGACAAGGAAGAAAACTTATAATAAAAAAGTTAAAACTTTCATTGTTTTTAAAAAAATCAATTTAAAAAATAAATCTTTTTTAATTTACATCTTTAAGGTTTTTTTTTAAACAATATTTTATGAAATGATATTTTCTAACATAGCAAGAGTTTTAAATTTTTTCAAGAATAACTTTTTTCCTTGTTGGTTTGAAACAAGCATAGAACCCAACTCACACGTTTTAAAAAAAATGTATTATTTTTAAAACATTTTCTATTATTAAAAATACCAATTCAAAAGGTGACATCCAATAGAATTTCTCTTTTAAAAAAATATATTTTAAGATCTATTTTTTAATATGATTTTATTTTCTATATTTTTTTCTTTTTCATAATTAAGCAGGGCTAATCAACAACTTTTTGTTGATTATCTATTGTTTATCAAACGTTTGAAACTCTTTACTAAAAAATAAATGAGGTTTTTAAAAAATAGTATTTTAAGAATTGATATTTTCAAAAATAGTAAAAATTTTCAAAAAACATTTTCTATTTTTAAAATTACCCATAAAAAAGTGCTATCTATTGAAATTTCCCAAAATTTATAAGCTATCAAAATTAGATTTCAAAAGCAGAATTGAATAATTTACGAATTTCAATAAGAAAATATTAAAGAAATAGCCACATTTTGATCTCATGAATAAAAAATTAGCAACCTCTAATTCAATTACATTTTTGTCTACTTTTTGATTTTTTATACCAATTTTACCCTAAAAAGGGTTCCTCTCTAAAAAAAAAACCAATTTCAAAGATGTTCCAAATCTCTACTGCAAAATCTACCAAAGTTGATTTTTTTTCTGGGATTCCCACTACTGTGTATGAGAGAGAAATTTCATCAGACTTCTTTACGATAGGGAGCTAGAGGATTTTGCCAATCTTATGTCCATCATTTAACCTTTCTCTCTGAATCAGACTGATTTGAGGTAATTATCCTTGGAAAAAGATGACGGTTACACGGTTAAATCTTTTTTCGCACATCTTTTCAATAGAACTCAAGTTATGGATATCTCTTCAAAAGAATCTGGAAAATAAGCTCACCGAAAAAGTCAATTTTTCTGTCTGGAATTTAACTTTGGGTGGCCTCAATACTTCGGACATTATGCAAAGAAGAAGCCCCGATCTCGCTATCTCCCCAAATGTTTGCTGCCTCTGCTTTAGTCACGCTGAAAGTCACGATCATCTCTTCATTCACTGTTTTTTTATAAGTGGCATTCGCTCACCTCGACTTTCAATTTTAATTTTTGCCTTCCTCAAAACACCTTTATGATGATGGACAAACCTGTTGGCCATCCCTTTAAAATAAAGGCAAAAACTCTATGGGAATTTGCGGTCAAATGCATTGTTTGGGAAACATGGATAGAAAGAAACTCTCGAATCTTCAACAACAAATTTAGGAATGTCAGAGATGTTTGGGAGGTCACTAAATTCAAAGTCTCTCAGTGAAGCTCCCTAAATAGAAATTTTGTAATTACAATAGTTTATGATCAATGCCAATTGGAAGAATTTTTTATAATCCTTCGGCTTTTGGTCATTTTCTAATCACCACTTTCGTAACTCCCCTTTTGATATATATATAAATATCTATGTTTCTTATTAGAAAAAAAAAAATCTTAAAAGCATAATGGTACAACAACTATCACTATACACCCGCCACTGTAACTGATTTAACAAAAATTGCCTTTTTCTTTTTCAATACAACATATTTTTGACACGGTTTATAATACTAATTGTATAAATAATGTTTACTACACATTTTTTGGCACGATTTTCAATGATATTTTAAAAAACTTCCCCACTACTTTATCTCCTATTAGATTATGTATACTACTATACATATTGTATAAATAATATAGCTATACAATATTAAAGTCATAGGGTATATGAAATACTATACATACTCTACGTATGATATAATTAGGGTATTTTGTTTTACCATAGTTAAGTTTGCATGGTTCATATATAATATATAATTAACACTCTATAGTACATATGTATATTTTTGTGCTATATCGTTTTGTATTTGTAAATTACCAAAACATTTTTTTTAATTTTATATGCTATCCTATGCTTTATAAACCTTTTAATTTAATTTTTCACTTTTAGGGGGCGTTTGGAGTGCGGGAATCGAAATTAAATGTCTGGGAATTAGATGCCTGAGAATAAGTAGTATGAAATAAAATGCCTGAGAATTTGATGCCTGTGTTTGGAGTGTGCTGGAATGAGATTCAAATGCCTGGGAATATGATGTCTGTGTTTGGAATGTGCTGTAATTTGGTTTATGAGAATATGATTATTGTTTTTGTAGGAAAGAATATGAATTGTTATTTTATTTAATTATTATATAAAATTTATTTTAAAAATTGAAAAAAAATAATTAATAATATTAAATTAAATTAAAATTATCAACTATATTTATTTATAAGTTTAAATTTTTTAATTTCCTTTTAAATATTATTTTTTAAATAAAATAAAATAAAATTGATGAAACATATAGGAATCAATTTCTTACAATCATGTATTATTATATAAATTAGTTGATATTAATTGACGGTAAAAAATAAATGATTGTTTTCATTCAATATTTAGGGTTTAATAATAAAACAAATTTATTAATTTAAAAAAAGTGAAAACGTATTATTTAAAAAAAGGGTAAAATGTAAATAAAACCCTCGTGGTTTTTTTTCAAATGCATGAACACCTCCCTTGGTTTGAAAATGGCAAATCACCCCATTGTGGTTCCAAATATTTTCAATCAGACCCTTCCCCTTCAATGTCATTAATTTTATTTTAATCATAACTTCTTCGTTTGAACTCTAATTTGGATGAATCAAGATGTTTTGGAATCCTCATTTTGGTCTCTACGCTATGGTCACTTCAAACTTTCAAATCACCAAAAACTAAAAGAGTTAACGGTGTCAATCATACCTAATATTTTGATGTCAATCAACTCTTTTACTTATTAATCATTTCGAAGTTTTGAAGTGACTATTATATAGATCCTGAAATTAAGATTCCAAAATATCTTGAATCACCCAAATCGGAGTTTAAACGAAAAAAGTTATGGCTAAAATAAAAATTTTGACATTAAAGAGGAGGGGTTTGATTGAAAAAATTTGCAACCATAGGGGTGTGATTTACCATTTTCAAACCACAAAGAGTGTTCATGCATTTGGAAAAAACCACATGGGTCTCATTTGCATTTTACCCTTAAAAAAATGTTGTTTTTGGAATTAAGCTTGAAAAAAGTACTATAAAGTAAAATTTATCTAAATTAGTTAGTGTATTATTTTGAACATTCTTTTTAAATTTAATTATGTATAATATATTAAGTTTCTTTAAAAAAAAAATTTTGATTTAAAAAATATGTATATGTTTTTTAATTAAAATTGAACATATTTTTTAAATTTAATTATGTATAATATATTGAGTTTCTTTAAAAAAATATTTTTGATTTTAAAAATATGTATATTTTTTTAATTAAAAAATATTTTTTTTAATTTTATCTTGTTCACTATAACCTACTAAAATACTCATAATATATTTTTTTTCTTATTAGAAATACCAAATAGTACAAAATTGGAGAGAGTTTAATTAAATGCCAATGACAAAGCTAATGTCAATGTTAAATAAAGGGGAAATTTGGATGGGAATTGAATGCCAACGCCAATGGTAAACGAGGTTGAACCAAACAATGGAATGAGAATTGTCGCCAACGCCCATGGGAATTGAATGCCAATGCCCGCACTTCAAACACCCCCTTAGTTATTTTCAAGTACAGTTTTTGTACATAACGTATGTAATGTCATTTTCTTACGTTCTACATTGAAAAAAAATGGTACAAGTCTTTTGTATATAGTGTACATAGTGTATCTACTATACAATATACATGATATATTTGTCTTCCACTTCCACTTAACTACTGCATTTTAAGAAAAATTGGGTAAATAAACTTATAAATCAATGTGTAATCTGTATAGTACACAATATTAACAAAAATGGAGAGAGATAAGGGGGGAGACTCAATGGAAAGGGAAAAATGAGAGAGAAAAGAAAAAGAGGAAAAATGAGAGAGAAAAGAAAAAGAGGAAAAATGAGAGAAAAGAAAAGGGGGAGAGAAAATGGTAATGTGATGACATGGAAAAATGTGTATTTTTTTTTTCTAGTAATTTTGTTACCTCCAAATGACTATTTAGCCTTATTTTATGAGAAGTTGCTATTTACTTTGTGGCTATACCCAATCAATAAACGGTCAGTTTTTTGAAGTGTAACAATCAAATAGAATTCCAATCTATATATTAGAATGAAAATTTAATAAATTGAAGTGATAATGTGTATGATCGAATACCCACCAAACATACACTTATAATAAAAAAATGAACACAAAATCTGCTACATAATTCAACTAATTAAGCGGCCACTATCACAACCATTATTCATAAAATTTCAAGTAATTATTTTATTTTATACCGTGAGTGTCCGGGCCAGCTAACGCACACCACGACTAAAAATCATCTCAATGTCTTAGCCCTAAACCCTAAAAGACTCAAAATCATCTCAATGTCTTCCACCGTCTCTTCAAGAGGCCTAATCAATCATGTAATTTCCAAAAAGAAAACTTCCATCTCAATATATGAAATTTACTCTCATTCATTTGTGTTTTAGAACTAAGGCATTCAAGAGGCCTAAATAATCTATTACACACTGATAAAGGAACACGTTAATAATGTTGTTGAATAATTGTCAGAAATATCAGCTACCGAACTAACAAACTATCAGTTAGAATAACAAACTACCCAACTAAGCAGATAAGCTTAATTTATATGAATCGGGGCGGGCTATCTCAATATATGTAATTGAGCTGAAAAAGAGTGTTGAAAAAAAAAATTCAAAGGATCAATGGAAGCAATACTAGGGCTAGCATTGATTATGTAAACATAGACTAACAAGACAATAAAGTTTTCATCATGTCCTTTAGTAAAGGAAGAATAATCAGATTTTCACTAAACAAAACCATGAGGAATCAGTACTTGAGAAAAATTGAAAAACCATTGTCGTGATGCTTATTTAAGGCCACATGTAGACTTATGTAACTTGCAAATAAGTTTATCTCCTTGATTAGAAGCATTAGAGTTATCATATCCCATTGGTAAATCCACAGACTTCTTCAAAAAGGTTCCCAATTATAAAGAAAATATTGAAATCCAATTGGACCAAGTTCCATTGTATAACAACCGCAATTGCTAGAAGAGTGTTAGCGTATAACCTTTAGCCTCTAGACGGGGTTCATATCGTTCAATACTCTCATCTGATTTGAATCCAATCTTGTAGACCACTTGGATCCAATGAAATGTTTATCTTTGGGAAGTGAAACTACTGACCAAGTCTTAGTAGACTCCATGACATCAAGCTCAACCTTCATAGCCTTTCGGCAATGCTCGAATTTCCTGCCTCTCATCTTATCAGAACTGTGTACATATACTAGTTACATATCAGTTAACTAACTACTCCCTTAACCAATTGTCCCAATAGTTTATTCAAGTTTTCAACCTTTATTGCAACTAACTAACTACACCTACCTCCTCCCGGTTTATACACTCCCATTGTGCCTAACCTAAGAAAATACTATAGGGGGTTGGTTTTGAATATCACAACAAAAGAAGAAAACACCATTTCATGAACCATTAAGCATGAATAAATATCATCAAAATAAAATACTCACATTGCTGATATTCATCTTGGTGACAATTATTTTTGTCCCGTTTTCGGTATCTATCAAAGGGAGTTCTCATTACCTGAAACCATTAATCTTCATCAGATTCCTCCATTTGTGAGATCTCTTCCTCAAAGCATTCGTCACTTATCTCAACCGATTCCACATCTAAATCATCCTGCACTGTCTCATGTGCTGTATTATTAAGCAAAATACCCTCCTTAGTTATCAACCCTGCACCTTTCCCACGGTATAACAGTCCAGTTTTCATGACATGATAAAACTTATCCCTTAGAGATGTCAAAGGATGTGGATCCACTAGCTTCCCTCGTTGATACCCTTCCCTGAGAGAAACAGTAGTAGTTTTACACTTCAATGAGAGATAGAAAATTCCAGGATACCTTGTAAAGATTCGAGTGAATTTATGGGGAAGATTCAATTCCTCCCTCAGACTTCTCAAATAGTTTCGTTTAGTCTTCTTGTGAAGAGTCAAGCTCAAAAGTTCATGTAGAACACCAACAACTCTTTTCTCCATAAGATCACTATTTGGGTCAATCTGCCTACAATTTTCATATGGAGAAATGTACGGTAACTTCTGAAACTCTTCCATCCAAGCTTTAACCTTGTTTTGACCTCCATATCCCCTCGGAAAACTCATTGGAAAGGCCAATGTCGTAAGCCCCCTTTTAAATTGCCTATACACATCCCCTAAATCACAACTCTCATTACTTGATTGTAAAGCCGAAACTGCATATTCATCACGCCACTGCACGAGCTGCAAACACCAATCCCCATTTGAAGCCTTAACTAATCGAAAATGATCTGGATAGTTGGGAATCAATGATTTCACAAAATTACAAGGCAAACCCAGATCCCATTGTAAAGGATGCAAAGATTTAAGTGATATAGTCCTAGTTTTCAACATCATAAGCACTCTACAAAGCCTTTGAACAGTGTCATTTTCATGAGTTTGGTGAATATTAGTTTCTTGCTGATCTAAAAACATTGCAGTTTCCGTCAAACGAAAACAAGGCAAACTAGCATAACGAGAATGTGGGAATTCGTGAAATAAAGTTGGATACCTACGAATGAATCGAAGAACAGGGACAGTAAGACCAAGTAGCTTTTGCCAATCAGCAATTGATTTGGAAGTGATGAAGCCAGTGGTGGATCGTTTAATGGAGTCTTTGAGAAGACAAGCAGCTTTTAAATCAGTTTCAGTGTCGATTATATGATCTAAGCTTCGATTCTTAACCCATTTTAAGCGAACCTTTACTATTCCACGCCATTGATGAAGAAGGTAAAGTTTGGGGTTGGGGTTTTGGTACAGATTTGAAATGGAAAACAAAATGTTTTTCATTTTATAAATAATAAGTGGGTCAACAAATTCTTGATGTGGAGATTTGGGTGTTTAAAGTTTCCTAACCCCTAGACGGCGACGCAGAGAGAAAATAATGGACTATCGCCGAGAAAAAAAGCGCAATGGACAGGAAGGAGAAAGAACAAGAATTTGGGGAAAATTGTTACCAAAGACTTCACAATTTTAACTTACTTTTGATCTAAGGGATAAATGCAAAATACACCCCTCCACTTTAAGTTATTGTTAAATCATACCTCTGCACTTTTAAAAAAAAAAAAAAATACCAATGCACTTTAGAAAAATTACAAATCACACCCTTCAATTGATTAGTTTTAACGAAATTTAGACACATTTATATTATACGTATACCACGTGTTCCAAAACCATTAAAAATTTCGAAAAATTCAAACATTTGAGTGTGATTTATAGGTTTTACATCTTATCAGCATAAGAGTTTATATAAAATTATATACATCTATCAATTTTTTTATTATTTTTCATGAAATCATAATACATGACATACGTAAAATATAAATATATCTCAGTTTCATTAAAACTAATCGATTAAAAGGTGTGATTTGCAATTTTACTAAAGTGCAGGAGTATTTTATGACAAAAAAAAGTACAGGGGTGTGATTTAACAATAACCTAAAGTGTAAGGGTGTATTTTGCATTTATCCCTTGATCTAATTAGTGTGTAGTGGATATTTTCTACCTATATGCATTCGTATGCCTCACAGTTCAAATTCCTGCAATTGAAGAGTAAGAAAGCGCCTATGTAGTTAAATTGGAGGGAAAAAGTAGAAAAGAGTTTGGATGGTTGTCTAAGTAAAAATCGCATTACCGGTTTTATCAGGTTAGGGCGTGTTTTATAGCCATTTTGATGGCCCTGGCGCGCATGGGCTTCATGATTTTATGGGAAGATATACCTCCTATGATCTTAGGAGAAGATATTGCTAATGAGCTATCAATTGACATGTTGGTCGCCATGCATTTCTCTTCAGCTTTCAACTAAACTGGACTACCTCATTATGTTCGAGCTAGACTGAAACCGGACTTGAATAAGTTGGGTTCACCTATGTTGGCTCGGCTCTTTGGGATGAATAACGGACCCTCAATGTTCGTCGTAGTGGGCTTCAGAGGCTGGCATGCTTTTCATGGGCTGTATTACTAGAGTTTTAAGCCTGAACTTTGTGAAGGGACTACTTTACTAAATTAGCGAAATTTTATTTAGTAAACAAATTAACACTTAATTTAGGATCTTTTAATATCATGCAATTTGTGTTAAAAACATGAACATGTAAATTCATGCTTAATTTTCGAAAATCAAAACCCTTTACTTACATTGAGTAATTAATGGAGAATCGGTTGGAGGTTTCTTTAGAGCATCAATCCTCAACAACACTAGATCCTCTACGCTATATACCGATCGATCAAGCGAAACCCGATTTTGGGATTAAACTTTAGAAGAAATTAGGAAGAAGAAGAAAAAAAATTTCTTCCCAATTTTACAAGGAAAAATCGGCAACTGCGGAGTATGGAGAGGAAGAGAGATTTTCTATTTCTAACGAATTAAATTGTGTAATTTATGAATGACCCAAGCCTCATATTTATAGGCTAATGGAAAATCTAATCACATTAGAATATTCCATGGAGATAAAGATAAAAGAAAAAAAAGTTATGTTTCCTTTATCTTGGTATTTTCGAAAAAACCATAGATAAATAAGAGATTATTTTATTTTCTTTTATTTGATTTATCTTGGGTAAATAAATCTATATAATTATTTTAGGATATAATTCAAATAATTATTTTCCTATGTATGTGTGGGATATTTCTTACACACAGTTGAGCACGTGTGGACACATGCTGGGTTCTTGCTAACTCGACTACTTGAAACAGAATCAAAGACAATTAGAAAGGCACCGGTGTGGTACCGGTCAAGGACCCTCCAACTAGGGGTGAGCACGGTTCGGTTTGGTTCGGTTTGTCATAATTATCGAAGCGAACCGAACATATCGGTTTTGATAAAAAGGGATCCAAACCATCCAATAAAAAATAGAAATCCGATTCTTGAACCGAACCAATGGTTCGGTTTATATTGGTTCGGTTTTTCGGTTTTGTGAAACAAAATTTAAACAAACAAACATAGATAAAATAGATGAAAATATTAAAATATTCAAACTTTTGTCCACTAAAATTAAGGTTAAAGAAACAAAGGGGAAGGAAGCTACAAGATTGAGGGGTGAATTTGCAAAGTGAATCGAGAGATTGAAGTTTTTTTTTAATTTATTCATTAAGGTTGCATAGTGACCAAGGAAGAAGATGTAAAAAAAACTATTATACTTATGATTATTTATATATATGGTTCGGTTCGGTTTTATTCGGTTTTTAAATATAAAAACCGAACCAAAACCAATCTATACGGTTTTTTACAATTGCAAACCAAAAGAACCATTGGTTCAAATATTTAAGTCAAAAACCGATCGGTTTGATTCAGTTTGGTTCGGTTTGTCGGTTTTTCGGTTTTGTTGCACACCCCTACCTCCAACGATCAAGTTAGGTGAGGTAGGTAGGACTTATTCAATAAATGTGGAAGCCTTTTTTATTAAATGACAATTAAAAGATAAAAACAAAACGTTTAATTGTGGGGCCAATTTAAAAATAAAATTCTAAATAAAATAAATAAAATGAACGTGTTTAATAATAAAAATGAAACACCCCAAATAAATGAAAAATGACCAATAATGATAATTTAAAAGAGAAAAGTGAAAATGAATAAGTCCTAAGGCCTCCATGTAGCACCACCCTCGTCACGCGCCTCGATTCCCAACATTATTATCATTACCTGCAAAATTTAAATTTGCAGAACATTCGAATACCGTAAGTTTTTAGCTCAGTAGATTAATTTCAACTTATATACGTAAACTAAATTGAAATCACATCGTATATATCATAATTCAAGGATACTAGTCCAATTCCATAATTCACCATTTATTTGTAGGTACTTAGCCTAATCAATTAGTAGGTACTTAGCCTACAACAATCCTTTAATCTTTGTTTTAATTAAATTTTGCATATATATATATGTATATATCATAGTGGGGTATAGGGCCACTCATGATATGTGCCATACTATACGCTTGAAAATATGATCATAATGGGGTATAAGGCCACTCATGATACGTGCCATAGTATACACTCTACAAATTTAATATATGTTAATTATTAGGTTCAACTCAAGTTGTAAAACCTAAAGCCTCTATTTGTCACTTATCGACTAACCAAACATAAATAATAATTAAATAATATTTGAAAGTCACAATAATCACATAATAATTCCTAGAAACTAATAAATCATCTCCCAAGTCATACATTTAATCATAGACAAAACAAACAAACAAAAGAAATTCAATTTAACACTTTAAGTAGGAATTAACCTACCTTAATTGCAAATTGAGCAAGCAATCGAACTCGAAACAATGCCAAATAAAATCCTAGAGATGCACAAGACCTGTGACAACATTTAATTAATGTCAATTTCACGAGAACCGGACTAACGAGACAAAAATTGGGTCAAATTGAGTCAATTAGACCAAGCTCAGCCGGTCCAGTTGGACCGGTTCTTCTCCATTCTTTCATTCACAGGCGCTGTCAAGGGAAAACGTTGCTTCTTGTCTCTCTCTCTCTCTCTCTCTTTGTTTTTTTAATTCTTAAAACAAAGAGAGTAGCTTACCCAATCTCAAAGGAAAACGCCCCCCTCGTCTCGGATCTAACGAAAATAATAACCCACGAAAATAGCTTCAAAAATTGAGCAACTTGTGAAGAAAAATTTCCAGATTCCAGCGAGCCAAAAGACAGTCCAGTGAAGGTCCTTTTTTAATGAAAATCCAACGAAAACTCATCCGATTAGCACGTAATTCACTCGAGTTCAATAACTAATCAAAGAAGAATAAAATTAACGTAATTTACCAAAGGATTCAGGAATGAACGGGGTCAGATTTCCTCAAATTTTTGGTGAGTTACGGAGCTTGAATCTGTCCTTGAATGACAGCCCAAAGGTCGGAGGTTAATTCAGAATTAACGAAAAAGAAATAACGAATTGATAAGGATCAACCATTACCTTGCGAGAATCCGAGCGCATGAGCACGGTGAGGGAGAGACGGTGCTGATACGAGTAAGGTGAGGAGAAAATAAAATTTTAATTGTTTTGACCTAGGTTTTTGTGTCAACTGATTGGCTGGGAAAATACAATAATACCCCTGAAAGAATATTATAAGTTACGAACGTAAACGGTATTCAGGCCATATCTTTTTACTCAGAACTCGAAATTGAGCGTAGTCAATTTCGTTGAAATCGTAACGACACGATGGTTAATAATAACTCAAAATAAAATTATTTAGATTGAAATTGAAGAAAATACCAAAATGCCCTTACCAAAACTCGAGTTGTTACAGAAGTAGTTCCCCCAAGCGATAATCCTGATGGGCCTAAACCCGTGTGGACCAGCCTGATATGCGCGGTCCGTAAGAGGGCTATTTTTACTCTTTATAGTTTTCCCCTATTTTTCGGATTGACAACGTGGCGCTTCGCGTGACCTGTCATCAACTCCTTTACTCGGAGGGACACGACTCTTCGGAAAATAGACCGTTTGGGCCTTATAAGTGGGTCGGATCCCCCAACGGTTTTTTTGGCGAATGCGAATCGTTGTGGCTTCTCCCACGTGTCGCGACTGTCTGAAGCACGTTGCACGTTTTAATTTTTAATTAATTTTTTTTTATATATTTTTAGATGTGGAGAGAAAAAAAATTATTATTACTTTTTTATTAGTGAATTAAAATTAATTATCGATTATTCATGCACTTTGATTAATAATATAAAAAAACACAAATAAATGTGTAATTAAATCATTATTTTTGTGTAACATATAGGTTTTTTTTATATTTTTATATATTACATCAAATTGGGGAGAGGAGAGACAGGTTGAAATGTTCTTAATTTTTTTAAAAATATTAAGAGAATCGTTTAATACTATAAATATACGTCTTCAAGAGAGAGACTGTAAAAGGTAACTAAATAAATGAAGAGGTTACAAAAAGAAGAAAAAGTTTACATGAGAACATGAACGGGTCTTGAAGGCCACTGTTGATGAAAATTATGGTATTTGATATCTACATTCTCAATTCCAAAACCTATCTAAACCAAAATAGAAAAGAAGAAAATATTTAAATTTGAGAACACGGATATGGTAAAAAATAAAGTTATCTCAACATTTTGAACCTTAACAGTAAAGTAATTAAAGATGGTGTAGAGATAAACCTAAGAGCCATATCCGATGTCAAATAGTATATCTTCTGCAAAAGAAAAAAAATAAAAATAATATGTAGTGGGTGAAAAAAAAAACAGTCTAAAACGTTGAAAAAGAAAAGTTATTATAGATATTCTAAAAAATTATATGCCGGGGATTACCGAACTTTTGATCCTCCAAACCTAACTGATCTTTAAAATTTCTAAAAGCACGTCTTGATTTTTGAAAAAAAATAGAGTTTTGAAGATATTAAAGGATAGTGAATATATAAACATATGTATACCAATTTTCAGAAGTGTTACATATATGCCAATAGTGAAAGTAGGTGAGGGGTTAATAGATTGTTTTGATTAAGAATATCAAAAGAGATAATCAATAAATATTTAATGGTATGTGTTTTGGTTAAGAATATGAAGAGATATCATTGATATCATATGTAATAACTCTAAAACTAAAATTATGTCATATTTATTTTACCAACGGTTTTAAACACGCAACTTTTAAATAATATTCTCATTTAGAAAAATAACGTTAACCTAAAATTAGATACTAAATCCAAGGGGTTTTATGTAATGACCAGGCTTGTAAAACAAGCTTAAGCCGCGAGCACGCAAAGCGGAAGCGTAGGACTTTCACATTTAGTTTGAAACAAAACGACAAAACAAAACCTGGGCATGGAGTTTAAGCAAGACTTTTATAAAACCTTGCTTAATATCCACATCCGGCTCGTCGACCGCTTCAAAATAATAAGTATATTTAAAACACATAAAATACGTGGTGCACCGAAAGCAAGTTATTACAACCCCTTTAAAAACATACATAATTATTTTCAAAAACTTGACTCCGAGATGAGAATACAAACGACAAACAATACTACTTCCATGATCCAAGGTTTGCGTAACTGGTGGCCTAACCTAAAATTTTTCCATCCCGAAGCATCAACGAGCACCACTTACCGCACCTTGTCCACGTCCCCTACCGACAGTCAGTGAAAACAAAATGAATTAAAGTGATGATATGCGATGCTCAGAATGATATGCTCAAACATAATCAAATACTTAGAATGCATAAAAACGTGCTAGAAAACATAAACATGTATGTTTGATCAAACTATTGACATTTCAAGTTCAAGACCAAGTCGGGTCAACAACATTCAATCCTATACCGCATTCCATTATTCTTTCCAACCAACATTTCCATACACATATCTCGCGTCCCACTACGCGCATTTCACAAACTATCACAGAAATCACTCGAGCCGTAGTTCATTTATTCTTCCAGGCTATCGTAATAACCATTCTAGCATCTGGGCCATCCATCACACAGTGTGTCGAAGCTACATGCAACCCGCCACGTTAACAAATGTAACGTTCAACAACCACTCACCATTACATAGGTTTCGACCCATGTCCATTCAACAAGCACATGGTATGCATGAATCAAATGAAATGCAACTAATCATGCTCTCTTCACAATTTTCATCGGAAATGAAACTTAGCATAACAAACGCAAGTAAGAATGATTCCCAATCAGCATATGACTCTATCTTTCACTTAACACTTTCAAAGTGCACAATAAGTAAATAAGGTCATACTTCAAGCATTATTCTTTAACATCTCAATAATGTAAAACTCATCGAACAACAATCTGAAACTTATCGAGCATAAATGAATATAAATCCCAAATCAGTATATGACTCTATCTTTAACTTGAAACATGTATAAAAGTAATTAATCATGAAAGCACAATTCAAAGTTCCATGTAAAAGCAAGGTTGTAGCAAGGCAATTCCGCTCAAACCGGGTTCTTAACGACACTAAGTTTAGCCTAGGATTTCCATTCGATTCTCAACCTCCACTTCCTATAATTCCAACACCAATGGTGTTTCCAAATCAGCTTAAAATCAACCAAAAGCATATAACCCACGCCATCTTACAACAACCATGAACCACACCGCTATCGTAGCTTTGATTCCTTTTGTTCTCACCTTAGTGTTTAATAGCAATTTCCGCTTGTGCTTGGTCTTTTCCTACAACAAACCATTCTAAAAATATTTAGCCTCATAATAACACAATTACTTTAGCCCAACACATTCAAACACAATCTCATACCCGGTTGAAAATCAAAAACCAAAAACTAGTCAAGTTAAAGACTAGTATTTTGGCCAAATTTGAGAATCTTCAAAAAATCATTTCCTTACTCTTCCAAGTTGTTTTTCATGTGTAATATATATTTAGGCACTCATATATTCCAGAATTGAGAGTTTGTAAATAAAAGTCAAGAAAACCCAAAAATTGAAAACCTAGAAGCTTGGAAAATTGGCATTAATGGTTTAAAAGCTTGAATTCATCCATGGTTTCCATCCTCTAAAGAATTCTTACAAAGTAAACCTACAGCTTGAAAGCAAGAATTGAAGATGATTTTCCAGAATTTACAATGAAAAGAAACTCAATTCAAAGAGTGGTTTAAACACTAACTAAGAACACCCAAAATCTTCCATGGAAGAAAATCTAGAAAAGCTTGAATTCCATAAGTTGAAATCTTACCTTGAAGCTATTAAAGTTAGTGAATCCTTGCTTGAACGTTCACAAATCAACAAAACCCTACTTTATTCAACTAAATTTCAAGATAAATTGAAGGAGAGTGCAAGAATCACCATAGAGAGAAAAAAGAGGGAGGGGGGGGGGGGGGGGTTTGGGAAGAAAATGATGTTTTTTTTTTCAAGCTTATAAACTTTTAGTTAACAAAAATAAAATTAACTAATTGCATCCTAGTCCCCCCACCTCCTCATTTAACTATCAAGGTCCCTCCATTCTTTTCCCTTTGCTAACCAACCCTTGCCCCAAATTCTTATTACTAACTAGCCCTTTTTCATAATTAACCATGGTTAAAAGCTCCCTTCTATGTAATTTCCTACCCTTAGTTATCTTTTAACTATAGTAAGCCATCAAATGCACAAATCGAAGATAGAAATTTATTTCTCACTTGCTTAATATCTAATACACAAGCATACTATTTATAAATAAAATTTAATTAACCTCTTTTAAAACCCAGGGCCTTACATTTTAACTTCAAAGTAAACATTAATGTTTATAAAAAAAAATGAAAATATTATTCAAATCACCATTATTGAATGGATGAAATCAGAAATAAATAATAAGACATGCTAAAACGGAAATCAAAAGTTTATCTCCTTGAGCCATTTTCTAGTATTTTATTTTAATTGATTTAATATTTTTCTTGGTATACTTTAATTTAATGTTTGATTTTTAATATTAAGATATCATTATATTATAATAGACTTAATAAGTAAATAATGAATAATCTATTAAATTAATATTTAGTTAGTTGAGGAAAAATAAGTTACACGTAAATACATGGTAATAAAATTTAATAAAATCATTCCACTGCTACATAACAAGCAATACCTCTTTAATGAATGACTAAAAAAATTGAATAAATTCATCAAACTAGATGCCATAGAAGGGTCTCATCTTTAGACATTCTACCTTTATTAGTTCTAAACTCTGCAGTTTGGAACAACTCAGTATTATAAAGTGTTGCACATACTAACGATCTTAGGATGTATAAGCAACAACTTGAGCCTCCATCATCTAGCCTATGCTATTCCTTAAAGACACTTCTCTAAGCTTGATCCTTCTTCAAGAGTTACTTTAGGAACTTTTCCTTTCTTGGAATTCTTGTTGGCTCCCTTACCCTTCTTTTTCAAGAACCTTGGCTTCTTATTCTTAGTACCTGAACTAGAGGCACCATAAGCAGAAGCAACATTTGCTTCCATAGCTTTCGTCGTCTTACCTTTCAGCAATATAGAATCGAAAGTCTGTAGCTCATTAAGAAACTGGGACATGTTCATGCCCACCTTATTCAGAATATAGTTACTCTTGAACGATAAGAAACTATCTGGAAGAGTTTCAAGAATCATTCTGATCTGGCTAGTCTCATCTATAGTTCCACCATTTATCTCAGCTACATTAAGATGGACCATCATGTTAAGGGCATGTTCCCTAACCGAAGTTCCTTCCTTCATGTGAGCATTCATGATGTACTTGAGAGCCTCATGTTTGACTTGTTCATGTGGCTTGTCAAACATCTCTTGTGCTGATTGCAACATCTCATATGATATAAGATATAGACACAAGCTTTCTCGTTAGCCTTGATCTAGCGATCATACGCCTCTTTGTAACGCCCCGGATTTTTGGTTGATTTTGATTTGATTATTTGGTGGTTAACCATAGTTAAAAGTTAACTAAGGATGGAAATTATTTAAAAGAAGGTTGTTAACCATGGTTAAGTTAAGAAAAAAGGGACTAATTGGCAATGGTTTAACGGGGCAAGGATTATTTAGCAATTGGGATTAAGGAGGGGACTTAAAATTTATTTTAGGAGGTGGAGGGATTTGGGGTGATAGGTGAAGAGGTGGGGGGATGTTTTTGCAATTAGACAACTTTATTTTTAGAAAATTATAAGTATAAAAGGAGAAATTAAAAAGAAAAGAAAAACAAAACAAAACAAAAATCCCCCCCCCCCCCAATTGTTGGGGATTTTTGCTCCTCCCTTCATTTCCCTTGAATCTTTGTCAAATTGTGTTGGGATTTGATTGATTTGTGAAGGAATCATCATCCTAGGAAGATTGAAGCAATAATCTATTGGTTTAGGAAGCTCCAAAGGTAAGATTTCAAATGTTGAATTCTTGTTTTCTAGGTTTCTTCCGTGAAGGCTGTAGGTTATTCTTGGTGGCTGTTTTAAATTACTTTGAAGTTTCTCTTTGATTTCAAATTCTAGAAATTTAGTTTCAATTGATGTTTATGAACCCTAAGTTTCATCTCTTAAGTTTTCTTTAAAGGATGAAAGACATAGGTGGATTCAAGCTTTCAAAACTCCATTAATGGTGGTTTTCCCAAGCTTCTAGTTTTTCAATTTTTGAGTTTTCTTGACTTCTATTTAACAAACCTTAATTCTGGAATATATGAGTGCCTAAATATATATTTGACACATGAAAAAAACTTGGAAGAGTAAGGAAATGATTTTTTTGAAGATTCTCAAAATTGACCAAAATACTAGTTTTTAAACTTAGCTAGTTTTGGGTGTTTTCTTGATTAATTTTTAAAAGTTATCAGAAATTTTGGATGATTATATGTATATTTTATACATGAAAAACACATTAGAAGATCAACTTAATGAGTTTTTGGTACATTTTCAATTTGACCAAAAAATTGCACTTTAAGTTAACTAGTTTTCTTGATTTTGTGTGTTTCTTGATTCTTATTAAAGGGCTATTAAATATGGAACATTTGGGTGTTTATATATATTCTTCAAGGAAAACACCTTAGGGAATCAACCCAATGGATATTTCATAATTTTCCTTTTGGCCGAAATTTACAATCTTTTTGACTAGTTTTTGGAACCTTTTCCTCTTAGCAGGTTCGGGGTTACGTGTGATTGTTATGGGCTGACTTGTGATGTTAATTTTAGACTAAATATGTATGGATTTACTTGTTGTAGGACAAAGGTGAGTGGATACGATCGGAACCAATTTCAAAGGTGAGAACATAAAGAATCGGAAGGGTGAATGACGTACATTCACGAGTTTTTCCCGAGTTGTCTTAAAAGGGGAAGTGTGGTGTAGGTGGTAGTGATTAATAGTATGGTTGGTAAGGTTAAAAGCGTAAGAGAAATATGGAAACGAATATTGACTTCGGTAGTGGTTAAAAAGACCTGTAATGCTAATTAGCTAAAAAACCGATTTATGCATAACTAGTTGTTCCTTTAAGCATGCCTATTTGCTTTATAATTTTGTTCATAGTCCGTGAACGAGTCATATTATGATTTGGGGCTATGATTATACATATTTATCACATGTTCGGTTTATGATTCGATGATTAGTTATGATTGAGACAATAGAGAAATGAGTGAAGTGAGATATGTACGTAAACTCGATGGTTGTTACTTAATGTTGTTGAAAGGAAGCATGTTCATTCCATTTCATTTCATATCATTCCACTCATGCATATCATGCGATCGACATGTGGCCATGGGGTTGTAACCCGTGTAACAGTGTATGAGTGTTGGACGTTACATGTGGTTACCGTGGAAAGGTGATGAGCTCTGGTGTGCTATATAATGAATGGCCCGGATGGTAGTGAATGTTGAGATAACTTGAAATTAAGATGAGCTAAGGCTCAGATGATGATTGATCATGTAACTTGGGGCGTAGTGAGACGCCGGATTTGAGATGGCATGGCTTGAGGAATTAAAGAGGATGGTAATTGTGATAAGTGCGATATGGTAACGATTTGAAAAAAGTGTTTGTTAGAGAACTTGAGGTTAATTGACACCATCCATTCGCATTGCATTTATTCAATTTGTTTTACATTTTTAAGCATGTCATTACTCTTTTTACATTTAATTATGATTATTTCCGCATCACCGTTCATATTCTTTTGTTTTCACTGAGTGTCATGCTCAGAGGTGCTCTATGTCACCTTTCAGGTATTGGTCGAGGGAGGGGACGAGGCGCGACAAGTGGTGCTTGTTCACCCATCGAGATGGAGCTTTTGAGATTAGGTCTCCGGTCACCCGAGCCGCATTTTCTGGGAATGTGGTTGTCTTCTTTTGGGTTGTGTAGTCTTTTGTTTTTGATATAAATTTTTAAAGTCAAAGTATGTATATTATGTTTGTATAACACTTTTAAACCGGTGCACCGAACCTTTTTTTGTTTTGAATTTATGTGATACTCTGAACCGGCAGACGAGCCGATGTTTTCTGATTAACAGGTTTTCTTTATATTGTATGTGAGACTTGAGATTTACGAATACTACATGCCAAAATTTTCACTATTTGACTAAATCAACTGCTTTAAGTTTAAGTTCTTGCTTCCGTATGGGTACTCGCGTTCTTGGGCTTTTAGATTAAGTCGGATTGTCACACTCTCGAACTGTTTGAGTGGCATTAGCAGGCGGTTCTAGAGAACATTCCTCCAGAATGGTGGAATTGATATCTCAATAACTAGAATGTTATTGATGTTGTTTTTTCAAGTAACGTAATTTTCACCATTCAGTTTTTCAGTAGTAAGAATATCAATTAGAGAGTTTGCTGATAAATAAATAAATGTATGCTTTAGTAATACAATTTTACATATCCATTCATTCATACTTTTGGCATCTATTAAACGTGATGCATGAATGCACATTTAATGAAATTCTAAAACCTTAAAATACAATATCAATGTCATGGTATATTAGTGTGACAGGAACGATGCCTACGTAGCTGGTCAAGGTTCCCTCCCACTAAAATGAGACTCCTCTCAACTAATGAACATCCCCAGGCTATCTCATATCCTACAGTTCTTTAGTTACCATGTTTTGGTCAGGCGAAACATCTAGATCACCTAAATATTAATTTTGATGAGTGTCACCGTAGGGAGAGTCAAACATCAAAATTCTTAAGAGTCTTTCTAAATGAATCCTTTTGAGTGTTGCCCAAGTTTTAGATCGCTTAAAGTTATTTTTGATGAGTGTCACCGTAGGGAGAGTAAAACATCAAAAGCTTTAAAAAAATCATATCTTGAAGAGAATCACCCGGGTATTGATCCATACGGTTACTTTTCGGAGGGAATGAGTGAAGAGTTACCAACACCACAGAAGCCCTATATGCATCTCACTCATTGATTCCAACTTGGAGATAGCAGGACATGTTGTCATTTGTCCTTCTCCCACTCAATATAGCTAGGTAAGGATTTTAACTTAGATATACCCAGACTACCTCTAATATCTAAATTCAATCTAACTTATAATAGCTCTTATAGATTGGTTAGATTGATTTTAATGTGAAAGCCAAGTGATTAATCTCTATTAATCCTAACACATTATACACCATCTCAATGAAGAGAATTATTAATAAAATATGACTTCCAGATCGCTCATAGTTAGAGGGGTCCCGTGTTAATGGAACGATTAAATAACCTCTTATCTAGGGCAGAGATTTCTTGCTAGAGTTATATTTAAATTAATAACTTCAACTTCATTAATTTTTAATTAACTCTTTAATTAAAAATAATAACACCCCATCTTTTAGGTTTTTAGTTTCAAATCCTATTTAAAACTAAACAATTAATTAAAATATTGGTTAACTCTTTTAGACCATTTTAATTAAAACCTAAAACATGCTGCTAGTAATTACTAATTAACCCCTTAATTAAAATTCTAGCACAATAAATATAACATTTATATTCATACAAGACATCAGCATAATATCAATAATCTCCATTAATGATGCATGATCATGGCATTTATGCATTTATGATGAGAATAATTATTTATGACATACTTTATGCATGAATAATTACTATTTAATTATATCTAATATATAATAAATAAATAAGCAATTTTGATTGGGATAATATTGACCAAGTTTATGAAAATAAAAATCTATATCTAAATATAAATTAAATTTTCATCTTGAACTTCTCCAGGATCTCAAGAAAAAAAAAACCAGAAAAACCGCCCATAAAACTAAATAATTTTTTTTATTTTTTTTTTCGTGTAGAGGCCTCGCAGCAGCCAGGCTGCTGCTGCCGCCGTGGTGGTGCTGTCTACCTGCAGCTCGCGGTACTGACTCCTTCGGTATTGACCGGGATCCAGTTCGCTTCTTTCCTTCGACGTTTTGATCGATATCTCCATATGATTAAGACGAATACAAATTTTTCCTATACCCAAATCATGGGTTTACAAAATTTCTAGGGATGAAAACCTAGGCCAATAAATCCTAATTCAACCAAAACGTAAAATCCACAATTTTAAAACTCCTTTTAAAATTCATTTCAATTCCCATCATAAAGTTTTGAAAAATATTATATACACAAGACGGCTCTGATACCAATTGTTGGGATTGAGGCCTCTATAAAAGAGTTCTCGTGTGGAATTCCCAAGGATCTTTCCTTGCAGTATAATATTATCAAAAACTAAATGCATAAAAGAATACTAACCCTTGTCGAGAAGTGTCTGACTCTTCCTCGTTCTTCTTGGTTACGATCCTGGGAACACCAAAAAGTTCTTCCTCACTAACCACAAAAGAGAATCAATGCGTTGACACTATCCTCTTTAGAAAAAAGGAAGAGGGAAGAAACTTTCTTCCCTTACCCTATGGGCGGCGGCTTCAGAGAGAGAGGGAGGAGAGGAATTTTCCTGAGCCTTTTCTTTTGCTCTCTTAGTTATGTGTTTTGGGGTCACCCCAAGGTTCGTATTTATAGGAAAACTAAGGCCTCAGAATTTTTTTGAATATCTTTTTAATTATCAAATATATAATATCTTATTCCATAATAAGATAATCTCATATCTTTATTTAAATTAATCTTTATTAATTTAAAATAAATATTCCATATCTTACTCATTTAAATTAATCATATTAATTTAAATTAAGATATTCCATATATATTTTAAATAAAATAAAATGCAAATAATGGGTTAACAATTAACCATTGAGGCGTGTGACCCTACCCATGGGTCACACGCCCACCTTGTCATCTCCATGTATTGGGCATTTTATTTTTTCTTTTTATTTAATAGAGCAATTCTATTAAATAAATAAATAAAACTCATTTTTATTTATTTCCTCTTTTAATTTAACTTTCTCAAATTAAATATCTAAATAGACCCCTCCATTTAAATCCCATTAATTTTGGACAACTGCAAAATTAATTTAATTAAATAGACTCTTTTATTCAATCTCTCTATTTTATAATTAAATAGTCTCTTCTATTTAATAAATAATTAAATAGTCTCTTCTATTTAATTTCACCACTAATTAAATAATCAAATAGACTCTTCTATTTAATAAATAATTAAATAGACTCTTCTATTTAATAAATAATTAAATAGACTCTCCTATTTAATAAATAATTAAATAGACTCTTCTATTTAATTTCACCATTAATTAAATAATCAAATAGACTCCTCTATTTAATTTCATTTAATTAATCAAATAGACTCTTCTATTTGTATTTGCCTTAATTGATTTGACAACTTCAAATCAAATACTTGAAATCATTTTTCCAAATAAATTAATCATCATTAATTTATGTTCTCAATTACATGTGTTAGCTAGGAGGACTTAATGGACCTATAGGACTAAGCTCCAATG
The DNA here is from genome assembly GCA_028015215.1 of Gynostemma pentaphyllum. NCBI lineage: Eukaryota > Viridiplantae > Streptophyta > Magnoliopsida > Cucurbitales > Cucurbitaceae > Gynostemma > Gynostemma pentaphyllum. Next base: position 19,088,780 of record CM051349.1, read on the forward strand.
ATCTAGAATTACATTGATTGAACTCCTTCAATCAATTAATTCTTATTCATTAACTTCTAGATAACTCCACTAAATATCTAGAGTTGCACTCTTAGTACAATAGACATAGTTATGTTCATTGGCTAATATCATTAACTACACTTAGGTCCTTCACAAGTTAGTTCGTATCCATGGCTAGGTAAGCACCGTATTAGCCTCCATGATACATCTTTTTCCTTAAGCCCAACTGATTCTCCAATAAACAACCGTACATAATCTTCATTATGCGTCTTTACCTTTTCCTTGATTAGAGGAATATGGGACCCTGCTGTTCAAGACCGAATCAGTCCATAAGGGAACTACTTATCTATTTTCCTATATGGAAAAGAGTGAATTCCATTCTTGTGTAATTACATTCCCAGCTATAAGCAAGATGCAATCCCCAAAGTGGGATGCATATTGAGCGAACTATATCGAGTCACTCTCACCTATGAAAATCAGAGGTTTGTGTCTTGAGAACAAGAGTTCGTAATCCACTCAGGATTAAGATCAATTGTACATGATCAACCGATTGATAAACGAAGTGTGTTTATGTAACGGCTTTCTCAGAAGACAATAAGTTTATCTTAGTCGAATCTACTACAATCTCTACTGCAGCAACACCCCCACTCACATGTCTCTACATGAGCAATCTAGATGAGATCACTTGTGCCAATTCACAAGTGGGCCGTGTTAGTGGTGTTACCAGAAATAAGGCACCCAAGCTTTATTCATATATCACAGACTATTTGAGTTACACTTAAGTGAATCTTCCCGCATCATATGCTCACTTTAAGTTATCATAAGTAACTTTGGATTTTATGATGGATTACATTTATTAAACTAATAATAAATGACAATGTAAATATTACTAATTAATAATTCCTTTATTTATTTATAGTTTAATTGGATTACATAAGATTTAGAGCAGAAACCCCAGCAAAACTAACTCAAAAGACTCAAAACCAATTTCATAGAAAACTCATAACTTAAAACCATGAATTCTCAACTTTCCCTAAATTTTGTAAAACCTAGGTTTTAAAAAAAAACTTACCAATCCTTCATGGAATCTAAGGAATTGTAGCTTGATTTTTCTTAGGATTGATAGCTAAACTCTTTAGTTTACGTTTGGAATAAAAAGAAAGAGATAAGAAGCTCAATCCAAGAAAACCCATCATCTTTTCTCTCTTTGCAGGTGGTTTGGCCGAGGAGCAGGGAAGAAGGGAAAGAAAACTGAAATTTACTTTATTTTGTTTAATACCAATGAAAAGAAAAAAAAGGAAAGGTATTTATAATATATATATATATATATATACCCAATTTGCTTCAAACTCAACTTATTGTCCCAAAACCTGCTGCGGTTGAGAGCAAAACAAAGAAAAGATAACAGATTCTTGTGTTTTACTTTGAAGAGAATTGATAACGTATGCCTTAAGTATTTATTTGATTAAAGAGAATTGATAAAATATGCCTTAAATGCTTATTTAACTATTTATAAAATGGTCCATTGTGTGTTGTTTTTTTATTATAAAATAAACCCCTATTTGGTACACCTCATCTTGGTTTTAAGTCCATCCATTTAATTTCTTATCAAAATAGCCCCCCCCCCTTCTCAACTAACTGTAGTTAGTTTTAACCAAATAAAATTTTTCACTTTAACCATGGTTCGGTTGTAACCCAACCATAGTTAATCATTTTAACCTTTAATAACCATTCAAAACAATTCATTTGATATGTTTAAAATATAAATATCAATGGTAAAACCCATTTAACCAATTTATAAATTTAATTAAATAAACTAAATTATTATTCTAAAACTCGGGCCATTATAATATATATATATATATATATATATATATATTATAATATAGTTTAATATAGTTTTCTTTTCTTGCTATCTTCTCCGTTATAGCTTGGAATTGAATGGTTCAAATTACACTGTGCTCGTTATTTTTTGCTCTATAAAACACAACACTAAAATACTAAAATTGATTAATAATAAGTGTTTGTTATCATCAAAACATAATTAATTGAAATTAAATGGCCCAAAATGCCAACATCTCTGTTGTGCATAGTGAGGAACACTTTTTGGTGGTCCCAGGATCATAACCAAAGAAGAAGAGGAATCAACAGACATTTCTCGACAAGGGCTAGTGTTCTTGTTTATGCATTTAGTTTTAAATAACATTATACTTCAAGCAAAGATCCTTGGGATTTCCATTTAAAAACTCTTTTATAGTGTCCTCAATCCCAACATAATGGAGATTACGTAAGAATGTTCATTAGATAATCAGTTGGGCTTAAGGAACAACATGTATCATGGAGGTTAATACGGTAAAATTACCTAGACATGGATACAAACTAATTGTGAAGGATCAAAGTATACTTAAATGATTTTAGCCAATGGACATAACTATGTCTATATATAGTACTAAGAGACCAACTCTAGATATTTAGTGGAGTTATCTAGGAGTTAATGAATAAGAATTAATTGGTTAAAAGGAGTTTTAATAAAAGGTAATTCTTGATCATTGGAGCTTCGTCCTATAGGTTCATTAAGTCCTCTGAGCTAACGTGTGTAATTGAGAACATAAATTAATATGATTAATATTTTCTAAAAATAGTCTAAAGTAATTAATGTGAAGTTGTCAAATTGAAGGCAAAAACAAATAGAGGAGTCTATTTGATTAATTACAAGAAATTTAATAGAGGAGTCTATTTAATTATTTAATTAATGGTGAAATTAAATAGAAGAGTCTATTTAATTAATCATTAAATAGAAGAGTCTATTTAATTATTTGAATGAAGAGATTAAATAGAAGAGTCTATTTAATTAAATTAATTATTTGAATTCAAAGGGTAATCTGCTCACATGCCTTGATTTCAGAAGTCAAAATTATAAGGGAACTGATCGATCTACTCTAATTTTTACTTTCAAAATATACCTTTCAAACTGAGAAGTGAACTGATTTCCCCCCTATAAATTTTACCTTTCAAATTCTGTGTTAGTAAGCACCCTTGCTACCTCATTTCTTCATAGTTGCAAATTTATATATTAGAGAACTGTATATTATGTGTTTGATCTGTTTTGCCATCTAACTCCCATGCTTTTCACTTATTTGAAGTGAAAGAAATGCCAGCAACACCACTTGTAGTCCATGACTTTTGATCTTCATGGATAAACTTTGCTCAACATAATGTACTACTATCTTTCAAACCAAGAGTGTTGAAGAATGGCTTCTTCATTTGCTCCCTAGCCATCGTTTGGTTTTTTTACATCAAATAGTTAAAACACACCATGTCCATTAAGAGGAAAAAAAAAAAAGAAAAACTAAAAAAAATAAATATATATATATATATATATATATATATATATATATATATATATATATATAACACGTAGTAATCGAGATCAGGGCCCTAATGGGGTCAAACCCCAACACCCCGACCCCGTCCCCGTCCCGTTTATTAAACGAGATAAAAATTCCTACCCCAATCCCGCTCCTTTCCGACCCGACTCCGATTGCACCCTTAAATGGGGTAGGGTGGGGTCCATGTTCACCCCCAACGGCTGCAGCTTCAATTTGAAAAGAATTCAGATTGCCACGTGGCAGTCTTTGGTTGGCGAAGAAGGACACACGTGCCCCGCATGCGCTGATGCACGCGTATAGAGGCTGACTGATGCCCTACCACATGGCGAATCTTGGATGGCTGGACACCGAAGTTGATGCACGCCTACGGCTGAAGCTTTGTTTTTTATTTATTTCTTTTATGATCTGCCACGTGTCGAGCTCTGAATGGCCAGATCGTATAATCTGCTACTTCGTGGTACACCAAGCTCGCTACTGACAGCCTTTCTAAATTTGGAATTTTGAATTGAAGCCTTTTTTCTTACTTTTCCTTTGTATTTTCTTCACCAATTAAATTCTAACTTCCACCAAAAGTGATATTTTACCTACAAAAATTAATAAATCAAATTAAAATCTAATATTCTCATATTTTAAAATATTCAATTAAATCAATATTAAATTAAAAATTAATTTATTTTACAATTAAGCACAAATTAAGTGCATTTTCATACACTTATCACAACCTTATTTAATTAATGAGAGTGATGAAATAAGATATTTGATATCATATTTTATTTATTTTAATTTTATGGTAAAAAATCAATTTATAATCCTTGAATTTTACATAATGTGTCAATTTAAACATGGAATATTTATTATAACCAATTTAAATCTTGATTTTTTTTTAGATTTAAACCTTGAATTTTAAACTTTAATACAGTTTAATCTAGGGTTATTATCACATATACCCAATATCGAGTCTCAGTTTTCAAAAAAACCACAAACATTGAAAAATATCAAAATTACCCAACACATATTAACCCATAATTTTTTTATGAAAATTTGATTATAATTGATATATTATTTTTGTAAATTTATATTATTGATATAAATTTAATACTAGAATTTACATTACTGATAAATTATTGTTGTAAAATTACATCAATGATATATCATTAAATTAATAAAATATATAAAAATGGGTAAATCTGATATAAACATGAAAGTGTGGCATATGTGAAAACAAAACTCAAAAGTTGGCTACCACGCATAATTTTCCTTTAATCTATTAGTAAATTTGATGGATGATATTTTCAAACTATAAAATTGACAATTCCAATAAAAAATAATTTAGAGATTTTTTCTTATAAAATGGGTGGAGATTTGTCATTAATAAGAAAAGTATCCGTTACTGCTAGGGGTAATATTTTGCCGGCAAGATTTTTCCCGCGAATATATTCTTATTAGATTTTTCCCAAACAAAATTAGGAAACATTTATTCAACCATTCTCTCCAACGAAAGATATCAGATAAATTCCAAAATAAAATCCGAAAAGTAGCCGTTATTAATGGCGAATATTTTCCCAACCAAAATTAGGAAAATATCTGATCAAACTAGGTTTAATGTATAAAATTTTCCTAAACAAATCTCTTCATTTCCTTATATAATGAAACCCCATTCTTCCAAAACCCAATTCATTCTTCTCTTTTCCAATCGTCAAATTGCTTAGAGAAAAAAAAATGTCGATTTCCTCTACTATTCGTTATACTGTCAACGGCATCAGCGTTTCAGATGGCCAATTTCTTCAAGTTCGATTGAAAAGTTTCAGTCGTGATGTTTCTCAACCTTCAGCCTCTGGGGTTCCGAATATGATACTGCATCAATCTCCATCTACTCTAATTTCTAACTCTGTTTTCCTGTTGCCTTTATCCCAATTTCAAGATCCCTTTTCCTGCGAATTCTACGTCGCTCATCTCCTCTCTACTCTCAACCTTCGCTTTCCCACTCGTGCTCTTGCCGAGGAAATTACTTTTTATGCTACCGGGTTTGCTTCAACAAATAATGGCTGGAATCACTTCTGCATTACTGTTGATATGGATTACATCCATGACATTTGGATTGATCGTATTCCTGAATTATATCGTGCGAGATTAGCACGGAGTGCAACGCATACTGCAAGGGTGGACGAAACTTTGGTTTTGGGGGCTGGCTCATCAGAAGAGATGAGGACTACAAATACAACTATGTCAGGGTCAGAAATCAACAATCTGGGAATGAAAGGGGCGTCGGAATCGACCATCAGAAGGCTCAAAAAAGAAACGTTTGTGGGTTTAGGTGATGAATTGGGAGACTGTTGTATTTGCTATGATGATTTGTGTGGAGGGAAGGAAGTGGTTAAAATGCCATGTACTCATCTGTTTCACGGATCATGCATCTTTCGATGGCTCAAGAAGAACAATTCATGCCCTTTATGCAGAACCCGAGTAGAAGACTAGGATTTTTCTCATAAATGTTCTGTTTTTTATTTTTTATTTTGGTATAATATCATCCCTTTATTTAACAGGGTTGATAATTAGAGTATTGGGTAGACTTGTATAAAAATGATTTTGTTAAAAGTTTTAGGAGCTGCAAAAGCAATGTTATAGAAAGCCATTGATTGTAAATGACTATTCTTTTGATTCAAGTATAATATTGGAGTTTCATTTTCAAATTTTAATATTCTCATGTGTAAGATGAATGGATGAAGTAGAAGTATAAGTTATTTGCCAACCACCAAAGTTTGATTAGCAATCTTACTTTTTGGTTTTGTTTTGTTTTGTTTTGTTTGCAGCTGAAAATTACAAAAACTAAGTATTGAAAAATACAATGCTCTTAGGGCTTGTTTGGGATAGTTTTTAAAATGTGTTTTTTAAATTGTTTCTCATCAGGTTATGTTTAATACGATTAAAAGATGTTTTGTCGTGAAAAACGAGGAGTTGAGAATCAAATGTCTGGATTGGGAAACAGCAATGACAAGTATCCTTTAGATAGTTCTATCAGAGATGCACATGGGCAGATAAAAGGTATTACTAATTTGTTTTCTAAAGTAAATGTTAGGATCATTAAACAAGTGCAGAGTCCCATTCAAGTTTGTATTGAGAAAGAAGAAACAATCCTACCACTGCATAAAAAGCTTAGAAGATGCATAAATAGATGGACTAAAGTTAGATTCACTGGCATTAAATGAATTACAACAAATGCATTGTAAAGAAGTGGTATGAATGTAGTAAGGATATATTATAGTAAATAATTAGGATAGTTTGTTAGGGGATGAGGGTTATGAATAGAGTAAGTAGTCTCTAGACTATCGAATGGGAGAGATCTGATTCTAAACATCTCGAATACTTAGTAGTTTAGTTATTTCTTTATTTCAATATTAATATCAGTTTGGATCCATTAGATGCAAAACAGAAAAGCACGCTGACGACGGGAAAGATCAGCATGGTAAAGCATCTATGTAGAAGATTCACTTAAGGAGGATCAGTTAACTGAGGCGGAGAAACGTGTTGATGCTGCATTGATCGCATTAAAATGGTTATCCAATTCTAAGGAGCTTGCATGCTGTAATAACATAAAGAAAAAGAATTCTGTTTCAAATAAGAAGTCACATTGTTGCTGATGTTACATCAAATCAAGGTGTACATGCTGGAAAAACTGGCTGATACAGAAGTTCATTTAATACAATTAGGTATAATGGAGTTGAAAAATATTGCTAGTGCACATTATGAAGACATGAGGGTGAATTTTTCAGCTCTCTATACCTACATTTTATGATATGTATAATGAATTTCAAGTGTTAGTTCAAGCTTGATGCGGTTAAAGTTTCTTTGAAAAAATGGAACTAAGAAGGGAGAAAAAATTGGTTTTAAACAAACTTTAAGTTTGGGATGCTTCTTATGATACATTAACCCTTTCAAATTCTCTTAGATCGGAGAGAAACTCTCTTCTTTTGGATTTTGAGAATTTTTGTCCCCTAAGTCACGAAAGGTCAAGCCTAATTCGGTCAAGGATTGGGAAAAATAAATTCAAAGCTCTTTCTTAGAATTGCAAGTTCTAGGAAGAATAAGAATTGAGTCAACAAACTTGTGAAATCTGATGGGTCTATTTTTGATAATCAGGATGATTTTGTATCAGAAGTAGTAAATAATTTTTAATTGCCATTGATTGTAAATGACTATTCTTATGAGCAAAAAGAGAGATGGGAGAAGAAGAGACACTAATGATATGCTCTGAAATTCGATGATTCTCTCATTGTTTCAATCGAAAGTATTCGTGATCGATACTAATGTTGTAGAGGTATATGCAATCAAATTAGGGACAAAATCAAAGGTGACAACTTAGTTTGTTGTGGAATCCGATTCTAGTTGCATGGTTGATCAATCTGATTTTTTTTTTTTTTTTTTTTTTTTAATTTCATCACATTATATTCCTCTCATCACATTTTTTTTTTTTTATTAATTTCACTAACGTTTTATGGTGTATGAGTTAGCAAGAGAGAATTTGTATAAGAATATATGAGTGAATATACATAATTTATGGAGTTTATAGAGCAGGTTTAGGATGGGAAATTCATACATTTATTTCCGCTTCTAATTTTCTTTCGTTTTTAAATGTAATTTTGTTCAAAAAAAATGTGTGGAGTTCAGGTAAATATGTATGATTTTGATTCATTTATGAAAAGTAATATTATTTGGTTAATCTAATGTTCGCTTTTTATATTTTTGTGTATAGCTAAATTTTGGTTTAATGAGGTAAATTATACTTTAATATGTGTTTCTACATCTTGAATTACAATTGTTCTACTCTCATACTATTCATAGTTTTATGTCAATACTACGGTCTTACAATCAACGTGTACACTTTTAGTAAACATGAAAATTTTCATAAATTCAATATTATTTCTACTAGTGTTAATAAAAGATTAAATCTATAACTAGCTGTATAGTATAAGATTTTGAATTTGAAGATTTAAGTTGGTAATATCAATGATGGACGTAAATATTACTTATTTAATTAATGATTTTGTATGTTTTAAATGAGATAAGATATTTGATATCATATTTGATTTATTTTAATTTAATAATGTTGAAATATATATATTTTCGATAATTCTCTCATTATATAACCCTGTTTTAGTATACTAAGGTCAATACATACATTTTTGCACCTATCTTATGGGTATTATACATTTGATAGATAATCGATAACTAATAAAATTGTATATTAATGTGTGTTTCTTTTTTAAATTAATTAATGAATAGTTGAAGACAGCTTGTCCATTTAAAAAAATTGTTCAAAATTTAATCTGATTAAGTTTTTAGTTTGATAATTCCAAAATAAACAAAAAAAAATATAATAGGTTATATTCTTCTTTTCAATATCTGCTCTTATTTTTTTATTACTTTGTTGAGAACAAAAACATGATAACAGATTTTCCTAAGAATTTTTGCTATCTAATTCTAAAGTTTGTATGATAATTTTAGAAAATGATAAAATTAAATTTTTTATATATTATATATAATTGATTCAAAGTTTTTAATGTTTTTTTTATAAATTTATTATTATAATTTCCGTCAATTTTATCTTTAAACTCTAGATTAGAGGATTAAAAAATTAAAAAAACAAGATAAAAAGATATATGTAGATAAATTAATTTGAAAAAGTCGTGATTTGAATAGATGAGATTTTAGTATTAAATTTGGGATTTTTTCCCCCTAATTAAATGGGCAGTGTTTAAGTGTCGTTAATGAATATTTTCTGCTAATATTTTATCATTCTCTCTAACAAAAGATATCAGATAAACTTTACAAAATAAAATCAGAAAAGTAGCCGTTATTTTCTCCATTAATGGCGAATATTTTCCCGACCAAAATAAGGAAGTTATCTGATCAAACTAAAATTTCCTAAACAAATTTCTTCGTTTCATTATAAAATTAAAATCCCATTCATTCTTCTCTTTTCCAATCGTCAAATCGCTTAGGAAAAAAAATGTCGATTTCTTCTACTATTCGTTCTGTGAACTGCGTGAGAATTTCACATGGCCAATTTCTTCAAGTTCGATTGAATAGTTCCAGTCGTGATATTTTTGAAACATCAGCCTCTGGAGTTCCGAATTTAACACTGCAAGAATCTCCATCTACTCTAATTTCAGACTCTGTTTTTTGGTTGCATTTATCCAAATTTCAAGATCCCTTTGTCTTCGAATTCTACGTCGTTAATCTCCTCTCTACTCTCAACCTTGGCATTCCTACTCGTGATCTTGCTAAGGTCATTACTTTTTATGCTACCAGGTTTGGTTTCAGCGTTACTGTTGATATTGATCACATCCATAACATTTGGATTGATCGTATTCATGAATTCTATCCGGATACTACAATGGTGGATGAAACTTTGGTTTTTGGGGGCGCATCAGGGACCGAAAACGACAATCTGGGAATGAAAGAGGCTTCAAAATCGAGTGTCGAAAGGCTAAAAAAAGAAGCTTTTGTGTGTTTAGGTGATGAATTGGGAGATTGTTCAATTTGCTATGATGGTTTGTGTGGAGGGAAGGAAGTGATTAAAATGTCATGTACTCATCTGTTTCACGGATCATGCATCATTCAATGGCTCAACAAGAACAATTCATGCCCTTTATGCAGAACCCATGTTGAAGACTAGGATTTTTCTCATAAATGTCCTGTTTTTTTTTTTATTTATTTAACAGGGATGATAAATAGAGAGTATTGGGTAGAATTGTAAAAATGAATTTGGTTGTAGATCTTTTTCTTTTCTTTTTTTTATTTTTTATTTTAATGATGAACAGTGTAAATGAGAAAGGGGATTTGAGATTTAGATCAATGAAGTCTGTTAAAAAAAAATTCCATGGATTTAGTAAAGAGAGAGAGTTCAAAGGGAAAGAAAGATCTAAAAAAAAGAGAAGAAAAAAAAAAAGATTTCATATCTAAAAAAAATTAGAAAGAGAGATTGGGGGAATAAGTGAAAAGTAGGGAGCTGAGTGAGAGAGAGAGTTCATAGAGAAAAAAAAATGATACTGAGACATTCAACGTGAAGGAGAAGTCTAACCCATTCCCAGATTTTTTTTTTTTTTTTTTTTGATGTTGAACCATTTTAGATGTAAGAATATTGAAATGAAAAAATCATTCCCAGAATCAGATGGAAGTTACTCCATTTTTTTTTTTTTTTTTTTTTTTTACTACCATGGCTCTGATACCATGTGAATTTTAGAGATAGAGAGAGAAGCAAAAGAGAAATGAAATGGGAAATGGAAGGCTCAACATAAATATTGTTGAGGTTCAAGTTTCATTATATAGGAAAATTAAATACACGTGTCATTCCATGATTCGTAAGGAAATAACCAACATAAAAGCAAAATCAAAAGTTCTAAAATAAACTAATTATCATCTAAGTTTCTACACACTCTAACATTTTGTTAATATTTTAGGAGATGCAAAAGCAGTGTTATTGATTGTAAATGAATATTCTTTTGATTCAAATTTAAAAATTGTCAGATTCTTTGTATTTGTTTTAAGAAGATGTAGAATGTGTAAGATGAATGAAGAAGAAGTATATGCCATTTGCCAACTACTAAAATCTGATTAGCAGTAATAGTGTATTCCGATTTGAAACTCAAATTAGCAGTAATCTTGTTTTGTGATTTTTAATGGTTATAAAAAACACTTCCAAAAGTTATCCGAATCGGGGCACTTACTGTATGAAGCACATTGTCAATTGGAGTGTTGGATGCTTTATTTGTGTTTCTAAATAGGAAAGATTTATATAATATTAGGCACACAATTTGTCACCTAGTCCCAAACTAGAATATTAACCACCTTCTTTTAGTGTCGATTCTTATATATGAAAGAATTCCGACTCTGACTACTAAAATGTTTGCACAAACCAGTTTAATTATGATATCAAATTGAAAACAACTGACAAAAGTCATTTTACCTATAAATAAAGCAAGAAAGTAACTTGTTTTATTTATAAAAAAAAAAATCAAATGTATAATTGATTGATAAACCAAAAAAGAAACAAAAAGTAATAAGTATAATTGATAAACCAAAAAGAAACAAAAAAGTAATAAGTATTCATTTACTTAAAATAAAAGTTTAACAAAACTAAACCAAATACGAATGTTAAATTGAAAATAAATAAATAAAATGAAAAACCAAAATAGACATTGTTTAACCTATTTATATTTGATAAAGTGTATAATTGAAAAACCAAACCTGTACGCCATGAAAATGTGTAGCAGGGATGGAATATAATTAAAATTGAAAGAAATCTGAATTGATTGATGTATATCCCATAGAAATAGGAAATCAGGTAAGCAAGAGGGTAAAAACGTAAAATTGAAAAACAGAAACAACCAATATCTTAGCCATAAATGGTGTTTAGTGGGTAGTTCTGATATAAAAGATAAATCACCATTAATTTTAAAATTAGGTGAATTAAACTGGTTATGAGTGTAATTAACTCATAACATTGAAACATATGAAACTTTTCATTCCCATTCAGGATCAGTAAAGACGGGCCCGGCGGCCTTAAATTTCGGGAGAAATAAACTGAGCATTAGAGAAGCTTAACTAAAATATAAGGATATAAAAAGGGAAAAAAAAAATCTAAAATCTTAAAAATGGCTTTAATAAATGAAAATCATTCAAAATAAATAATAAATAATAAATAATAATAATAATAAAAAAGAGTTTATATCGGTCTTGTTCTTCTTGCTTCGTCTGTCACTCCCTCCGTCCCTCGTACCCAGAGACAGATAGAGGTTCTTTCTCTTTCACGTTCACCCTATTAATTTCATCTTTACATTTTCATGATATTATGCATGTTATTCTTTTCTTTGGATCGTGAAATTTTTGTTAGAATTTCAAGTATTGTTCCCTTTTCCATGTTTTTTATGCTTCAATTTTAAGGAAAAGCTTTCAGCTGTTAATTTGGTGGGGTCTAATGTTTTGGTTTTTTCCTTTTTTTTAGCTAAATTGGGGATTTATTTTTTTGAACTTCAATTCTTTTTCTCCCGTTTTCTGTCTGGTTTTAGACCACTTCTAGGATAACTTTTGAAAGTGTTTTTTTAATGGTTATCTAAAACATTTTTCTTTAATTGAAACATTTTTAAACACTTTCAAAAGTTATCCTAAACGGGTAGTTCATGCTTGGTTTTCATGGGATGTCAATAATATTTATTCAAAATAATGGATTCTTGTAACATTTGTGGCAATGCAAATAACATTCTAAAAAAGCTTGCTTTTGGGCTTCACTTTATAGTTTTTTTTCTTTTAATCTGTTTACTGTTGAGAGATTGCTGAACAGGATCGGCCGCCAATTTGTATCGGGTATATAAAATGGCCCCACGACTCACTGTTGGCCGTTCAATGTCGAAGAAGAAGAAGAATGTAGACAGACTCAGTCTTTTACCAGATTGTCTTCTTCATGACATATTGTCATCCTTAAACACAAAACAGGTTGTCCAGACTTGTGTTTTATCAAAAAGGTGGAGAACTGTTTGGACTCATATTCCCACACTCAACTTTAAATACAAGTCGTACCCCTTTAAAGGGTCAACAAAAGATCCTAAGTTGAAAGAAAGATCGTTTTATCAATTCATCTCGACAGTTTTATCGAACCATTGTGGCTCACATATTACAAAATTGAGTTACTCTTCCAAGTACTTGGCCAGTAAAGATCAAAAACATTTAGTAGAATCTTTGATATGTTATGCAGCATCTCACATGGTTCAAGAACTTAGATTATATATCGATGATGTGTCTGATTTTGATTGGACACACAGTTTATCAGCATGCCATTCACTGAATGCGCTGAAACTCTCATGTGGTTTAGGTTGCTATTTAGGCCGTAGTCGAAATGGTGGTTGTGATGAAGGGGGAGTTTTGATATTACCATCGTTGAGGACTTTAAAGATTGGAAATTTATGTTGGGAACATTTACAAGAGAAAGTGCTCTTAGGCTGTCCAAATTTGGAATCTTTGGTTTTGGTTGATTTTACTTCTGATGGCCGTGCTACCATTTGTGCGCCAAAACTCGAGAATTTTGAAGTACGTTCTCCTGATATTTCAGATGTGGTAGAACTTGAATTGTGTACACCCAATCTTAGATGTGTCAAGTTTGATAATATACTTCCATTTGTGAAGTCTGATTTAGACCTTTCGTGCTTAGACAAAGTAAATATAGCCGGAGATTATAATGCTTGTTGTATAAATGGATATGGTCAAGAGGCTGTAGAATTGCTCAGAGTGTTTCATAATGCAAGATCTATCACTATGCCTTTGAGTACAACACAGGTATTTATATTTAATATTCATTTTTTTTCTTTTTGCTTTTTTATTCTAGCATACTTTAATTATGACAACCAACATTATTGTGCTTTTCTTTCTTACTAGGCTATCTTTTCTGTTCATGCTGAAAATCTTTCGCTTCGTAAATTGAGACATTTGAAGTTGAAAGCAAGTAAGAAAGAACTGCAGTATTTACTAGATTCTCCTTCTCTGGAAACTATGGTGCTTGATCTTAATTGATCAGGTAACTTTATATAATCTTTTGTTTTATTACGGAGATCTAAATAGTATTCATTCGTGTTTGAGTGTGGTCGGAAGCATTTTAACAATGTTCTTAACATATTTATAAATGATTTGCCTTACATAGTGGCTACTACCTTTCAGGAACCAATAACTTATGAAGTTGTTGAATGGAGTGGCTCTGAACCGAGGAAGGATGAACTTTTACTAACTTTTGTGATTTCGGATTTTGTGTATTTAGTGGGCTTTTGTTTTACTTCCATGAAGATACTAGCCTAAGAAGTACGGATATTTCAACTTGGATGACGTATCTGTCACCCGTGTCTGTGCTTCTTAGATGCTAGCATATAATATTGGAATATGTACTTCTAAATTAGGATTCACTTATAATGTAAATGATGTTTGTTGTCTATCTTTCTGTTCAATCATATGTTTGTTGTCGTTGTGTTTTTTCTATTGAACTATATTTAATTGTTCTTTATATACACATCCTTGAGTTGAAGAACAAGACAAGGTTTACAATTTACAATTTTTCTAGTTTGTGGTTTGTAGTATGTAAACAGGTTTTTTGGTTTTCTAAGGTTGGTGAATGGGGGACCGTTTACAATTTTTGTAGTTTGTGGTTTTCTATTTAGGACCCGTTTGGGATAGCTTTTGTCATTGATTTTTAATGTTTATCAAAAACATTTTCTATATTCAACAATACTTTTAAAAGTTATCCTAAGCGGGAACTCATTGTGTTGTGAAATGGACTTTTAATTTACAATTTGATTTCAAAAGGTTGTCTTTTCTATTGTTCTTTATACATGTCCTGGAGTAGTAGAACAAGACAAGGTTTACTCACTACCTTGAAGAAACTTAGGGTATGTAAACAGATTTTTTCGCTTTTTGAAATTCAGGGTATGTAAACAGATTTTTTTACTTTTCAAAAATATTAGTTGACTAAATGTATATGGGTTTATATATATATATATATATATATAATGTTTTCTTTCTAAAGTCGTAAATTTGTGAATAGTTACTTAAAAGTAGGTTAATCTTGATATTTTCAAGTCACTAAAATTGCCCAAGTTTGGAGAACAAATATAAAATAATAGTAATTTAAGAAATTTAGTTAAATGTTTTTATACATTAAATTACAAATGATAGTTGAATATTACATTTTATCCATAATTATTTGATAGAAATTATTGAGAAGAATTATAAATTTTTAACGGGTCATTAAGTTATATGGAATTAAAAAAATACATTCATAAATAATTTAATGATAAATTTTTCATGAGTAATAATTTTTCTTATAATATTTATATCATATTACTTTAAAAATATTTACAAATATAGTGTTTTTAATATAATTAATCATTGGTTAACTATGACAAATAACTCATTGACTAAGATAAATGGTAATCACTTTTTGTAATAATCATTGACTTACATGATTTAATAATTACTAACTGATTAATGTGTTCAATAATTTACCATATTTATAAATACTGTTGAAATTTTACTTGACTTGCATTCATCCATAATTTTATAGTACAAGATTTATACATCGTGCGTTGCATGTTTTTTTCTTTTATTTTCAATATCTCAATATTTAATTGTGTGTGTAGAGTTTTTACTTCTTACTTTTTCTTGTATTCTATGAAATTGTTTGGATTAGATTCAATTTCTATATAATTATATATCATATTATTGAAAAGTTCTTTCAAATAAACTAACATTAAAATTAAAGAGTTAATTTCATTAATAATAAAAAAAAATAGGGATATATCATATATACCGGACGTTTTTATTAAATATCAATAGTACCCAAAACCGCCACCGGCCAAATTAAATTACATTGTGAAAAGACAAAACGTTATTGCCCACTCCTGAGTCTCAACCTACTCAGGAGAACCATCGTGATGCTTTCCTTCTGGGGTCGGTGGCGTGAAGCCTATGGTTCAGTCCCAGGTCTTGGAGCTTACGGGAGGGAGTTTTATGCAGACCAGCCGCATGCTTCGACTTCTGCACAGGCTGAGACGGAGGCTTTCAGGCGAGAGAACGAATCATTGCGTCTACAAATTCAAGCTAACGAGATCCTCTTTCAAGCCCATACAAATGATCTTCAGGCTCAACATGATTGGTTAGAGGCTCGGATGCAAGCATGGATGCTCCAGACTACGGCTCCTGGCTCCGGGTCTACTTCTTAGTTGGTTTTTTTTTATATTGTATTTTGAATATTTTATTTCGTGGTGGATATTTTTTATTTGGATGATGAACATTTGTTTAATTTTCTTTTAATTTAAAAAATAATAATTTTTAATAATTAATTTTAAATATTATTTAATAATATTTAAAATTATTTTTTTTAAAATTAAATTGCTAAAATAGCGACGAAATACGTCTCTAATAGTGAGAGGTAGTGCTTCTACATTAGAGATGCAATGTGTCGCGAATATTAATTTTTTTTTAAAATTAAATTGCTAAAATGGCGATGAAAGACGTCTTTAATAATGAGAGGCAGTACTTCTCTATTGGAGATGCAATGTGTCTCTGTTGTGTGAAACCGTGATACGCAAGTGCACGCAGTCTAACAAGTAATAAAGTGATAAGAAAGATCGTTCCCACGAGGATTAGTATATTAAGTAGGTGTTTAACAAATAGCTTAAAGAAAATAAAAACAAAGATAAATTTGGGGTGATATGATTTATGAAACTAAATAATTAAAATTGTGAAAATATGCAAAACTAAATGACGAAATTCTAAATTAAATATGGAAAATAAGTAAGATGGTTGAAAGTGGCTGAAATTACTCCTAAAATATGCAAGAAGATTAAAGTGATTAAACTATGTAAAGATGAGTGGTTGGAAAATCAAGAATCCTCCTAAAAAGTCTTAGAATTCACAAATGCTGCAGCAGTGCTGTGGCTGTGCTGCAGCAATCTGCTATAACAAATACACTTTTTATGCAAGCAAACTCAGATGTTCATGTGACTTTGTGAAGCCTAGCATGATTCTAATTCTTAATCCAACCTGATTCCTATGTCTAGGTTAAATTAGATTAAAAATACGTTTTGATGCTCCGGTTTAGGCCTTTAAGGTGTAAACACATATGTCTATGCATTACCAAAAACAATTTCAAGAATCGTTAACCCCTATCAATCAATATTCTTCCATTCAATTTTAACCTTTTTAAAATTAAAACTAAACTAAGCAATTTACTTAGGTTGATCAAGCATAAGCAAAGAGATAAAAATTATCGAACTATTGATTGAGCATAAAAATTGAATTCATTAAAGCTTGTGAACACTAATTCCCCTTAGGGTTCATCTATCAATTCCAACCTAAGAAATTTAGTTCATATTGAAATTCAAATAAACAAAAGTGTTCAACAAAAATAAACCAAAACCTAACATATTCTCAAATCAATAATGAAAATCTAAAGAATGAAGAAGAAGAAGAATGAATAATTAATGGAAGAGAAGATCCAAACGAAGTTCCCCAAAGATGAAGAATCTCCCTTGCGAAATCGTCTCTATTCTTTTCTTCACGTTCGGACCTCCTCTTTCTTTTTCACGTTCAAGTCTCCCCTTCCTCAAGTTGTTTCCTTTTTTTTTTCTTTTCTAGGTTAATTTCTTTTCCTTCTTTTTTTATTGGGCTTGGGCTTCCTTTTAATGCTTCTAAGTGGGACCTCAATGATGGACTATCTGTTTCTCACTTGAATCAGCTGAAACGGGCCCAAAAAGATGATATTTTGGGCTGAAAATCGTGACCTGTTTGTCCAGTCGCTCTCAGGTGTCTTTGCAAGACAACTACAAGATCGCCACAACACTTTGCAAAAATCTGCACTTTTTCCCTTTGCTCCTACATCAAATTTGCAACTTTTTAGGAATTTCTTTCATTCAAAATGACAAGATTAAAATACCCAAAGCCAAAAACACTTCAAACATATTATTTAAAGCGCTAAAAACCTGAGTTTTCTCAAAGTAAGCTTAATTAAAGAATTATGCAAAATGAGTTCAAAGTATGCAAAATATGAACAAAGTTCAATCAAATAATTATCACTTAGACATTAAAATAGGACCAAATAACTCTATTTTGTAGAGTTATCAAACCCCCAAACTTGACTCATTGCTCGTCCTCTAGTGATGCAAAAATAAGACTTTGACTTGAATAAAGATTTAAAACTTTGACACACAAGCTTACAACAAATCACTTTTCTCAACTTTTGGTTAGGACTTTTTCCATCATAGACTTTTGCAATTCTCTTCAAGACAATCCTAAAACTAACCAAGTACATAAAGGGCAATAGATTCTCAAGTGAAAGTGTGTGCATCCCGAATCAAACAATTCATGGTAAAATTCATCTAGCAAGCAAAGACAACTATCCTAAGACTCTTTTTCCTACGCTTAAACTCAACAAATCACAACCTCACCAAGATCCCCTCCATATGAACTCTTGATTACTTCTTTCATGGGGCTAGCAAACTATTTGACTTCACTTTTTTTTCTTTTTGTGAAAAGGCACTATGTGCAAGAAAGTTATTGTTTCCCTAATGCCTTTTATTTCTTAGACATTAGTTAACTCAAACCGCAAAAGCATGCTCTTATCCCGACTTACCTCGAGACATTGGAACACTTCTCTTTTCTTTTTCTTTTTTTTTTTCCTTTTTTTTTTTGTTTTTTTAAGAAAGTTCTTGTGTCCCTAGTGCCTTTTTTTTACTTAGCCACTAGATAACTCGAACCGCCAAAGCATACTCTTATCCTGACTTACCTCAAGACATTGGAGTACTCTTTTTTTTTTTTTTCAAATGGTGGGTAACTATGTCACCCCCAAACTTATGGAGACACTTATTTGGAAGCTCACTAAGAAGGAATGCAAGAGTTTTCTACTTTGGTTCACTAAGATTAGCCATGCAATGTTTTAATCTCACCTAGGGAAGTAGTCCTCAAGAATCTTAACTGTCTAAACGGGGTTACCATGAACTGACGTGAATGGGGAGGTGTAGAAGAATCTAAAGCCCAAAACGCACTTAACCAAAATTAGAACTATCCTAAAAATCATGCAAAAGCCAACTATATCATTTGGACCATTCTAACCAAAGAATCAATGAGAACATGAAATTTGAAGTTAACCAGCCAAAGAATTTATCATTTAAGAACATGAAAATTGTACATTGGTGCTAATAAAATGGACAATCACCCCCAAACTTAAAACTTGGTGTGTCCTCACAGCAAAATAGCATAAAATAGCATGAAATAGAGACAGTAGCAGACCCAAATCAGTGACAAAATAATATGAAAATAAAGAGCAGAAGCAACAGTCCAAATGAAAATAAAACAAGTGGAACAAGTAAGAGTTTAGAGAACTCCCTCAAGCATCGACATCAGCATCCTCGGCATCCTCAGGCGGTGGTGCAACAAAATTTAGAAGCAAAGAGATAGAAAACAACTCGGCAAGAACAATGAATCAGTAAGTGTGATATCCCAGTTTCTTCCCAACACACAAGTACCCAACAAAATTCAGAATTGAAATGCTTCAGACCAACAACCAGTAAGAATTCAAAAGCACAGAATATGGAATAATAGCCAACAAAACAACCTCCCCTCTCAAAATCAATGTCGTAGCAAAAAAAAAACACTCACAAACAAACAAGCCAACAACAAGCATAAAAGTATCAACCACGAATACGAAATCTGGGTGACGAGTTGGTGATCAATGTTGACCTCTACCACAATTTCAGAGAAGAAACAGCCCCCCGAAGCACACATATCATCTTGAAGAACCCCCAAACTTAAAACCCTAGAATTAAAATGTAAATCTGCTCACGGAGGTAGAAAATCATGGATGGACAAGTAGTGAAACGAGAGAAGAAGAGAATGGGGCGGCGGTGATGGCAGCTGACGGTAGGGATTGTTGCTGCGAAGGAAATGGAGAAAAGAAAATGGAGTGGGAATAGGGCGTTGGCTGCCACGAGTAGGAGGCGAAGAAAACAAAACGAAAAGAAAAAAATAATAATAATAAGAAAAAAATGAAATAGAAGGGAGGGGGGGAAAGACACGCGGGTTGGCTGAGGGGAAAATGGTGGGGCGGGTCGTTGGGGAGTTCATGGGGCACGCGGGTCATGGGGAAGGATTTGGGTCGGGTTGGGTCGCGGTGCTGGGGCAGGACGCGGGTGGAGGGACTTTTTGAATTTTTTTTTTTCCAACTAAAATAACTAAAGAAAACAAAAACTAAAGCTGCAGCAACCTCTCTTAAGCATTTTTCTTCTCAACAACCACTTCAAATTGTCCACCATTGAAGGTTATCCTTTTCTCCATTCAAGCTATGATTAATGGCTCAAATACTTTCTGAAAAACAAAATAAGAGAGAAAAATTCAGCAGCACCTATTTCTAAAAAAAAAATGCAACTAAAACTGAAATTAAATTAAATGAACTAATTCGAGAAAGAATAAACGAAATTGAACTACTTAACTTTGATGGGTTGCCTCCCAACAAGCGCCTTGCTTTAAAGTCGACGGCCCGACTTCATCCTCTAATTAGGGAACTTTGAATGACATTGAACTTATTCCACCTCGCAAGACACGTCCTTGAACTTTCCCTCTCTTCCTTTTCTTTCTTCTCCTCTTTCTCAAAAGGAACACTCTCTCTGATTTTTCTTGTTCACAATGGTCTTTTGGAGGCTTTTTATCAGTGTACTTTCTATCATTATTAACCTCTAAGACACTAATGGTTGAGCATTCTTCTACACCAATGGGAGAGGTTGCACTTTTGAATATATTGAAAGTCACTTGCTCTTCATTGACCCTCATCGATAACTCTCCTTTTTGAACATCAATGAGTGTTCCTCCTGTGGTAAGGAAAACTCTCCCAAGAATTATTGGCACTTCTTTGTCTGCCTCATAGTCCATAATGAGAAAATCTGCAGGAAAGATAAACTTATCTACCCCAACTAATACATCTTCAATTTTTCCTTCAGGGTACACAAGAGAACGATCCGCCAGTTGCAATGTAACAGTAGTTGGCCTTGCCTCACCAACACAAAGCTTTTTGAAAATAGACATGGGCATTAAGTTTATGCTTGCACCCAAATCACAAAGTGCTTTCCCGTGAAAAGCCTTACCAATGGAAATTGGAATGGTGAACACCCCGGGATCCTTCAACTTAGAAGGAATTTTATTCTGCAAGATAGAACTACACTCTTGAGTAAGTGCAACAACCTCAAATTCTCCCCATCTCATTTTCTTGGTGAGGATGTCTTTCATGAATTTGACATAATTAGGCATTTGTTCAAGTGCCTCCACAAGTGGGATATTGATATGAAGTTGCTTTAGAACATCCAAAAACTTACCAAATTGATGGTTTTGAGCTTTCTTTTGAAGTCTTTGAGGGAAAGGTGGAGGTGGCCTAGCAATTGGTGCATCCTTTTAAATAGGTAAGGTGCGGGAATTGTGCTGTGGCGGTGCTGCAGCACTCTGATTTGAACAATCATCACCATCCAACCTCTCTTTTCTTGACTTTTCTTCTCCATCACCATCCTCAACATTTTTCTGGACTGAAGTGAGCTCTGTTTCCTTATTTGGAGTACCTTTAGGTGGTTCCAAATCTTTACCACTCCTAAGAGTAATAGCTTGGCATGACTCCTTACCTTGATTTCTAGGATTTTCAGTGTTGCTTGGTAAGGATCCTTGAGCTCGATTACTCATGGATGAAGCTAATTGTCCCATTTGAATTTCTAAATTCCTTATTGAAGAGGCTTGATTTTGGAACATCGCATCGGTCCTACCCATGTAATCTTTCATCATAGTGGCAAGGGCTGCTATGGAATCCTCAACTTGAGACTTTTGAGGAGGTAAGGTATCAACCGGTCTTTGTTGAATATGTGTTGGTCCAGCACCTTGATCTTTCCAAGAAAAATTTGGGTGTTGTTTCCAACCGGGGTTATATGAATTAGAAAAGGATTGAAGTTCTTATTATACCCCACATAATTCACTGATTCAGGATTAGATGGACATCCTTCATATCGGTGACCTTCTCCACAAAAAACACAAGTCTCAAAAAGTGCATTCACCATTTGGTTATTCCCACCCAAATCCATCTTCGTTAAAGTACTATTCAAAGCAGCCAACTGTGCTATCAAAGAATTTGAATCATTCCCACCATAATTGGCATTGGTTTTCCTATCTTGGTTCAAGCGTTGATTTGACCAACTAAGGTTATTCCTCGCTATTTTGTTCAAGATGGCACAAGCCTCATTGTAAGTTTTAGAAAGTAATGCCCCTCCCGATGATAAATCCACTCTATCTCTAGTGTGAGAACACAACCCATTATAGAAAATTTGCATTTGGATCTTATACGGGATTCCATGGTTAGGACACTTTCTAATCATCTCTTTAAATCTCTCCCAAGTATCATACAAGGATTCATGCTCAAATTGTTCAAAGGAAGTGATTTGGCTCCTAAGTTTGTTTTCCTTAGTAGGAGGGAAATATTGAGTTAAAAACTCTTCCACAAGATCATTCCAACTAGTTATCGACCCTTGAGGCAATGAATTTAGCCAATCTTTTGCTAAGCCTTTCAAAAAATAAGAAATAACTCTAACCTAAGGGCATCCTCAGAAACTCCATTAAGTTTAAAAGAATCACTTACTTGGACGAATAATTGCAGATGAGCATGTGGATCCTCAGTAGGTGTTCCATTAAATTGTCCCGCACTTTGCAATATTTGGAACATAATCGGCTTCAGCTCAAAGTGGTTTGCTTCAATTTCTGGCCTAACAATCACAGGACCGAAGTTAGGCCTTCTATACTCTTGAATAACAGTGTCTCGTTCATCAGGCACAACTATCTGCCGGTTTTCCATCTCTTCTTTTTGAACGAATTTCTTTTGTTTCTGTTGCTTTTTCCTCTTGTGAAAAGTTCGTTCAATCTCTTGATCGTACGAAATCAAAGCAGTTGTTTCCTCGTCGCTCATACAAGATTAATATCCTGCAGAGAACAAAGAAAACAAAAATAAAATAAAAATAAACAAATTAAACTAAATGTTATGACACCAATTAAACCTAAACTAATCCCCGGCAACGGCGCCAAAAACTTGTTGTGTGAAATCGTGATACGCAAGTGCATGCAGTCTAACAAGTAATAAAGTGATAAGAAAGATCGTTCCCATGAGGATTAGTAGATTAAGTAGGTGTTTAACAAATAGCTTAAAGAAAATAAAAACAAAGATAAATTTGGGGTGATATGATTTATGAAACTAAATAATTAAAATTGTGAAAATATGCAAAACTAAATGACGAAATTCTAAATTAAATATGGAAAATAAGTAAGATGGTTTAAAGTGGCTGAAATTACTCCTAAAATATGCAAGAAGATTAAAGTGATTAAACTATGTAAAGATGAGTGGTTGGAAAATCAAGAATCCCCCTAAAAAGTCTTAGAATTCACAAATGCTGCAGCAGTGCTATGGCTGTGCTGCAGCAATCTGCTATAACAAATACACTTTTTATGCAAGCAAACTCAAATGTTCATGTGACTTTGTCAAGCCTAGCATGATTCTAATTCTTAATCCAATTTGATTTCTATGTCTAGGTTAAATTAGATTTAAAATACATTTTGATGCTCCGGTTTAGGCCTTTAAGGTGTAAACACATATGTCTATGCATTACCAAAAACAATTTCAAGAATCGTTAACCCCTATCAATCAATATTCTTCCATTCAATTTTAACCTTTTCAGAATTAAAACTAAACTAAGCAATTTACTTAGGTTGATCAAGCATAAGCAAAGAGATAAAAATTATCGAACTATTGATTGAGCATAAAAATTGAATTCATTAAAGCTTGTGAAAACTAATTCCCCTTAGGGTTCATCTATCAATTCCAACCTAAGAAATTTAGTTCATATTGAAATTCAAATAAACAAAAGTGTTCAACAAAAATAAACCAAAACCTAACATATTCTCAAATCAATAATGAAAATCTAAAGAATGAAGAAGAAGAAGAATGAATAATTAATGGAAGAGAAGATCCAAACGAAGTTCCCCAAAGATGAAGAATCTCCCTTGCGAAATCGTCTCTATTCTTTTCTTCACGTTCAGCAGCCTCCTTTCTTTTTCACGTTCAAGTCTCCCTCCTTTCAAGCTGTTTCCTTTTTTTTTCTTTTCTAGGTTAATTTCTTTTCCTTCTTTTTTTATTGGGCTTGGGCTTCCTTTTAATGCTTCTAAGTGGGACCTCAATGATGGGCTATCTGTTTTTCACTTGAATCAGCTGAAACGGGCCCAAAAAGATGATATTTTGGGCTGAAAATCGTGACCCTGCTGTCCAATTTTGCTCTAGTGTACTGCAGCACTGCCACATCACTTTGCAAAAATCTGCACTTTTTCCCTTTGCTCCTACATCAAATTTGCAACTTTTTAGGGATTTCTTTCATTCAAAATGACAAGATTAAAATACCCAAAGCCAAAAACACTTCAAACATATTATTTAAAGCGCTAAAAACCTGAGTTTTCTCAAAGTAAGCTTAATTAAAGAATTATGCAAAATGAGTTCAAAGTATGCAAAATATGAACAAAGTTCAATCAAATAATTATCACTTAGGCATTAAAATAGGACCAAATAACTCTATTTTGTAGAGTTATCAGTCTCTAATGTTAGAGACCAAGTTATGCGTTACATTAGCGACGCTTTACATCTCTAATAGTGAGACTAAATAACGTATTTTGTTCCTACATTCAGCGATTGAATGTGTCGCTAATTGGTCAACATTTTATTAGCGTCCCAATCTTTTTGTGTCGCTATTAGTGATAAAGTTTGTCACTATTTTGAACAAGCGACACCCTTTTTAGAGATGACCTGTTTCGTCTCTAATTACGTCGCTATTTTTATATAGAGGTGACTTTCGTCGCTATACCCGGGCCTCAAAAAACAGCTTTTCTTGTAGTAAACATACCCCCGATTTCATTTCTTCTTAATTTGTGCAAAATTTAAGGAAATTTATAAAATCCCTTAAATTTTACAAAATTAATGGAAAAAATCAAATCTAAACAAAAATAAAACTATAACAAAAAATGAAAGAAAAATCTTCAAACTTCTGACTTCTTCTTCCAGGAAAATTCGAATGTCTTTCTTGTTCGTCCTCCTACAAAATACAGAGATAAAAAGTAAACAGTTTATTGATGTGCACTTAAAATTGATACTGGACACAAATTGAGGAAACAATTTTGAAAAATACGTAAATAGGCTTTTAAAATAAATATTGAATAAAAATAAACATTTAATTAAAAGTAACTTATTCTACAAAATACAGAGAAAGCGAGTTCGTCGGAGAATTGAAAGGTAAATTTTTTTTATAAACCGTTTACTATTAGTAAACATTTATTGATGTGTACTTAAAATTGATAGAAGGCACAAAACTGAAGATGAAAAAGAGGTTACAGTTTCTAAAGATATGTAAATAGAAATTAAAATAAATATTGAATAAAAATAAACATTTGATTAAAAGTACCTCGTTCTACAATCGAATCCCACATTCAAACCCTAACCCTCATTCTAACCTAATCCAACGATATTGTTACCTAGATCTCGACGGTGACACGACAGGCGAGCTCCAACGTTGGGATACAACCTTCAAGATTTGGAGAGAATCTTATCACCGATGTGTTAAATCGGTAAAATCTCATGAAGACGCCATTAACGACATCGTCGTCTCTGGCAAAGAGAAGCGGCTGGTCAGAGATGAAATATACAATGATCAGTTTCCTAAAAATATCATCGTTGATGAGGAGCGAAAGAGAGAAGAGAACAAGTCGGTAAAATCTCATGAAGACGCCATTAACGACATCGTCATCTCCGGTGAAAAGAAGCGGCTGTTCAGAGATGAAATATAATGCGATCAGTTTCCTAAAAATATCATAGCGAAAGAGAGAAGAGAACGGTGAAGAAAATGTTGATGAGGAGAAAACGATTGATCAGAGACAGTTGGAGAATAAAACGTTGATGAGGAGGGAAAGAGAGAAGAGAACGGTGAAGTTGTCTAAAAATAAAGCTGGGTTTTCCTTAAATAAAGATTCATCAAATCAATTAAGATTGATTTGAATTCAAAATAAATATAAAATTAAATAATAAATTAAATGATATGTAATTAATTAGATATGATTATTAGGAGAGTTAAAAGGGTAAAATAGACAACATTAAAAATGAAAACCACCAGATCACTACCAAAAATGGTGTTTTATGGGTAAAAATGATAAAAGATTATAACAACCAGCATTATTGTAATTGGGTGAATTAAAGTGGTTATTGTTGTAATTAACTCTTGTTTATTTTTCTTGATAATTTTCGTTGCATTCATCCATGGTTGATACATTGCATTACTCATTGTTGAGTAATAATTAAATTTTAATTAATATTGTTATTTTTTATATGGCAATGATGTAGTGATAATATTATGCTCAATATTTATAAATAGTTTAATTTATTTTGATTAACTTAAAAATATATAAAACAAACAAATGAACCATCAATTTTTTTGAAAAAATAATAAATTATTAGAGCATAAGTCAAATTTAAAACTTCTAACTTTTTTAATCAATTATAACAATAAAAAAAATGGTTTACTTCTAAGAAAAAAGTTTGTCAATTTATAAATTGTAATGTATAAAAATGGGTGTTGAATCGCCATTTTATACGACCCGCTCTTTATATGTAATTTTGCCCCCCAAAAAAAAAATCTGGTCTCACCACTGCATTTTCCTACATAGGGAAGAGGAAGAAGAGGAAAAATGCTGCAAAGATCTAGTAATCTTGCCCATCAAAAGTAATGTTTAATAAGTATCTTTTGCCTGCTCAATTTATTTATGAATTTTGAAAAGAAAAAAAAATAGTACAAAATATATGCCTTACTCAAAATCTTGCTCATCAAGGGTGTCACACAATTTGGTTGGTGAATTTGGTACAAAATATATGCCTTTTTAGACGGCTGAATTTGGTTTCTGCTAAGGCCTATCAACAATTTGGTTGGTGATTGGTACATATCGAATTTCTGACTCCTTTGCCAGTGTTTTTATCCCTAACAAAATGAACAACCAACTCTACATGTTTAGTACATGAGTGGACTATTGAAATGGTTGCAAGAGAAAGTGCACTCATGTTGTCATGTCACAACAGGCCGGTATCATGTTACATGATACCTGCTGAAGTAGAAAATTGCAGCTGAATGACAAAGTTTTCCACAGGCTTGGGATGTGGGTTTTGAGTTATTTCCTCTGGAATAGTTTCCTCTCTACCTTGATCAAAGCTCTGATTAGAAACAAAATGAGAATTTTGACAGCAGGATACATGAGAGGAAACTCAATAATTCTATGAGTAGTAGTACTATTCACATATATTATACAAGGGCATATTTTACAATGTTATTAAAGGTAAGAATTTAGAAGTCGTGACCAAATATTCTAGTTTGGGAAAGGTGCATGGTTGGTAATTGGGAGGCATTTTGCTTAATATTACAACACTGGAAGAGACAGTGAACTATGATTTAGATGTGGAATTGGTTGGGATAAATGATGACTGCTTTGAGGAAGATGCCTCACAAACGGAAGAATCTGATGAGTTTTTGTTCTAACTTTGCATTAGTTGTTGGCATCCCTTCCCATAGAGTAATGGTTGACAGTTGACTTATGCCACTAGTTCTTTCTTTTTGGGAAAAAGACACTTTTGGTCCCTAAGTTTTAAGTTTATTAACAATTTGGTCCTTGAGTTTTTAAAACTGACAATTTTACCCCTGAGTTTTCGTTTTGCTTTCAATTTGGCCCTTGTCGTCAAAACTCTGTTAAATACTTAACATAATGCTGACTTGGCATTAAAATAATCATTTTATATTAATTTTATTGCTAATATGACATATTTTAAATGAGTTGGCATCTTAAATGAATTTTATATTAATATTTTATTTATTTATGTATATTCATTTAATTGATATGGCATGATTAATAATTTTATATTAATAATTTTATTTAAATGTCATTAAATAAATATGTAATTCTTTCTTCCTCCCCTCTCTCCAACCCTATCTCTCCTCTAACTCCATTAACGTCGCCGCCTACCTCGAGTCACAACCTAAAACACCATTAATGCTGCCATAAAACTCCATTTTGAGGGAACCCATTGTCAATATCTTTAACCCAGTTTTTTTTATTTAATCTGAAAGCCATCGTTCGTTTATAATTGGTTTTTGCAAATAAAAAATGAAACAAAAACAAAGATCTGGGATTTGATCCCATTTTCAGAGATGAAGTAAAACTGGAACAAAAAAAAAAGTGAAGCTCCATTTTCAGAGCTTCTTAACCTTTTACTTCATAATTGATTTTTTATGGCTTCCACTCAAATCTTTCTCATGAATTACATTTGGGATGATTGTTTATCTCAATGTTCTTATGAATAGTGACTAGAGCATGAGAGAAGAAGATTAAAAACCCATTTTTAAAAATTCAGATCTACAAAAAAATCTTTTATTTAAGTTCTTCAAGAACAAATTAAACTCAGATCTAAAAACGAAATGTTGATCTAAATGATTTTCAACCAGATCGAGACCTCATGGCTTCATGATTATTCAATTCGTTTTGCTAGAACGATTTTTTCAAGGATGGAAATTGGCTTCACTATTTGTAGAAACAGACGACGTGACTTCGCCGTCCTCGTCTTAGATAGTTTGAAGATCTGAGTTCATCACATAGAATTCAGAATGGGAAATAGGAGCAATAATAGTGTGATGCTAGTCTGGTAATGGAGATGACAAAGGACCATGGAACGGATTTTAGGTTAGTGTTTTTTTTTTAAATCTGACATCTCATTTGAAAGACCCTGTGATGATAATGAAGGAGAAGAGAAGGGAATAAGATGAAGATGATAGAGAGAGATAGTGAGGAGAGAGAAATACCACATAATTTTTTTAAAAAAAATTGTCACATCATTTAAAATATAACACATAAATTAATGCCACATCATCGTTTTGTTAAAAGTTTAACTCAGGTTTGATGCCACATCATCGCTTGTTAAAAGTTTAACTTCAGGTTTGACTGGCGGGACCAAATGCTAAACAAAATGAAAACTCCAGGGGTATATTTGTCGAGTTTTAAAACTCAGGAACCAAATGGTAAACAAACTCAAAACTCAGGGACCAAAAATGTCTTTTTCCCTTTCTTTTTTTATGATTGGGAATGCATAATCAAGGCCGGTCCTTGGAAAATAAGGGCCCAATGCGAAAAATAATTTTGGACCCCATATCATATAATTTTAATACGATAAAATTACAAAAATATAAAACAAAAAATTATGAACTTTAATCAAAATGTAATAATAATAAAATAATACAATTCTAACATTCATTTTAAAAAATGACGTTCTCCTTGAATATTGATATTTATCATAAACTTATTTTAAAATTATGAATGTTCTAAAAAATCAAATGATAAATAATAAAAATAAACTAAAAATTGAGATGAGATTGAGTATGCATACTAGATAAGTTTTCTTTATCACTATACCACCAAAAAGGATGATCCTATTAAATTTTAATCCACATAATTTTTCTTTTATTTTCTGTCTGCCGCTTCTACTCTGCCACCACACTTTAATTTTCTTTGTTTTTTTATAAGTCAAACAAGTTATCCAAGTGATTTGATTTAACATTTAAGCCCTACTCGGCTTGGCCCATCAAGCAAATTTTATTTTTAATTCAATGTAAGAACTAGTCAAAATTGGGCCCGTGCATAATTGTTCTTTTTTGGTTCAATTTTTTTTCTTTTCAATATTTTCATGACTTGTAATAAAACGAGGATACTCATTTATCTTTTCGATTTCAAATAAAGTTTGGATTCCCCTACCTTAGCTATGTGATAATTCACTTGATTTCTTATGATAATTTGTTTCTCAATTGAGTTGCACTGTTTATTTGTTTTAAATTTCTATTAGTATGAAAAGTTTTGGTTGGGCTACGATTTCTCTATGTTATTTTTCTATCTTCTTTGAACCAGTATTTTACTCTCGTCTTATTTTTGGGTCCATATAGAATAAGGAGCTCCTCATTGAGTTTTTACTTCTGCTTAGCTTGAGAATGAGATTCCCTTGTTTTGTATCTTTTGATTTTTAAACTATGAAGTTTCTTCTTCTGGGTCGGCAGGTTTCAGGACCCAAGTAATTTTTTTTTAAAAGTAACACTCTTTTTCCTGCTTTGATATATTTGTTGGATTAATTTTTCAATCTCAATACTTTTTATTGTATAAAGGCCCATCTTTATCTTGAGGACTTGTTGCATATTTATTATAATCTGGCATTCATATATTACACCTTATCATAATCTTTATCTTTTTGTTCCCATGTATTTTTTTTAAGTTTTGTTTATGGGATTTATAGTAATTGGTTAAAATCAAAGTGTTTCATACCTTAAACACTAGATCTATCGTATTTCTTTACTCATCAATTGGGTTGGAATTGTACTTCAGAATCTAATTCTGATTATGTTGCTGTATCAGGTGAAGCTACAAATGCAACTGCTCTCCCACAACTTCTTGAGTTTGAGAATAAGTCATACATTCTTTGCAGATGATTGGCAAGAGTATGCTAGAGATCTCACCTTTATGCTCCATTCAATTATTCCAAAGCCCTCCTTACATGCTTGTCTGGATGCATTGAGAGGCTGATAATTTCATTTGCCAATGATGGAAGCAATAATAGTACCCTATGCTTGGTAATCCTTTAAAGCAATATGATTCACGTATATAAGGCAGGGTACATTTTATAATGTTGTAGAAGGATGATTTAAGTGAACTCATAAGTGGATGGATCAGATCGAACGAAGATTAAGGGTTTCGGGTAATAGGAACTCTCTTTGAGTTAGAACAATTACGTACACAGTCAGCACCAAATCCTCCCTAGCTGTTAACAGCCTTCATGACAGTCTGCACTTTCTATATCAGTTCATAATCAACTAGCTTGGACATTATCTCTCAACTTAGTGATTCCTCATCTGTAGGCCTCAATCATGTATATTTGTCAGCAATGTAATTACTTTAAATTAGCCTAGAATCATGTATTTTAGCGGTAGCTTCCTTATGTATTCAAACAGCCCAAGAGCTATATAAACTATCCTTGATAACCTTGATATTCAAGGCATTGAGATAAACACAATTCATCTCTCAAAACTAACTTGGTATCAAAGCCATTTCAAGGCAAATGTCAATCCAATGGCAACAGAAACATCATCAGCCTCCTCTCAAACAAGCATCACCTCTACACAAATAGCTGCCACTGGAAATTTCCCTTCTTTACCAACATTTCGACACTTCATGAACTCAGCTCTCACAATTAAACTTGATGAGAGGAACTACATGCGTTAGAAACAAATGATGTTAAAGAGATCTGACATCTTAGACTAGGTCACCTATCTAAAAGAGTTTTAAATTCCATTCTTAAAGATTGTAATGTTCAAGTTTCATCTAATGAAGAAGTAGCTTTTTGTGATTCTTGTCAATATGGAAAGTCTTATTCTCTTCCCTTTGTAAAATCAACCATACACACTGCTAAATCTCTTGAACTCATTCATTGTGATCTATGGGGACCCTCACCTATTACATCTCCTGCAGGACATAGATTCTACATAAGTTTTGTGGATGACTACACAAGACTAACTCATGTTATTCCTCTAAAAACCAAATCAGAAGCAGTTATAGCTTTTATTGAATATCAAAGTCTTTGTTGAAAATAAATTTGATAAGAAGATCAAAACTCTCCAAATAGATTGGGATATTGAATTTCGACCTTTCCTTTCCTACCTAAAGACAAAAGGGATTGAGTTTAGACATCTTTATCCTCATAGAAGCCAATAGAATGGGGTTGTAGAGAGAAAACACAGACAATAGTTGAAATGGGATTAACTTTATTGGCTCAAGCATCAATGCCACTGAGATATTGGTGTGAAGCCTTCATTTCTGCTACCCACATCATCAATAGACTTCCTACTCTAATTCTAAACAACTTGTCTCCTAGGGAGTAGGGGCGGGGTTGGGTACCCCGATTATACCCCGACCCCGCCCCATTTAAAAATCACCCCTACCCCGAACCCACCCCATTTAATTGTCGGGGTCGGGGTTACCCCGATTACACCCCGTTTAAGCAAGTTTTGTTAAAAAAAAAAAACAAACAAAACATAAAAATAGTGCATTAGGTAGAAAATAAAAGAAATAGAAAAGAAAAGAAAAAAAAAAGTACAGTACAATAGGTAGAAAAGAAAAGAAATAGAAAAGGAAAGAAAATAGAAGTAAAAGAAAAACAAAAGAAAAGAAAAAGAAAATGAAAAAAAAGGAAAGGAAGAAGTTGAGACTGCCAGTGGGAACTGGGAAGGGGGGATATGGGATTTAGAGAGAAAAAAAACTCTAATCGGGGTCGGGGCCCCGACGAGGTCCAATCCCCTTACCCCGACCCCGCCTCGTTTAATAAACGGGGCTATATATCTCACCCTGACCCTGATTACATGTTTAAATGGGGCGGGTTCTCGGGGTACCAGGGTGTTTGTTCACCCCTACTTGGGAGAAAGCCTATGACAGAAAACCCAACTATCACATGATGAAAGTATATGGATGTACCTGCTTCCCATGTCTTAGACCATATCAGAACCATAAATTTTAGTTTCACTCCACTAAATGTGTTTTCCTAGGCTATAGTGAGTCTCACAAAGGATATAAGTGTTTAAGCTCAAATGGTCGTGTCTACATCTCAGGAAATGTCATTTTCAATGAAAAAATGTTCCCTTTTAAGGGCAATTTTTTCTCCACATCACCTGCTGTCCAATCCTCACACGAGACTATTGTCACTTGGCCAAACATCTCACTTCAAAGTCGTTCCAGGATTCTCAACCTACCTAGCACCTCCCTAAACTAGTCACTAACTTCAAACATAAAAGCATCTCATCCTGTAAATAGCCTTACCCAAGACAACACTCTCTCCTCGCTCGGTCTCCTCAGATGACACCTCCTCTCATATTGCGGCAAGACATGACAATCAACCCATAAGTCCTGAACAAGGAGATCCAAGTACCGAGAATTCTATTTAACAATGCTTCAATCATCGCCCACGCATCAAATGCAAACCAGGGCAAAAAGTGGTTTATACAAGCCTAAAATCAGAACCTATATGGCCACTACCCAACAACATTGGTATCAAGAAGAACCTCGAAACGTTGAGGAAGCTCTTAATACACCTAAATGGTCAGCTGCTATAAAAGAGGAAATGAATACCTTGTAGAGAAACAATACATGGACCTTTAGTTATTTTCTCCCCAAATCTCAATCTTGTTGGTAATAAGTGGGTGTTCAAGGTGAAACAAAATGCAGATGGAAGTGTTCAAAGATATAAGGCTAGGTTTGTTGCAAAGGGCTTTCATCAAACACCAGGCTAGGCTTATTCCAAGATAGTTATTTCTTCTCTAGGATTCCTTTTCTTCTCCTTTTATTGCTTGACACGTGTAATTGCCATTCCTATTTAATACTCACGGATGTCTCAGTGCTGGTTGGCTGAGCATTCTTTCTCTTTTCTTTTTTGCCTTTATTTTCTGCCATTTCCTTTTTCCATGTCTTGTCTTTTATATCCTTTCATCTCTTCAGGGTCGGCCCTAGATCAAGAATATAATGTTTATAGGAATAGAAAAATTATGTGTGATATATAGTGTGATCATAAATAAAGGCGGAGCTATGAATTTAAAAGGGTGAAAAAGTTAATTAAGATTAATTTTAAAAAACACCAGGTCAAAATAGATGAATTATACTAAAATTTCAATTAACTCCAATATAAATTAACTTTACATGTAATATATAGCATAAAAAATTACTTCACAATAAATTAAGGAAAAAAAAATTAAAAAAAAATAAAATGAAAAGAAATTAAATTGAATTGAATTACTTATTTTGTTGAATGGACTTTATACAATCTTAATAAAAGTTATTTGTGTATAAAATATCACAATTATATATAATATATTTTAGTAATTAGAGGTCCAAAAAATAAAAAAGATGAAAACAAAATTATTTTTCCAAAAAAAAAAATCTAATTTAAAATAAAATTATAACCTAGATGGAAATCTTCACAAATTTATTATTTTTTTAAATTTATCTTCACATCGTATACATTTTTTTTTTTTTTGAAATCTATCTTCACATACTTGATCCCCAAGTAACGTTGCAATTCTTCCACGACGAAAAAACTTATAAAATAAGAAGCAAAACCCTCCAATCTTCAACCCTCAATTCTTCCACCGATTCTGATCCCAATATTCCATCATGACTTCTCCAACTCCAAGCCTTGTTGGTCCACCTGAGCTTCACAACAAACTCTTCACCCTATCGTCCTCCGCCTCTCACCCTTTAATGGGTTTCACTGAGAATAACTCTTCTACTTTTCTCTCCTCTGGAAACCCTTGCCTTGATTTCTTCTTCCATATCGTCCCCGATACCCGATCCGATTCGTTGAAGGAGAGACTACAAAAATCATGGAATTTCAATTCTCTGACAACTCTCAAACTCATCTGTAATTTACGAGGTGTTCGTGGTACTGGTAAATCTGATAAAGAGGGTTTCTATACTGCTGCATTATGGCTCCATAAATACCATCCTAAAACCCTAGCTTGTAATGTTTCTTCTTTTGCCAATTTCGGTTATTTCAAAGATCTTCCCGAGATACTCTTCCGGCTTCTTGAGGGTTCTGATGTGAGGAAGAATCAGAAGGCTGAGTGGTTGAGAAGAAAAGGACGTGGTGGAATAAGAAGATCGAGATCGCGATCGCGATCAAGATATATTGTGCCTCTTTGGCGTGGAAGGTTTAAGCTACAAGATCATTTGGAGAGAAGACGGAAGAGAATCAAGTTAGAGAAAGAGAGAGAGCACCAAATTTCTAAGGCTTTGGAGAGATCAAAGATAGAGAAAGAGAAGGCTAGCATCGAGAGGAAGAGAAAGAAGGTTTCCATGGCTAACAAGGCTTTGGAACGTTATCGAAGGGATCCCGATTATCGATTCTTGTACGATAGGGTTTCTGATTTCTTTGCCGATTGCTTGAAAGCTGATATTCAATATTTGAATTCTGAGGATTTGAGAAAAATTAGTCTTGCTGCAAAATGGTGCCCTTCTATTGATTCATCCTTTGATCGATCAACATTGATATGTGAGAGCATAGCGAGGAAGGTTTTCCCACGCGAATCGTACCCGGAATACAAAGGGATCGAAGAGGCACATTATGCGTATAGGGTTCGTGACAGATTGAGGAAGGAAATTCTCGTACCGCTTCGGAAAGCCTTGGAATTGCCTGAAGTTTATATCGGAGCCAATCAATGGAAATTGATTCCTTACAATAGAGTAGCCTCTGTTGCAATGAAATCCTACAAGGAAAAGTTTATGAAACATAACAAAAAGCGTTTCACTAAGTATTTGGAAGACGTGAAGGATGGTAAGCAAAAAATCGCAGCCGGGGCATTGCTTCCCCACGAGATCATTGCATCTTTGGATAGCATTGGAGAAGTAGCAGAGCTTCAATGGAAGAGAACGGTTGATGATTTGTTAAAGAAAGGTAAGTTGAGAAATTGTATTGCTGTTTGTGATGTGTCTGGCAGTATGCAAGGGATTCCGATGGAAGTATGTGTTGCTTTGGGAATTTTGGTATCTGAATTGAGTGAAGATCCATGGAAAGGTAAAGTTATCACATTCAGTCAGAGACCTCAACTTCATTTAATCAAAGGGGATGATCTACAATCGAAATACGACTCCGTGAGCGGAATGGAATGGGGGTATAACACTGATTTTCAGAAGGTGTTTGATATGATTTTGAAAGTAGCTGTGGATGGAAAATTGAAAGAAGAAGAGATGATAAAAAGAGTGTTTGTTTTTAGTGACATGGAGTTTGATCAGGCATCTAACAACTCATGGGAAACAGATTACAAAGTGATAGTGAGAAAGTTTAAAAAGTATGGATATGGGTCAGTTGTTCCACAGATTGTGTTCTGGAATTTAAGAGATTCGAGGGCGATGCCGGTGTCGGCAACAGAGAAGGGGGTGGCAATGGTGAGTGGATTCTCAAAGAATATGATCAAGCTGTTTTTTGAAAATGATGGTATACTCCAACCTGAATTGATCATGGAAATGGCTGTGTCTGGTGAAGAGTATAAGAAGCTGGTTGTGGTAGATTGAGTGATATACATCTTTTATCTTTTTATATTTATGGTACCAAGTAAATGTTCATTGGTTTTATTATTTTCTTGTTTTGATTTTTTTTTCCTTAGCTATCTTCAAAAGCTTGAATGTAAAAGCAGAAAATTCAAAAATATTAAATCCAATTTTATGGTTTATTTTAAGTTAGATGATTTTTATGGTGTTCTTTAATACCAAAAAAAAAAAAAAAAAAATACTAAATGGCATAATAAAGTTAGGTAAATTATTATCCTGGAAGCACCAAACAGAGCCAGCTTACACATGTTGTTTGCATTTTAATTTGCCTTTCAATAATGATGACAAATGATTTAACTAAAGATTAATCCAAATGATTCAATCAAGAAAGACTCTCCAAGTTTATAAGTGCCCGTTAGAGATAGTTTTTGAAAGTGTTTAAAAATGTATTTATAATAAAAACGTTATTTTATTCAAAAACACTTTTAAAAAACTATCACAAACGGCCACTAAGTAATCAAAAGAGATACTCTTAATTCAAATACTCTTGATATTGCTTTGAGTTAAGAATCTTCAATTACAATAAACAAAAGAGAGCTTGGTGTCACGGGTCTACGCTTTTAGTGCAGCGGAGGGCCAGCCTTACATGCTCATTGAATCGACAACATATGGAATGGTTTCGGCCTGCCTTGGCCTCATCAGGGGAGTGGCGTCAACTTCCGACCAGTTTGGGCAGGGATGGTCTAGTCCCTTCTTCATAGTCAAGTCCATAACTAGCGGCAAATGCCTCACACTCAAAGAAACGCAACCACAATGGTGCCCGTACTTGTCGTTGAACTACCGGCCTTGATGCTCCACACGAGCAACCAGTTACCTTGCGCTCCGAATATACGTACTCGTAATAGTTGGTCTCCCAAGACCATCGCTATAACCAACTGACGCGGGTCGCGTGACACTGGGCAGGGCAGCATGAGAGAGAAAAGCTGTGTGGGGTTGGCCATAAATTTACCTGTCCTCTGTTTTTCAGCAGCCTCTGATGTTTCGATGATGACAACAGGCCAAACTCAGAAATTTTCTATCTTCTCTTCTCCTATTATAATTTTTGCTGATGTGTAGACAATTTTAACCCAGATAAAATCTTGTAATTTACCCAATAGAGTTGCCCCTGAATCGAAACACTGAAGAATAAAAATCTTCAATTTCCAAAACACTTTTTTTTTTTGTTTCAGCGGTGAGTTTGGGTTTTCTTTTGGTTCTGGAATGAAGAATGGAGGGAGAAAGAGAAATGAATGATATTTTCTCCATGGCTGATTAATATACAAGTAGAAACAAAGAGATGTGCTCCACCTCCACCTCCACGAATTCTGCATTCTGATTTGGATTTTCATCAGCCCTAGTCAAACTGTAAATTCCGCTTCCTCGTCTTCTTCATTTTATTGAATCATAAATTACGCTCAGATTTTGAAAACTCACCATTCATTGAATTTTTCGATTCAAAAACCGCATTTTATATCAAATGTTCTGTTTAGTTGATGGAGCATTTTAGTTTCCATGTATAGTTGTATTGTAAGATACTACTTTAGAGAATTTGTTCGATTAAATTGCTGCAGTTCGTTTGTTTTTTTATAGTAGTATTGGTCTGAAAATTCTGATCATCTATTCTTAAATTGTCCCTAGCTGTTAAATATTTTATGGAGGCTGCTGGAATTTCTATAAGTATGATTAGAAGGGAATAAGAAACTTTTTCAAGGTGTTGAAAAGCATTGACAAGAGATGTAGGACCTAATTGTTACTAGCAGTAGCTTCATTTTCGAGCTTTCTTTCTTATTCTTTTAGTTTTTGTGATTACCGTTTTTTCACCTTCCCCAATTGAGGAGCTTTTGTATGGGTGCTCTTCCATTTTGTAATTTTATTTATTCTATGAAGTTCCTAGTTTATTATTAAAAAGAAGAAGAAGAAAAGAATGAATGAAAGAAAGAAAGCTTACAATCTTTGAGAGTTAATCTTATAAATACTTATAAATCTGAGTACACTGATATTTTTCAATTTGTCCTTTTGGATTGGGGATTGCTATTTTCATTTCCTTGAAAGGAACCTTCTGATGACGAGAGTTTCAAGTACAATGCTATATAATACACCGGCATTATGAATGATTATTCGAATTGTAATATTTTTTGTTCTTATTCTCTTTCAGTTACGTCATGAGAAAGGACCAAGGTGTTACTTTTTGTGCTTGTCTATTCTTGGGAATTTCATTGATATTCTGCCCTATCATTGGCTCTTGCCTTGATCCCACTTCACACTCTAGTAAGGTTAGTCATAGCAATTTATGTTTCTGAACTCGTCACATTTTTTTTTATTATGATTATGCACAAGCAATATCATACAACTCAAAGTAGAAATTTAATTGATCAGGGTAACAGTACAACTGAGGAAAATTTGGGAGATCCTCTTCTCTCCCAAAACAAACTATTAGATACTTTCCTGCCTGCTCAACTGTCTTCCCATCTGAGTCATTCCCCTTAGTTAGTTACATGTTTTCACATTCTCATGCTTCTTTTCACGGATTAACTTCCATCTCAACCACTCTTACATTTCCTCTACTTCTACTCTACCATAAGTGAATCTGAGTGGGGGCTTCAATACCTCGCCTCGATAAAGTTACCCGGTCCTCTAAATGGGAATGGGGATGCCTGGGTCTCAACAAAGTTACCTCGTTCTCAAGGTGGTGGAATCAGGGATACTGATGGATGATGTGGTCATCAAGCTCTTGTTGCTTTATCTGTTGGCATCCCTTCCCACAGAGTGATGGTTTACAGTTGACTTGTGCCATTAGTATTTACTTTTTATTTCTTTCCTTCTTAATGAACTCTTGCTCCATCTAGCGCCTTTTTTTTTTTTTTTTTACTTTTAAACTAAATTTCAGTTTTAAAACCGTCAATATCTTTTCAATTTATGAATTGTTTCGTATCTAAAAAAGAAAATTGTCACTAACTTTTCTTGTATTAGTGTTGCTAAAATCTACGTAGAAAGCTCCGTTAATTCCTGAATGGAAGACTCTGGTTATGGATGAAATAAAAGGTCTGTACAAAAAAAAAAAAACCGTCACCAAATTTTTTGGTATGAATGTTACTGAAATCTACATAGAAGTCTCCATCAGCTCCTGAATAGAAAACTCTAGTTATGGATGAAATAAAAGGTCTGTACAACAAAAAGATTTAAGAAGTAAGTAATTTTCTATTTCACGAGAGGAAAATAGGGAGCAAGTGGATGTTCATCGTGAAATTTAGACTTGATGGATGGATCATCCGTGCCTAGTGGCAAAAAGGTTCCCTTGGATTTGTGGACATAACAATTATGACACTTTTGCACCTGTGACAAAAATGAAAGCAATTTGTTTGTGAATTCATCTAAAAAAACAAAAATGAAAGAAATTTGAGTCTAAGTGAATATGATCTCTATATCAATTGGGTATGAAGAATGATTTCAAGGAAGGTCATATGACTATACATTCTGGTTGAAGATGTAGTTGTGAGAAAGTGATTTTTTTAATCCTTTTTGGATAAGAGATGATAGTATTACTAAAAAAGAAGGTACAAAGAGGGATGAGTAGAAGTTACACTCATACAGTTGGATGCTTACAAAAAGCTCTTTCTAGCTGTTCATGATAACCGGATTATTATTGTAATCCAACTATCAAAATTTTTTTTTTTTGAATAGCTTGTGTTTTTTTATTAGAAACTAGAAAACAATTCATTGATTGACAAAAGATATACAAAAGGAGGGGAATGAAATAAGGCATCCCCAAACCATGCCAACAAACTACAAAAGGGTCTCATAATTAGCTTTAGTTCGCAAAAAAGAGTAGCAACAAAAATTCGGTGACCGTCTCTTTTTTATTTTATTTTGCCTATTGTGTGTATGCTATATAAAATTTTAGAAACTTTTTTTTGGGGGGGGGGGGAGTGTTAGGAATGGGCTAAGGGTATATTAGTAAATATATGAGAGAAGTTGTTAGGGTAATAGGGTACAAATAGAGTGAGTGTTAGAAGGTAAGGATATCGATATTTTGAGTATTGTAGTCTTTAGGCTATTGAAGGGGAGAGTTCTAAGCCTCTCGAATGCTTAGTAGTTTCGTAGTTGTTCTATTGAGGGCCCGGTAATGTTAGGAATGGGCTAAGGGTATATTAGTAAATAGATGAGAGAAGTTGTTAGAACACTCACTCTATTTATACCCTATTACCCTAACAACTTCTCTCATCTATTTACTAATATACCCTTAGCCCATTCCTAACAGGGAGCTTCTTTTGTCTGCCTTAGAATCCGTTACAAACTGAACCACTGTCTTAACAAAATTAGCATTATGTTACAGTATCATGTATCCTGGTTTTAGTGTTGCAAAGCATAGCATCGTGGCTGGTTAAGAGTGATTAAAAGTTGGGTCAATAATACTTCAAAGGTAATGAAGTCGGGTTGATCACAGTGCTATTAGTTATAAGTTTGGTAAAATTTGATGGTAGCTTGAAAAGAGTAGATCAAGTGCCGAATATTTCACACAGATGAGATCATCTATTTAGCCACTGCCACTCTAAACATGATAGAAGTGGAGTGTCATGCATCCTCAAGGATTAATGAGGCGCTCCAAAATGTCATATAGCTTGCATTTAAATTATAAAGGATAGCATTTATTTATTTATGCTTTCATATCTTCAAATTTTTCGAAGTTTTTCTGAGAACATTTTAGAACTCAACTGCATAGTCAAAGTATGAAAGTCACAATTTTGATGGATAGCTATTGTTTCTGTCTGTGGTCAATATTGATAATGAACCTATTAATGATTGAATAGTAGAATATCTTGTAAATTATTGTTGTTGTGAGCATTTTTGGAATTGAGTTCATTGACTGCCTGAGTATTCGTTATATATGCTAATATGTCTGTGCAGGTGGAAAAGAGCATTGTAAATATTTTGAAGACACCAAAACTAGTTTATATAGACAATTTTTTTTACTTGAAGACATTGATATTCATATTCCAATTCTTACTCTAGTATTTAAATTTGTCAGGTTGGAAGATATGATCCAAACTCTTCTTCTGAGATTTATACCAGCACGTGTTGGGGGGTTGATAAATTTATTATGGATTCATATTTTGAAAAGTATGAAAGCTTTGATGATCTAGTTTTTGATAATTTCCTGTCTCAAGAA
The DNA here is from genome assembly GCA_028015215.1 of Gynostemma pentaphyllum. Lineage (NCBI taxonomy): Eukaryota > Viridiplantae > Streptophyta > Magnoliopsida > Cucurbitales > Cucurbitaceae > Gynostemma > Gynostemma pentaphyllum. The sequence continues at coordinate 19,130,120 of CM051349.1, forward strand.
CTTCCTGCCAACATATGTGAAGTGCTTACATGTAACCTGAACACTGTAGTAAGTCTCTCGAATCCGTGGAACATTAAGGGTGAAGGTTCTCATCGTCAACTTTCATCAACTATCAGGTTTAGTATCAAAGAATCCTTATCTCAGCTTCCCAGACACGGATGTAAGATTATTATCATTGAACGACTGCCCACAGGAGTTTTTGCTGATCCTTTTGAAGTACAACATCTTCTTCATCGAGCTGGTAAAACATGAACCATTATCTCTGGATTACTTTTATAATAGTCTATTTTTCAATCTAAGCAAATGGTATTGCTGTTCATGAGTAAAATTTGTTCAACTTGTTTTTGTTTAATTGCAGTATTTAGTGATGTAGCTGTTTTTGGAGATACAAATTTAGAATCGCCTTCAGTCCTCTCAAACCTCTCCGTTGTTGAGGTTCACAAGGACGTTGGTCTCAATATCTTGTCTCACGACAAGAATTTGCTTGATTTCACCATTGATGTGCCTTTGCATTCAAGATATCCGGTAAGCGAGAAAACATTTTGAGATTTGCATACTTCTGAAGTTTTACCTTTACCAGCAAAGGATCATTATCATGATAAAATCTCTCGTCCTTTGCAGCCATTAGATGAAAGTGGTTATGTGGGAGTGAGATTGAAGGTACCGGATTTGTTTTTGCAGTGTAGCGTGCAGGAAAAAACACAAAGCAAGAGCTGCTTATTTAAGATGAATAATGTTGATTTGGAGCCAGAGATTACGTGGTTAATACCAGCAGGTAAGAGATCGGATGCAGGTGTTGTAACTATTGTGACTTTTATTTCCGCCTTATCATCAGTACTATCAATTGTTATATCATCAGTGTATTCCAACAGAAGTTAAGACTGCGAAAACATTAACGAGCTCAACATTTCCTTCAGTTTGTTCTTTCAAGACTACTTTAATATGTTTTATCAAAAAAAAAAAAAAAAAAAAAACCCTACTTTAATATGTTGTCTTGCATTATTTTCAAATAAAGAATATATTTGAATTGATTCTTGAGACTAGTATTTTTAAGGGAACTACTTACACAATCAATGTTACAATAATAATCATTAATGTGTTAAAAATCAGTAATGTGTTAAAAAAAATGTTTTTCCCAAATCTTTAATCTGACCCTAAGTGTTTATTTCAAATGTGTTAGGGTGTTTTAAATTTTTTAGAAAAAAGTAAAAATCATCCCATAATTATGTGGACAATACTTCCATACTCACTAGTGAGTATGGAAATATACTCACCAATGAGTTGGTTGAATAAGGATTTGTCATGTGTCATATTAACATCTCTCTTCCTTATTAATTTTTCATCTTAATTTCTCTTCAAAATCTCACCATTTTCTCATCCACACCAATACGTAAAACAAGAAAATCCTTTCATATTCCTTTCTCTCTCATAGCAATATCTGTAACACTTTTCTTTCTCTCAATTTCAAAGATAAAGCTAAATTTTTTTTTTTTTATGATACAAAGTCTCCAGTTTTATTATAAGAAAAATGTAACTATTTTTCCTTGTTTATAATATTTCACTTTTTCCTGTACATTCAAAAATATCTACTATTCTTATATCTGCTATTGGTTTTCATTTTTCTTATTTTTTTTTGGTTGGTAATGAAATCATTTGCAAAAATAAATAAATCTAACAAATTTTTACCATTAAATCTAACAAAATAACATTTTTTTCCTGTACAATCTAATAAAATTATTGATTAAATAACATTACACGACTAAAATTTCATAAAATCCAACAAAATATACTTTGCAATCAAAGATAACATCCAACAAAATATACTCCGCAATCAAAGATATTTTTTTCCTCATACAGTGTTCATAATTTCATAACATCCAACAAACTAATGCTTTAAATTTTCCCCATCATCATTACTTGATGGAGTTTTGTTGCCACATGTCGTCAATGATTCCTACAAATGAACACGTTACAAAATATTAGAATTGAGTTTATTAAAAAAATAATTAAGATATATTAAATTTAGATTTTACCTGAAGCAATTGAGTAAATGATATATTGTTACTCCACTGAGATATATCAATATTTGTATTCATAGGTATTGCTGCTTGTTCGGTTGGAATTGATGACGAACCATGCACCTGTCAAATTAAAAATTTTAATTTTTAACAAAGATTAAAAAATAAATGTTTTCAAGAATACTTTGATTGTATCCCTAATAAAAAAAAAACATAGGAAATAATCAATATTAAATATTTTAAAATTAATATACTAGTATTTTATGATTGTACCTGTGCAAACATTTGTTGACTTGATGAAGAAGCTTTTTTGAATTTCACATTTTGTTTGCGTCTCCTCTTTTCGAGTGGATCTTTCAATCGATTACGAGGGCGACCAACTGTAGGCTTTCTTTTAACTCCACATAATTTCATTTCTTCCCCTTTTGAACTATTCCCAATTAAAGTTGAATCGAGAATACTGGTGAGATGGTTATTTTCTACAAAAATATTTTTCTTCATCTCTTCCAAATCTCTAAGCAATTGAATAAATTTTTGAGATGCATGTTCAAATAACTTCTCATGTTCAGCTCCAAGTGAAGTAATTTGACAAAAATTACGACATAAGTGATTGTAACGCTTTCCAGTGGATTCTTTAAGACTTTCGTTAATCTCAGACATTTGATAGCTCAAATCACTAGACACCTTTGCATCTTTTGTCCACCTTTTCAAAATGAATGGAGCAGGGATTCTTTTTGCATTTTTTTTTATCAAGTACCTTCAGTGCATGACTACACAAAATACCAATAAAAGTGAATTTCATGCAACTACAAGTGACAACTTGTGTTGAAGTGTCATATTTGACCAACCAATGATGTGATTTTCCAACAAATGAAACTCTGTACTCTGCAATATTATCAGTCTTACTAATCTTGTAGATATTACAATTAAGAATATCCATGTACTCTTTCTGAAATAACTTAAAAATTTCTGGAGTATATATTTCTGCCCCATGTTGTAACATTTCTGCATTTGTCGATAAAAAAGGTGTTGTTTGATTCATCTTGAAATCAGCAATCAATTCCTCATATCGCCTATCATCTAAAACCCTTTCATAGTGTTCAAAAAAACGCAAAATATTGTGACTAGGCTTTAAATATTTCTTCAAAATATTGTTCATGCCTTCACTTCGTTGCGTGCTCTTCATGTCAGCTGTAAAAGTATGTCGCCCATAAACCATTGCCCACTTTTCTCGCAATTCGAACAAATCATTTAACCACTTATTATCTCCAAGATTATACATTTCAAGCATTTTTTGCCATGCAAACAACCATTCATCTTCATCTTCATAATCATACATACAAGTATTAAAGTCGTGAACAAATTCTTTTGATCTATGAAACACATGACTTAAATTCTTAGCAGCATTCTGAAAAATATGCCAAACACATAGTCTATGATGAGTGTCAGGAAAGATATCACATATCGCTTTAGCCATTGCTGCAGATTGATCAGTAATGATTGTTTTTGGGTGCTTTCCAGACATTGCACCCAAAAAAGTTTCAAACAACCACTTAAAAGATAATGCAGTTTCATCATAAAGTAAAGCCGCACCAAATATAACAGTTTGTTTATGATGGTTCACCCCAATAAATGGTGCAAATGGTCGATCAAACTCATTAGTACGATAAGTGGTGTCAAAACAAATAACATCTCCAAAAAGCTCATAATCATGAATGGAACGTGCATCCTGTCCAAAATATATTAGTAATCATATCATCTTCATCAACTTGCAATGCATAATAAAAAGAAGAATTTCCCATTTGCCTTCTTTGAAAATATTGTAAAATTACTCCCGCATCTCCTTTTTCTATTTTTGCTTTTCTCTCCTTGTGTATATAATTTACGTAATCTTTATCCAAAAACCCCAAATGTTCTCTACCACCAACCTCCCTACTCATCAAATCCATAGTTGCTTTAATTGAAATTCCCGATCTATCGGCATCGTAAGCTAAGGATTTTTGGGCCTTAGAAATACTCCTATTGACTTTTAAAATATGCTTCATTGGTGTTCTAACAAGGTCATGGTTATGGTTGCTATTAAATGACACAACTTTGAATTGACCATTCTTTTCAAGCAAGCATACTATATGGGCTTTACATCCTGTCCTAGAATTTGGTTGAATATATGAAGTAGGCTCTATTTGCTTGTTCACCTTGCGAAATCCTTCTTTTGAACAACAAAAGACCACTCTTGAAACATCACCATTCTTATTCTTTTTATTATGATGTTTCCTTACATTAAAACCAAGTCGTCCTCCATATTTGACATAAAATTTGTATGCACTCTCACATGAACTAAACTCCATTCCAACATATGGCTCTTCAATTTCAACTTGAATATCAACATTGGGCTCTACATTATCTTGCAAATGATCTTCAAAATTATTGAAAGATTTCCCATCTAAGTTTGTACTTTCTATATTCTCCATGCCTTCAAGTATTAATATTCAAAGATGCATGCATAAAAAAATACAATTAGAATATACTAAAACATTACACTTATGTGCATTGCTTACATAATATGTGAAATTGATAAAACAAAAATAAATAAATATGACAGAGACTTCAAAAATACAAAATAAGAAAATTATTATTATGAATTTTATTATTTTTATGTTGAGAGCTTACCTTAAGAATGTAGAATAACAACAATAAAAAAAATCCAAGCTCCTTCTTTGTACTGTGGTCTTGAATCCCTATTCAAAATAAATTATTAAAAAATTATTTAAGGAACATGAAACACAAACAGATACCGTACAATAAATGTTTCAAAATAAAATTTGAGAATCTTGAAAATTTTGACTATTTGAGAGGAGTTTTTTTTTTTTTTATAATTTAAAATCTTAAAATTTCTTGTAGAGAATCTTGAAGTTACAGAAAAAAAAAAGTGAGAATCATGAATAAGAAAAAAAAAAGGATTAAAGAGTGATGAACTTTACAACAACTTAATCATGTATTATGAAAAAAAATAAGTCTAAAATTCTCAATAAAAGAAATAGAAAGTTATACAATAAGAAAAGAAGCAGTTACCTTTTTCTTAATAATAAAAATGGAGATTCTATTGAGAGAAAGGAAAGTGTTAGAGATTGCTAAATCTGTAGAATAGAGAGAGAAAGGAATATGAAAGGATTTTCTTGTTTTACGTATTGGTGTGGATGAGAAAATGGTGAGATTTTGAAGAGAAATTAAGTGAAAAATTAATAAGGAAGAGAGATGTTAATATGACACATGGCAAATCCTTATTCAACCAACTCATTGGTGAGTATATTTCCATACTTACTAGTGAGTATGGAAGTATTGTCCTAATTATGTACCTTTTGACTAGTACTCTTATAAACTATTTTTTTAAGTAAATACTGCCTTGAACTATAAATTTTTAATTTTGTCGTAGTTCCAGTATATATCAACCTCTCTTATTTTTACATTAATGTTATGATAGTAACATAAGAGATCAGAGGAGTATATGAGTGGATTGATGAACATACAATTTCAAGCCTTCCAGTCTCATAGGTTAACTTTTTATTTTTTTTATTCAAAAGTTAAAGTTTGTGAAATTATTTATTTTGTAATTAAATTTTTAAAAGTAGTTTTCAAAAAAGTAATATTTAAAAAACTAATAGTGAATGAGTTTAATATTTTTTTAAACAGAAAAAGTAAATATTATCAATTAATTTTTACAAGAATGACCACTATTTTATTCTTAGTTTTAAAAATATAAATCGAACATAATATCTTATCTTATCTTACTATCTTAAAAGTGACAAAGTTGGGAGAATTTTTCCATTCCCACTTTACCCTTTTTAAAAAGAATTCCCATTTAATCATCTTTCATCTTTCTATCCTATTTCCGAAAATGAAATAATAAATTACTTTAATATGCATAACAATTTTCGAGATGTAGATGAGTAGACGATCAATTAGAATTTTGGGTTGTATTATGGTACCCGAAGAGACGAATTCAAAGCCAGCACGAAAACCCAATATAATGATAGCTTTTTTCAGGGAGTATTAAAAGGTTGGCTGCATAAATTTATTGAATATTATTTCTAAGACTATGTCAAGGATTCTCGATAATTTTTTTTTTTTTTTTGAGAATTTGTCATATTGATCGAAATATTGACTCTCAACAACTTTAGAGAACCAACAAAAGAGATTCAACAATGATTCAATCTCATAAGTATATTCAACGATACCACTCGATTTCGCTTGGTTTTCGACTATCAAAGGCTTTCACTTGAATTCTAATATGTCTGGAACCTTGCCTGGAGAATTTATGCTCCTGGTGGGAAATTGAGAGGATCCACGACTTAATCTCAATGGAAAAAATTCTAGGGAAATTTCCAATTGGTCTTTGGAAGTTGATGAATTTGACATATCTTATGATGAGTGATAATTCTTTTCTTGGTGAGCTTCTAGAGAAAGTGTCTATGAATCTTTCAAGATTGGAAATTATAACAACAAATTTTTTGGGAAAATTCCATCTTGAATTTCTTCATGGAGGAAATTAGTGGTGTTTGAAGCTACAAATAACAACATTACCAGAGTGAAACCAGGACAAAAAAATCCACTCCAAAATTACGACTTTCAATTACACCTTAATAATTCATGATGCATGCAAGCACTAAGAAGAGAGAAGAAAATATCACTGATTTAAACAGAGAAGTTCAATGTTTTTTTTTCCTTCCAAATTATGAATCGTGGTTCATGAAATTTTTTTGTTTAGGCTTATTGAACGTGATTGAAATTTCATTCAATGTTTATAATAATTTATTTGTCAGTCATTATTTACATGGAGAATGTTTACAACAATTAATACTTTCTAATGCTTTTAAAGCTTATGAAATTTTAGGTTGGATCTTAAATATATAAAAAGAGATGATGTAATGCCGGTTAAAGTTATGGTGATGGTAAGTTTTGAATCCATTTTATAAATTAACTATTTTCTCCCTTTAAGCATGTAATTTGATACACTACTATTCGTTAATGGAAGTGAAATTAAATGGATAAATTAGTGTTTTTTTATTGGGTTCTCATTTTAAATTGTTCTCTCATAAACTAAATAATTTCCAACCGTCATTTGAATATACAATAATTAAAACAAAAAATTACAACACACGTACTCAACAATTGATATTAGGCTCTATATTTACTCTAATATAAAATTTAAGAATTTATGATCTTTCAAATTACTTTTATTAAACTCCTAGATGGTTTCGTTGTAATATTTTCATATAAATCAATACCTTTTAAATTGTTAATTAGGGGACTTAATCCACTTTTTAATTTCATTTGAATTTGCTCTTGTGAACTAAACAATCATATTTTTTTACTATGAAAATGTAATAGCTTTCTAAATTTGGTTTACTTTGTTCATATCTTGTCGCTTCTTGGCAAAAATAATTTGCAAGTCCTTTATTTCACCTTCTATACTTCAATATGGGATACAATTTATTCAAAATATGCTCTACTTGGCAGAAGTGAAAACAAAAACAAAAACAAATTTGATTAAGCGACTTGGGCATATTGGGACTTGCACAAGAATATTATTATATATTTCTCGGATGTATTGGAGTAGGTGATATAGGGAAAGTTTACCTCCTCTCTTGTTTCATCAAATCTCAATAAGGATAGATTCACAAAACAATCCTCTTTTTTTGGCATCTTGGTGAATTGATGATGAAAACATCTGGTTGTTTGGTTTTCTCTTTTCTTTTTGTTGGGAAGGTGCATACAATTTTGGTTTCAAGAAAGAAGCTATTAAATGGGTATGAGAATTGATATCATTGACTACGAATAAATTATCATCTGTTTGTGGCTACCAACAAAAGTTGGTCAATAAATACTAACCTCTTCGAAAACATTCTCTTTTACTTAAATAAACGTTATTTACCTTATATCAAACTTAACATTTTAAGAATGTCAACCAAAAACATGTATGCTTATAATATAAATTTAATATTCTCATAAATTTAATATAAAAACAATGTATGATCACGTGCAACGCACGTCATTTCGACTAGTATTATATAAATGGTCACAATCAGCCAAATCTGATGGTGATCTGGTAGAGGTTGTTTATAAATATCATTTTTCCCTCCACCTATGTTTTAGTAATCTAATACAAATTCTCATATCTTATAAACACAATTAAATCTCCTAATATCAAAAAAAGGTTGATTCTATTGAGCCATCTACTTTCGAGAAGAAGATAAAATTAAAAAAAATCTGAGAATAATATCAATGAGCTAATTGAAGTAACTGCTGGGATTTGTGCCCTAAATCTTTGTAATCCGATTAAACTATAAATAAGTAAGGATTATTTAATTAATAAGATTTACATTGTCATTTATTATCATTTAATAAATGTAATCCATCAAAGATCCAGAGTTACTTATGATATCTTAAGTGAGCATATGATGCGAGAAGATTCACTTAAGTTGTGACTCGAATAGTCTGTGGTACATGAATAAAGGTTGGGTGCCTTATTTTTTGTAACACCACCAAACACGGCCCACTTGTGAATTGGCACAAGTTATTTCACCTGGATTACTCATGTAGAGACAAGTGAGTAAGGGTGTTGCTGCAATAGTGATTGTAGTATAATGGACTATGATATATTTACTGTCTTCTGGTAAAGTCGTTACAGAAACACAATTCGTATATCGATCGGTTGATCATGTGCAATTGATCTTAATCCTGAGTGGATTACGAATTCCTGTTCGCAAGAGACAAACCTTTGATTTGCATGGGTGAGAATGACTCGATATAGTTCGCTCAATACGCCTCCCACTTTGGGGATTGCATCTTGCTTATAGCTGAGAATGTAATTACGGAAGATTAGAGTCCTTATTGGAAAATAGATAAGTAGTTCTCTTATGGACTGATTCAGTGCTTGAACAGCGAGGCTCCATATTCCCTTGATCTAGAAATAAAGCAAAGACGCATAATGGAAATTATGTAAGGTTGTTCATTAGAGAAACAGTTGGGCTTAAGCTGGAATAAGATGCATTATGAAGGTTAAAACGGTAAATTACCTAACCATGGATATGAACTATTTGTGAAAGATCAAAGTGTACGTAATTATTATAGCCAATGAACATAACTATGTCTATAGTACTAAGAGTGCAACTCTAGATATATAGTGGAGTTATCTAAGAATTAATTGATTAAAGGAGTTTGATCAATGTAATCTTAGATCATTCGAACTTAGTCCTATAGGTTCATTAAGTCCCTCGAGCTATCGAATGTAATTGAGAACATAATTAATAAGATTAATTTCTTTGGAAAATGGTTTTAAGTAAATTAATTTGAAGTTGTCAAATTAATTTAAAGCAAAAATAAATAGAGGAGCATATTTAATTATTTAATTAATGGCAAAAAATAAATAGAGGAGTCTATTTAATTATTTAAGAAGATTAAATAAAAGGAGGAAAAATAAAATGCCATAAATAAAATATTTAATGGAATTGTTCTATTAAACAAAAGGAGGAAAAATAAAATTCTCAATATTATCCTGGTGATGAGGATATGGGTGTGTGACCCGTCACACGCGACTTGGTAAATGGTTTACCAATATAATACATTTTGTTTATTCAAAATATATTTGAGATATCTTTAATTTAAATTCATGCGATTGATTTAAATATTTAGATATGAGAATAATTAATTTAAATATGATATGGGAATATCTTATAATTAAATAAGATATTATATTATATAATTGTCCAAAATATATTTGAATATCTTTTATTTGATTATTTGAGAATTAAAAAGATATTCAAAGATTTTGTGAGACCTTAGTTTTCCTATAAATAGGAGGCTTGGGGTGACCCAAAACACACAATTAAGAGAAGAGAAAAGGCTAAGAAATTCCTTTCCCTCCCTCTCTCTGGCCGCCACCCATAGTGGTCTAAGAGAATAAAGTTTTTCTTCCTTTTTCCAATGAGAAAAAACGTCTACGCACCATTTCTCTTTTGTGCTTAGCGAGGAAGATCTTTTTGGTGGTCTCAGGATCAAAACCAAAAGAAAGATGAATCGTCACACATTTCTCTTCTTTTATGCATTCAGTTTTAGAATAAGGTTATACTACAAGGCAAGATCCTTGGGAATTCTACTCGAGAACTCTATTTTAGAGGCCTCAATCCTAACAAATGGTATCATAGCAGTCTTATTACTATAATATTGATTTCTAAAACTTTTTGTGATGGGAAAACCCTATTTTTAAAAGGAGTTTTAAAATAGATGGTTTGCGTTTTGGTTGAATTTGGAATTATTGGCGTAGGTTGTTCTTTTCTTTCCTAGAAAATTTGTAAACCCATTAGTTGGGTATAGGAAAAATTTGTAATAGTTTTAATGATATGGAGATATCGATCGAAACGACGAAGGAAAGAAATTCAACCGGATCCCAGCCGGTACCAAAGGAGTCGGTATCGCATGCTGCAAATAGAGGATACCACCGCAACGACGGCAGCAGCCGCGTTTGGTAGCAACGAAAGAAAAAAGTTATAAAAAAAATTGGCAACATCGTCTAGGGTAAAAACCTTAGGTGCCTTTGGTTTTTTGGTTTTTCGTTTTTTTTTTGGAAATTCTGGAGGTGAAGATTTTTCAATATATAGATGTAGAATTAATTTTCATAATTTTAACCAATATTTTCCCAACCAAAATTGCTTATTTATTTATTATATGTTTGATATAATTAAATATTAATTATTCATGCATAATGTATGCCATAAATAATTATTCTCATCATAAATACATAAATTCCATGATCATGCATCATTAATAGAGATTAGTGATTTTATGCTCGTACCTTGTATGAATATACTTGTTATATTTATTGTGTTAGAATTTTAATTAAGTTTGTTAATTAGTGATTACTAGCGTCATGCTTTTAGGTTTTAATTAAAATGTTCTAAAAGAGTTTAATAACCAATTGTTTAGTTTTAAATAGTATTTGAAACTAAAACCTAAAATATGAGGTGTCACTATTTTAACTAGGGAGTTAGTTAAAAACTGATGAAGTTGAATTGATTTAAATAGAACTCTAGCGAGAAGGCTCTGCCCTAGATAAGAGGTTATTTAATCGTTCCATTAACATGAGACCCATCTAACTGGGAGCGATCTGAGAGTGATATTTTATTAATAATTCATTTTATTGAGACGGTACATAATGTGTTAGGATTAATAGAGGTTAATCACTTGGCTATCACATTAAAATCAATCTAACCAATGTATAAAAGCTATTATAAGTTAGATTGAACTTAGATATTAGAGTTTAACCTAAATATATCTAAGTAAAAGCCTTAACTAGCTATATTGAGTGGGAGAGGACAAGTGACAACCAGTCCTCCGGTCTCTAAGTTAGAATCAATGTGTGAGATTCCATATAAGGTTTCTTGATGTTGGTAACTCTTCACTCATCCCCTATGGAAAGTAAACGTATGAATCAATACCTGGGTTATTCTCTTGAGGATATGATTTTTTTTAAAGATTTTGATGTTTGACTCTCGCTTCGATGACACTAATCAAAATTACTTTAAGTGATGTAAAACTTAGGTAACACTCAAAAGGATTCGTTTATAAAACTTAGAAGAAAAAGAAGAAGATTAGAGAAGAGATGAAGAACTAAATAGATGAGAAAGCTTGGAGCAGCGGCGGAAGTGTATAAGAAGAAAATATAATTTTAGGACATCTTTTGTTGCGTTTGCGTGTGAACAAAAAGGAAAAAGTAAACCCTTATTTATATTAAAATATTTTTAGACACTTTAACTGATTCGGTTTATAATAAATCGGTTTTCTTGTGTTATGAACCGAGGCCGAACCGAGAGATATATTATCTCTTATGTTATGAACTGAGGCCGAACCAACATGTGTAATAAACCGAACCGAACCGGTTCTTTCGGTTTTTTTTCCCAGTTTGATCGGTTTTTCGGTTTTTACTTGCGGCCCTAATTTGAATGTTTGATATTAATATATATCCATATATTACTAATATCATTCATTGAATCAATATAGATAATAGAAAAAACTTATGTTTATTTATTTAATCTATTCGAAATAAATTATCTTTATTAAATAATTACAAATTCTAGACAACATTCCTAACAACTTAATCTTTGTGACGATGATGGCAAGATTGACTAGATACAGTGTATAGTTTATGGACTTATGTTTACTTTATTTTCCATCTTTTGATGCACGTGTTGTATATGAGCTCATGAGAGCATTTCTACCTTAAACTTTTATGATCTTGAACTGTTTTTGAACTTTTCGTAAATATAGAATGCGCACTCCACGTTTTAAATTCTCTAATGAAAAATTGTATTTACAGGGCATTGTGATAGTCCAGTTTTAAACGCCACCATGCCAGATTTTATTTAAAAATTTAGTCTTCCGCTGCGTTCTGGTTTTAAAATGATTTAAAAGTAGTCGGGTCGTCACAACTATACTACATTTTAACCTGGTTATCATGTAGAATTCTCGAATTGTAAAAGTCTTGTAGAATCAAACCAGTCAAGCAATCAATAAGAACTTGAACTTGATGAACACTCTCTCTCTCTCTAATTGCAATGAACAAGAAAATGATCTAATAAAACAATGCTAAACATAGAACAAAGATTAAACAAGTAATCAGGGAAGAAGATGAACACATGAAATTATAATGGTTTGGCCAAGGAAGAAACGCCTACATCCACTTTGCCTCAAGAGCTAATTCACTATCAATCTTGAAGGATTACACATTGAACAATTCTTTCTCACACTTCTTCTCTTTCTTTTAATTCAGCTTTTATATATTTCAAGCTTTTACAATGGTAGCTCAAGGAGCTTGATATCATGACAAATAGAGAGGATCCACGTAGTAAACAAACTATTAAAACAGTTATATTAGTTTCACACTCCAACAAATCTCCACCTTGAAACTAATGTAACCCCCTTCTTTCTTAAGTTAATTAGTAATCTTGGAGCCGATCAAAGATTGACTTCAAGGTGGAAGAAACTCAGTCAATTTGATCTTCGCAAGGAATCTCTTGAACTTTTCTACTGGAATTGGTTTAGTCATCATGTTTTCTGGGTTGTCATTTGTATGGGTTTTCTCCATAATTACCAGGCCTTTTGTGACTATATCTCTGATGAAATGTAGTTTAACATCAATGTGTTTTGACCTTTCATGGAATATTGGGTTCTTTGTAAAAAATAGAGCACTTTGATTGTCACAGTAAACTTTTACTTCTTCAAAGACAATTCTCAACTAAGTGATGATTCCTTTTAGCCATATGGCTTCCTTCACTGCCTTAGTAGCTGCTATGTATTCTGCTTTAGTTGAGAATAAAGATACTATTGGTTGTAGCATGACTTTCCAACTTATGGCGAGCCATATAGATTGAATACATAACCAGAGAGGGATCTTCTTTTATCATTGTATCCTGCAAAATCTGAATCAACAAATCCCTCTAGGATATTGTCTTTTCCTTCCTGTTTTGTGTATTTCAAACCTAAAAAATCAGGTCTATAACAGACCATAGCATACATCAGGCTTCCTACCACATTAAAGTAAAGAATTTTTGTTATTTCAACTATCCCTTCTTCAATTTTGGGACATTCTTCATTTGACAGCTTCGAGTGATTGCCAATTGGTGTGGTCACTAGTTTAGACTTGTCCATGGAGAATCTCTCTAATATCTTCTTCACATAAGTGTGCTGACTCAAATGAAGCCAGCCAGCATCTTCATTTCTGTGAATTTCCATGCCCAGTATTTTCTTTGCCTTTCCCAGATGCTTCATTTTAAATTATGTGTTGAGAAGCTTTTTTAATTTGTCAATCTGAGCTTTCTGTGTGGATGCTATGAGCATGTCATTCACATAGATCAGGAGATATATGGCTTGCTCAGTTCCAGAATCTTTGAAATCGACACAATAGTCAAACTTGCTCTTCTGAAAATTCTGTTTACTCATAAATTCATCAAACCTAATATACCATTGCCTAGGTGATTGTTTGTGGCCATATAGAACCTCCTTAGCAGAAATATCTTGTCTTTATCACCCTTTTGCACAAAACCTTCAGGTTGAGGCATGTATATCTCTTCTTTTAGGTTTCCATGTAAGAAGGTTGTCTTCACATCAAGTTGCTCAAGTTTCATGTTAAATTAAGTAACTATGGCAAGTAGAATTCTGATAGAAGAGTGTTTTACTACAAGAGAGTATATCTCATTGAAATCCACTCATTCTCTCGGGGAATATCCCTTAGCCACAAGCCTTGCCTTATACTTTGGCTTTTCTTCATTTGCTGCAGTAAGTTTGATTTTGAAAATCCATTTATTTCCTACAAGTCTTTGGTCTGTCTTTCTCTTAACTAGTTCTCAGATATTGTTCTTATTAGTGAGTTCTTCTCATCTTACATAGCATCAATTCATAATTGACTCCTTTTTATACTAATTGCACTTTTATAGGAATTTGGTTCTGTCTCCTCATATTCCCCAACAACAGATAAAGCAAAGGAAGTAAAATCAGAAGATGTATACCTGATAGGTTGAGTGATGACTCTCCTTGTCCTATCTCTAGCTAGCTAATAACCTTCCAAGTCATTCTGTGTCTGCAGTTCTTGTGTTTCTTCTTCAACTTCAGTCATCTCTTCATTCAAAATTAGATCAGGGTGATACTCCACCTCAATGCTAGAGCTATTCTTGTTTGTAGGCTGCCTGAGATCAGATTTTGAGTTCATGTATATTTCATTCTCTTTAATATGACATCTCTACAAATTATGCAGGTTTCATTTGATCCATCCTCTTGCCATAACTTATAACCCTTTACCCCATCAGGATAGCCTAGAAACATACTCTTTTTGGCTCTTGCATCTAGCTTGCTTCTTTGTTATGAACATACGTAGTACATCCAAAAACCCTTAGGTATTTCAGATTTGGAGCTCTTCCTTTCCATATTTCTTCTGGAGTCTTGAATTCAATAGCACTTGAGGGACTTCTATTGATTAGGTGCACTGCTGTACATACTGCTTCACCCCAAAATCTCCTTGGAAGGTTAGCATTAGACATCATGCACCTGACCTTGTTAAGAATAGTTCTATTTAGCCTTTCTGCTATGCCATTCTGTTGAGATGTATACCTCACTGTTTTATGCCTGATTATTCCCTAATTTGTACATAGTTCATTGAACTTTTCATTTATGTATTCCAGGCCATTATCAGTCCTGATCTTTTTCACCCTTTTGCCAGTTTGTATCTCAACCATAGTCTTCCATTCTTTAAATCTTTGGAAAGCTTGGTCTTTAGTATTCATCAGATATACCCATGCTTTTCTTGAGTGGTGATCTATCATGGTGATAAAGTATCTATTTCCACCATTTGAATCCACTCTCACAGGGCCTCAAACATCTGAGTGAACATAGACAAGAGTTTCTGAGGTCTTGTATTATGAATTGGTGAAGGGCAGCCTGTGTTGTTTCCCATAGACACAATGCCCACAGAAATCCATCTTTCCCATCTTATCATCAATTATCAATCCCTATTTCACCAATTCTTGCAGACCCTCTTCACTTAAATGAGCTAACCTGTTGTGCCATAGCCTAGTTTGCGAAGTCTCCTCATGTTTGATGATGCAGCAGTCCAATTATAGTGGAGCCAATCATAGAATACAGAGTATCCTCCATAACTCCCTTCATGATTTCTTTTCCATCTTATATATGGTGAGGATTCCACCTTTGCCAAAATATTCATACCTCTTTCTGTCAAATACCCGAAGAGATATCAGGTTTCTTTTCAAGTCTGGTGCATACCTTACTCCAGGCAGTAGCTTTTCAGAACCATCATGCACCTTGATTCTTATGGATCCTATTCCAGTGATCTTGCAGGCGTCATAATTTGCTAGCAACACTGTTCCTCCATCATGGTCTTCATAAGTTTCAAACCAATCTCTGTTTGAAGACGTGATATGAACAACCTGAGTCAAGGATCCATTTCTTGTTTGATTTTGTATCTGTCACCACCAGTGTCTCTGCTTGATCAAACCTTTCTCCTCGTGTTCTTGTCATAATTCTTGCATCATATTATAAGTAAAAATCTATACATTAGAATGAACTTCGTCTTTATGTTGGTTTTTGTTTTTTACCTTAGATGAATCATTTATAGAAATCCTAAATAACCGAGAATAATCAAGAAAATTAGTATATTTTTATGTTTTTCCTACTAACCTTAAAGCGTGAATTTGCTTGACTTTTTTTTCCTGAGCTTTTCGTCAATGACGCTTAGAATTATCAAAATTATAATATTTGAGTTTTTTCATATTTGGTAATATGAATCGGTTGAGAAGGTGAAATGAGAATCAAGACACTATCGTTTCAAATAAATGCACACGTCTAATCGCCCATGATCTCTGCTAAAAATTTATGTTTTTTCTTTTTTAATTTTCAATGTTTTCGATGGCTGCAATCATGATGGAGGGTAAAAACGTCTTTTACCAGGGTGCGTCGTTCGGTGAAATATGCTTTGAATATTTTTGTTATTTATTTACATAGCTGAAATTTTGCACACGTCTAATCGCCCATGATCTCTGCTAAAAATTTATGTTTTTTCTTTTTTAATTTTCAATGTTTTCGATGGCTGCAATCATGATGGAGGGTAAAAACGTCTTTTACCAGGGTGCGTCGTTCGGTGAAATATGCTTTGAATATTTTTGTTATTTATTTACATAAATTGAAATTTTAAAATAAGAAATAGCTATGTATATGTTATTAACCCAAATATTTATTGAAAATGTCAATCAAAGATACATCATACCATGTATGAATCAATCAATAATTATTGTATGCCGGTAGCCAATCAATTTAAAACAAAATTAATTAATTACGGTAAATTTAGAAATATTTTTAAAGATAATAAATTTATATATATATATAAAATTAAACTCATAAAAGTTTCCAAATTTGTTTCCTCTCACCTCGATCGTTCCTCCCCCACCAAAGGAAAAAATAAAAATGAATTTGGGTGGGTTTGATTTGGTATTATGATTGAATAAGAAATCGTACTGTTTTTCCCTTTCACGCGCCATTTCATTTCCCTTTCCATTTCCGTCTCTTCCTCTTTCCTTTCCTCCTTCTCTGTCTGTCAACAGGGGCGAAGAAACTGGAGAGTGACGGAACGGAACAACTGTGTCTTGTTCTTTCGTTAAGGTTAAGGTTTACATTAAAGGTTTTCGCGAAGAAACGGGATGAGCCCTGATTCTAGTTCATCAGATGCGAACCATAATCTCGATGAGCAGATCTCTCAGCTCATGCAGTGCAAGCCTCTCTCTGAGCCACAGGTTTTTTTCTTCCTAGGATTCTGTCTCTTTTAGATTAAAAAAGAGGTTTCTTTGATTGATTGATGTTATCTTATTACCCAAAACGTAACTTAACTATGATAAAGAAGCCAAAAACTGTAATTTGGGTTCATTTTGGTAGATATAGGTTTTTATTTTGTTACTATTTCTTTCTTTCTATCATTTCAATTCATGTTTAATCCATTGTGAATGACTTTTTTTTTATTTAATTTTATTTTATATATCGAGCAAGTCTCACATTTATCAACTCAATTTATGTTAATTTGATTGATTCTATCATTTCCTCACCCAAGATGACAAAAAATGTGCTTGTTTAATCTTGTAGCCTTGGTGATTAAAAGAGGGGAAAATAAGAGACAGCACAATTTTTTATGTTTAATGTTTGCAGCTTATGCTTAGTTTGGTGGTTTTTTTTAGGAAGACTCAAACGCCCATTTCATTAAGATAACGAAACATAAAGAAAAATATACAAGGATCAAAAGTCCCACCAATCCCACCCTTTCCCATAAAAGCCCCACCACCTAATTTCAAGTTTTGGGGCAAATTGTTAATAATAAAAAAGGGGTAATTACAAATATGTTTGAATGTTGATACCTAAAAAGTACTCCAAAGTTCGATATCTGGCATTTACATGTGCCAAATCCCAAACGTACTCTGAAGTTTGATGTTCCACATGAAAGATCCTCTCATATTATTGAACTAGATTTAAGCAAAGTGGTGTACATATTATTGAAGTGGCAGTAAAAACAGTGTTACATCAAGCTTGTTGCTGTCTATATTTTAGCTCTTTCTTTATGTTTCATGCATATGTTTTTCACCTTCATTTTTTAATTCTATGTCATCAATGATTTCAAATTTTGTGATATTATCTAAAAACTTGTGATATAAGACAAAGTTTTATTAAGAAGTGATGACAGAAACAAGTGATGGATTAGCATCATTCTAATGTCAACATTTGTCTTCATATATACCCATACCACAAAAATTTTAACCCCCCTCTCGATAAAAGTTGGAAATGAACTATTAATAAGTGATGACAGAAACAAATGATGGATTAGCATGTCATTATAATGTTAGCATTTCTCTTCATACTTAAATTTTAAACGCCCCTTTTCTGGATCTGACCAAGTCAGAATTGAACTATTCAAAAGTGATGACAGCAACAAGTGATGGATTAGCATATCATTCTAATGTTAATATTTCTCTTCATATATACCCGTGCTACCCAATGTTTTACAAGGCGTAAGCCTTGATTTGAGTAAAAAATTATAAAAATATACAATCAGAGTATTGTTTTAAATAAAAATCTTAAAGGGAAAAAGAATCATACTCATGCTTGTATGGTAATGGGACATCTAGATATCAGTTTGCCTTTCTGCCAGATTCGTGAGCTTTTTTGGCATGACTTTACCTTGCATCGTTCCCAAGTCTGATTAATGTGACCCTATGACACATTCCATTGCCCTGTAGAAGTAAATGTAACTTGATTTCTCTCTTTTATGCAGGTTAAGGCATTATGTGAGAAAGCAAAAGAGGTTTTAATGGACGAAAGCAATGTCCAGGTATTATTATTTGTCCCTACAAACATTTACTACTTAATGGCAACCCATGATATTGCTTTTTTCTCAAACATCCCTATGTCTTGAAATTTCAATTCATCTAGGTTTACTTGTTCAATCTCTTTTTCTAAATAGTAATCATATTGTGTACACTGGATCTCTTATTAATGTACATATTTTATGCATGCCTCTTAGTAATAATTGGATCACCATTCTTTTGTTCATGGACAAAGTTCAAGCAGTAATGGATTCATTTGGTGCAAGTTATTTTAGCCATCTCATCTTGTTTATTTTTGTTTTGAGAACCAAAATTGTTTGGTGCAAGTTGTTGTAGTCATTTAGTTTTGGTGGACACCTTGACCAAGTCCCTTCTCCACTTTGTATGGAATAAATGAATCAGAGTTGAGTTTAAGTAGCTAAACTATCATTTAGAATAGTTGGCCCGCATACTTGCAAGTATGTGGCGGTCTTGGGTCCTTTTTGTATACGTGGTCTATGTTTTAGTTTTTACTTTGCTTTTTGTTGTTGTCCTTGTATCTTCTTTCATTTATCAATGAAATGGACTTGTGAGCCTTCTTTTTTAAAAAAAACTATCATTTAGAATAATTTACTTCCATTCTGAAATTGTGGGAACAGACATTGTTATTTATCTATATGATTATTATATCAGATTTCTTGTATCTCTTTTATGTATGTAATATTTTTCTCTGTACACAGCCTGTGAAGAGCCCAGTCACAATATGTGGAGATATTCATGGGCAATTTCATGATCTTGCTGAACTTTTCCTGATTGGAGGGAAGGTATAAGTTAAGTCTTTTAATATTCTTTCATTATTCTGTCCTCTGCCGTTGACAACTACAAGCCAAGCCCAAACCCTGATAAATTAAGCGGGAATTTTGACAAAAATGGGGATTTCTCTGCCAAAACTATTTTCTCTCATCTAAAAAATCAGGACAATATTCAAGATGCCTCCACTTTTCTCGGTTTCAAAGATGGAACGCTAAAGTTCCCAAGAAGATCAAATTCTTTAGATGGTCTCTCCTCCACAAAGCTTTAATACTGCTGAAATCATTCAAAAAAGACAGCCTGGCTGCATCCTCCAACCAAGCTGGTGCCGTCTTTGTTAAAAAAGCGATGAAAACAGGGACCATTTCTTCCTCCACTCTGCTTTCAGCTCCCAGATTCTCTCCCAACTCCTCCGTTCTTTCAATTTGAGCTGGTGTACATGCTGCCATTCCCATGATGGCCTTTTACAGTTGGTGAAAGGCACTTTTTGGAGGAAAAAATAGGCCAAAAACTTATGGGGCAATGCTGACCCTAGCCTACTTTTGGAAACTTGGCTTGCTAGAAATTCTGTATCTTCAACAACAGCTCTTGCGATGCTATGGCAACTCGAATGACATCAAAATCATTAGCTCTATTTGGTGCTCGTTCAAATTTATTTTGTGATTATAGCTCTTATTCTATTTATGCCAATTGGAGCGCTTTTTTGTTATCTCTTTGTCTGGGTTGTTTTTTCTAACTCCTTTTTTGTTCTTTTCACTCATAAATGAAAAGTTTCGTTTCTTATAAAAAAAAAAAGCAAAATAAATTTTCCCTGCTGAAACATCACCTTTTATCAATGGTGTGACATATACATAACAGAGACAAGATAAGATATACTCCCAATAAGAGAACCGAGGGAGATTAAAAAGCACTTTTTAAGTTGATTTTTTTCATAGGGGGAATTGTAAAAAGACTACTTAAGAAAACTATAAGGGAGACAATGATATTTTCACATGTCCCTCTTTTACATAAAATTAATGGTATTTTTATCATATGTTTTCTTTTGAACATTCTCTACATCAGATGTATATCTCATTACATAATATTGTGACAGTGTCCTGATACAAATTATCTGTTCATGGGAGATTATGTGGACCGTGGTTACTATTCTGTTGAAACTGTAACGGTATGTACTTCTTTCTACATGTGTTAATTCATATGTTATTTCTCTTTATCTACATTCTTTTGAGGCATATAAGAATTCCATACTACTCACAAAGTTTTGTAATTAAGGTCGCCCGCATAGTGTAATTAGATGGCGGTGCGGGTTGATGGGTAGTGGGGTATACGGTGTACCATGCTTTTGTGGCTTTTGGTCTGTTTAACCACTTTTATTATATTGTAATGTGTCTTTTATTTTCTTCTTTCATTATTTTAATGAAATGGCCTTGTGAGGCGCTTTTACTAAAAAAAAAAAAACAAAGTTATGTAATTATGTTTGTTATTAGAAAAGTCATGTAATGTAATACTGTTAGACTTGTTGATTTTCATTGGTGAATATTTGAGCTAACATATGTGGTTGTCTACTGTACTCATCCAGTTATTAGTGTCCCTAAAAGTTCGTTATCCTCACCGGATCACCATTCTTCGAGGAAATCACGAGAGTCGTCAGGTATGATTTACCACTATGTTTGGAATCAGGATGTGTGGATAATGATATATTTCACAAACATGCAGAACGTGCTATTGCTTTAATTTGAAACATGTTTGGTAAAGTTGGGATAGGGGTGGAGTGGGGGAGTAAGGGTACAAATAAGAATCTAGCTTCTTTCTGCTTTCATGTTTTCAAACGTTTGGTCTTTTCAGTCCAGAATGAATGGTGGCTTTTCTTTTCCAGTTTGTGAAATTGCAGTTTTATTTACACTTCAATCTTTAATTTTTCTGGGAACTTGTTTTATTTAAATTAAAGTTTTTCAGAAATAATGTTGAGCACTTGGATCTAACTAGCATCATTTTATGTTTTGTCTCCCTTTTGGTTCTCAGATTACTCAGGTTTATGGCTTCTATGATGAATGTTTAAGAAAGTAAGTTTCTGAATCAACCCTGTTCTCTGTGTGCGCGCGCGTGTTTGTGCTTGTCTTTTCCTTCTTTTTTATACATAATTTGTACGAGCAATGAGTTGTGGGATGGCCTAGCATGTTAATTTGGTTTCATTATTGTGCTGAATATTAACTTTTGAGAACTCCGTGTCTAATTTAAAAATGACCAAATTCTTATAAAAATCAATTGCTAATTTCAAACATATATGCAATGTATGGTATCAACATGTTTTGTGAATCTTGAATGTTACGATAAATGGATGGAAATGATGAAACTATTTGTTATGATCTTCAAAATTATGCAAAAATAAGTTTAAGAAGAGTATACGAGGACGACAGATCCAATGCATAAAATTTTCTGTCCATTTGTGGCAATATTACCAATGGTAAAAAAAAAAGCTTCTCTGAAATAATGTGGCTAGAGTTATTTGTTGGAACATTTGGATTGAGCGCAATAAGAGATTTTTTCGTTAATTGTCACAAGCTGTGGAAAGAAATTTGGAAGTTTTGTGTTCTCAACGCCTTTGAATGGGTGCAAATTGTAAAACTTTGTTAGTTAATCTCTGTCCATGATTGCGCCAATTGGACTGCGTTTCTACAACTGTTGTTTGGTATTTTTTGGGATTTTCATTATCAATGAATAATGCAAGAAATTTGGGAGTTTTGTGTTTTTAACGCCTTCGAATGGAGTGCAAATCGGAAAGCTTTTGTTAGTTATTCTCCGTCGATGATTGTGGCCAATTGGACTGCGTTTCTGTAACTATTGTTTGACCTTTTTGGGCATTTTCATTTATTAATGAAAAATGCAAACTGAACCTCCATCATTCAACGCTAGCGCATTTACTGTAGTCTGTAGATGAGTGCGAGAGTATTGGAAATACCTTAGAAGTTTAATTTGTTTGACCTTAACAGCTTAAGTTTTTCTCTATAGAATTGGGGAAGAGATGTTCTAACTTGCGGCTCACAAATAATATAAGATCAAGATGATTTAGTAAATTATCATATTGCTTTTGTTTTGTTTCTATCTGTTGCTCAATCTTGTCATTATTTGTTGGTAAAGGTTATTTCCAATCTGTGATTATCTCTTGGAGTGTTTCAAAAAGTCATTTGTTTTTTATTCTATTGCATATCTATGGCTGAGATCCTTTATTTCTTGCAGGTATGGAAATGCTAGTGTTTGGAAGATGTTTACAGATCTTTTTGACTATTTTCCATTGACTGCCTTGGTTAGTGAAAACTTTGATGAATCTCACTGTGATATTTATCATACAATATACCTTTGTGTACTGATACCACACGATACTCAGTTATATATCTCACATGATTGAAGAACAAGGTTTGAAAATTAAACAATTTGCAATTAAGGAACGCAATTAATTTATTTATCAGCTTTGATTTCCCTTTTTCAGGTTGAGTCTGAGATATTCTGCCTCCATGGTGGGTTGTCCCCATCCATTGAAACCCTTGATAACATTCGAAACTTTGACCGTGTTCAAGAGGTTCCTCATGAAGGCCCCATGTGTGACTTGTTATGGTCTGACCCAGATGACCGGTGTGGTTGGGGGATTTCACCTCGGGGTGCGGGGTATACATTTGGCCAGGTAATTTCTAACCATTCATCAAGTTATTTGTTATTTTATATTTTCCTTGTGCCAAAAGAAGGAAAATTAAGGAGTTTCTCTTCTAATGGTTAATGTACTATTTTGCAGGATATATCTGAACAATTCAATCATTTGAATAATTTAAAGTTGATAGCTAGAGCTCATCAACTGGTCATGGATGGATTTAATTGGGCGCATGTAATATTTTGCTTAATAATTTCCCACCCTTTGGTTTTATATACCATCTCTTATTCTATCTTATTGTTGGGTTTAAGGGTGTGTTTTGGTGTGGCATTCCTTTGTATGAACAGGAACAAAAGGTAGTGACTATTTTTAGTGCACCCAACTATTGTTATCGCTGTGGGAACATGGCATCGATTTTAGAGGTTGATGACTGCAGGGGTCACACATTTATTCAGGTCTCTCTCTCTCTCTTTCTCTCTCACGCACCCATAAGAAGGAAAAACAGAAACCAGTGTGCACCTAGTTTACATATAACTTGCACAGTGACACATGAATTTGCTTTATTTCTTTATCATTATAAATATCCATTACTTCATGTTCCATCAGTTTGAGCCAGCCCCCAGGAGAGGAGAACCGGATGTCACCCGCAGAACGCCAGATTACTTCTTATGAAGCAGCTTATTTCTGGCCTCTCTTGTATACAATTCCTGGCTGTACATTATTGTAGACAGATAAGCCTGTGGAGTTTATGCTGCCATGCTTTGATGGTTTTTGCTTGCGTGCCAGGATTTTTTTATTATAGGAAAGAAACTCTCAGAAGATCTGTATTTAAAGATCAAGACTACTGGATTTTTGACTTTTCTCACCATACGAAGATATTCTACTTTCTTTACCCTCTCAGCCCCTTTCAACAATTTTCATTTTACACCTATTTGAGTGAAGTATAATGTTGGTGCTTTTCATCTACTAGGCGTAAGCTAGTTCGTAACTTTAGTTTATGTAAAAGCTTGAACAAGCACTCTGAATTCGTATTAGAACTATTGGAATTGTCACTCATCTTTCCATTTTGCAAGAAAATTTTTGTTTGAAGACATCACTGAAGAATGTTTAAAACATTTCATTTAACAAGGCAATCATGCTTTCACATCTGAATACTCGAAAGCTGGTTTGATAAGTATCATCGTTGCTCATAACTTATGCTTCAAACCTTTTGTTGCTTTAAAATAGAGATACCGCGCATATCACGTTCAAAATAATGTCCATAAAACAAGGACATGACTTATCTATACAATATTACCTATGAAAAATGAATATCTGTAGATTAAGTGGAGCTCTAATGAATACGTCACAAGTTCATATAAGAAAAAAGAGAGGGAACAAGATCAACGACAGACCAAGCAAGGCCTGCATATTGAAGGAGCCTAATTCCTGTGTCAACATCAAACGAGTCTTGGCTGATAAAAAAGAACTTGTGGAGATGACCAGGTTGTTTGGTCCCTTCCACCTTTTTACCTGTTGAAGATGAATTCAGCATTGGGATATATGTGGTTGATTTTATAGGGATCCCCAAGGTGTTTGATATGATGGGAAGCGTCCATTTAGCGAGAGCCTTGCTACAAAACTTCACAATTAATATTGTTGGTATACCAACGATCATCCGCCCAAGAAAGGCCAGAATTGGGAGTTGTCCGGTAAATAAACGTGCAACATCTTCATGGTGAAACTGATGGTATGTTTGCTGCACGCCCGATACCTGAGAGAACGAGGAGCATTTTTTTGCATAAGTTGCACATTAAAGCAAAATATAGGAAGTAAGAAAAAATTATGCATAACAATGTGACTTTGATTCCTACAAATAGACACTAAACAAAATGAGGCAAAAGTTACTTACAATTCCAAATGCAACACCATTGAAAGCAGTGTGGAATTCATAACTTGGAGTAGGAAATTCAGGAGTAGGATAAGCAAAGACCAAAATGATGCTCAGGGCACCCCAAAAATATGTAACTGCACCGAGAATTAGCATGCACCAAATAGATTTAAAAAAATGGATTAGAATCTGAAATCATATATTGAAAAAAGCTAATCCATCCTGCCAGATAATAAATGTAAATGTCAACTCATTTTCAGTTTCAGTATATAATGGTTAAATACCCGTTTTGTCAAATGAAAATCTCAACTACTTAAAGAGAAGTCGCAACATTTCAGAATACAATTTCTCTATTCAAATGATTAGAGACATTGTTTGACAGTGATTTCTCACACATCCCCCTGGATTGAACATGGCGAAAAAAGATAGTGGACTAAGTTACTAACATAACTGGGATGATAAATATTCAAATGATTATGGTTCATAGTCAGTGACATAACAATGAGTGCACCCAATGAGAGCTCTATCTGATTTTATTGAAGGATTTTCTTTTTCTCCGAAGAAACATTGTGTCAAAATGGTTCATGAACCAGAAAAGGTAAAAAAATAATAATTAAATTTCATGCACGATATTATTGGGAAAGTGGGAGACTTTAGGCAAATGAACTCTGCTGCAAGAGTAAGGTACCAGTACTATAAAATCTGGCCTCAATGAGACCTTTATTTGTCATCTCACAAGAAATAAATAAATAATGCATTAATCGAGTAACTTCAGGACAATTAACCATGTGATTAGCTTATATAGACTGATTTCCGAAAGCGCTCGTGGAGAAATTAAAAACTTACTTCCAAATCCTCAAATACTTTTCGCCCAATCAGTCGGCCTCCATTGGCAAGACAGATTCTAGAATCAATTTCTTTATTCTAGAAACATCTTTCTTCCTCTTCCATTAATCTAGAAACATCTTTCCAATAGACCAGATGAGACCCACCCCCTTTGTTTAGATCTTCCCAAAGAAACTTTCTCGTGATCTTTAACTAGGGTGGGAAGACGAAAGACTGACAAAAAATAAAAGGGAATACCAGTCAGAACAAACTGAATCAGAATCAATCTACCTTCCCTCGAAAAAAATCCCTTCTTCCAAACAGCCAACCTTCTGTTCTTCTCAATCACTGGATTCCAAAAGTGATCAGACCTTGGATTTTGCCTCAAAGGCATAGCTAAGTAAATGAAAGGAAGAGCGGAGACTTCACAACCCACCAAAGAGGCCCACCGGTCCAGTCTAGATTCACATTGCAAGCCACTAAGTGAACTCTTTCAACCTAGAGATCCTTTAAAAAATCCCAATAATATTATGGAAAGCGTTCTCTACTAGAACCAAATACAATCGTGTCATTAGTGAACTGGAGATGGGATAGTTTGACCTTGTCCATACTCACCTCAAAATGTTCATCTAGTCTTCTATTCATCCCTCTTGTCAACATTCTACTAATAATATTTGCCACCGAAAATGGGACAAAAGATCCCTATATCTAAGACCTCTAGTACCAAAGTTTGTCCATTATGATTTTCCGTTGATGAGAATAGAGAAATTCATGGTATAAATGTACCAAGTATCTAGCAAAGAAATTTCATTCAAAAGAAAATTAAATTTTCAACCTAGAGGGACAATTCAGGAACCTTAAGTATTCTTCCAAAACCAGCCTAACCAATGGAACAACTCAACCCAGTAGTAGTCCTTATTTTAATGAAATTGTAATCGGAAAGACTAATGAAATATTGTATTAGGTTAAATTGTATGGAGGCTACATCAACTTATATAAAAAAGTAAACCTAGCTAGAGTAGGAAACTAACTTAAACAAGTAAACTAATAGATATGGAAAATATCCCTAATCTAAATAAGGAATAACATAAATATATATTCTAACATCCCCCCTCAAACTCAAGATGACATAACATAGACCAACTTGAGTTTGTTAAACACGTGACCCAAATATGACTTCATGAATCAATGTCTTCGTTGTGCGGAAGTTATGAGTGATTCCCGGAGAAAGCGTCATCGAACACACAATGGAAGCAACCGAAACTGATGTCGAACAAAGATGTCCGACAGAACCAACATCAAAAGCAGAGCAAACCATCAGTCAAAATTGACATGATTATTGACTTTTGGACAAACGGTATCACTGGCGGTTTCTTTTCCCTCTTATGTGGAGAGGCATCAACAACTAACCACAACATAATGTTAACCCAAAATCCAAACCCTAGATTTATCTAGGTATAATGGAGGAAGAAACCCTAACGGTACACCAAGATCCACAATACCCAAATGCTCCTAAAAAATCCTAATAGGCCTCAAAGCTCTATGTCATACGTATGTTCCACAACCAAAGACGATATCCAACTAGAGCTATCAAAACCCAACAAACGACTAACAAAGAGCCCTAATTTAGCAAACTGATGAGAAAAGTGGACACAAAACCTGATTTCGATGAAAATTAAGTTTTCGGTGAAAATCGGGATTCCAGCGAAGTTCCGGTGACAGGGGCGGAGGACTCCAGTGACCGGAGACCGGAGGGTGGCGGCAGACTCCGGCGGGAAGTGACAGTGGCTGAATCCGGTGGGCAGTGGTTCATCCTACGGGGTGGTGTCAACAAACAACCACTCAAAGGTTGTATTTCAAGAACCAAACCCTAGTTTTACCTAGGAATTATGAAAAAAACAAACCCTAAATTGAGGGGCTAATAAAAAATTTAGAAGGTCAGATGAAGATGCTCCCTCGCCGGAAAAGCTTACACCGTCGAGGGAACAAATCGGGATCGAAATAGAGACGGCAAGGAAATTTAAAATCAAGGCTCTGATACCATGTAAACGGAAAGACTAATGAAATATTGTATTAGGTTAAATTGTATGGAGGCTACATCAACTTATATAGAAAAGTAAACCTAGCTAGAGTAGGAAACTAACTTAAACAAGTAAACTAAAAGATAAGGAAAATATCCCTAATCTAAATAAGGAATAACATAAATATATATTCTAACAGTCCAGATCCAGTTATTATTAAAAAAAAACAAGTAGTAGTCCTTATTCCAGCCCAATATTGTTGGTGAGAAAGAACAAGTGATGGCATTTTTGTGTCGATTATTGAGCCTTGAATAGAGTCAACATTCCAAACAAGTGTCTGATTCCAGTGGTGTACGGAATTTCGGAAAAGCTTTTGGCACCATGATCTCCAAAATCTATTTAAAATTAGGCTAACATCATATTTGCCTCATGCTGGATGACATAAAAGAACATTGAATTTCTTGTGATGCTTTTTAGTATTTAATTTTTGAGCAAGTAGTTCCCTAGCAAAAAGGCATCAAGGTATTAGCTTCTTGGGTGATGAATCACCCATTGGCTTGTATAACAATTTTTTCTATTTTTTATGTCTTTAAGGTTGAATACCTACCAAACTAAGCATAGCTCAACCGACAAGGCATCTGTATTCGCTCCACAAAGTTGAAGGTTAAAGTCTTCCCTCACCCAAATTGACGTAATATCTAAAAAAAAAAGGTTGGATACCTTGTTTTCTTCTTTTATTTTCCCACCTAAAAAACTTTCTATCATGATATGAAAAGTAAATGAGCCTACTTGGGGTTTGAGCTTGTAGTGGTTACATTTCTTGAATATGTTTTAAACTGTTTTCTCATGTGCAACAAATTTGTGTTACATTGCTTGAAAATTTATTTAAGGGAGCCTTAATGGCCACTATCAAGGATTTGAAGTATCTCATTGAGTTTCAAGATGGCACATATTGTAGGGCCAAATAATTATTCCGTGAGATGAGTCAATGAACACATAAAATTGCCCATATATCCTCGCTTAAAAAGAAAAATAAAAAAGTTATTCATATTTATCAAAGTTCCTTTCCACTTGAGAGGCATGTCTTAAGGGAACATGATGTTATCAAGTCTCAGTTTTACAAAGAATATAACCTTTGAAGTTCCTTTTTTTTGTAGTTCAATTCTATTAAACTCTTGTACACTATAAGTCTATATCTAAGTTGAATGTTCCTATTTATCCATATGAAACCTTGATTGACATTTCTATTGGAAAAATTTATAGAAGATTAGCTTGGCTTTTCCAACCCCAATGATATCTGCCTTCTAATTGCTTTTTAATCTCTAGAAGACTCAAGGTGTTTGTGTGGTCCACAGTTTTGAAGGGGGGAAACACTGCAGGTGGACTACAAAGAACACATCCTCACAATGTGATTTCCCTAATTGGTGCTATGCTACCTTTGCATACAGAATGTGGAAACCTTTTTCACAGTTCCTATGCTTTTGCAAGCTGGAACAACTTGTTGAAGACTTTTGACTCTCTTGGCACTTAGTGAAGAGTACTAAGCATTCTGTGAAACAGTTTTTGTGGGCACTCCTTCAACTATAAAGCTAAAATAAAACTGTGGAAGTGTCTGTGATGGATGAAAAAAACTGTGGAAATAAACCAGATAATTCTCGAAGCTTGTCTTTGGTACACTATTAGTTTTTCAGTTGTTTGAGGTGTGTACACTTTCGAGTTCCTTTTGAAACTATAACCCTTCTATTATCTGAGCCAATTGGAGCTCCTGTTTGCAAAGCTCATTTGGCTTGTGCCAAGAAGCACCAACACAGATACGGATACGACACGATACGGATGCTACTGCTAGAAAATGTTGATTACAATATACAATCTTCAAGTTAATTAGATTATTTTTATACATTACAATGATTTTCACATTAAATTTGCTTGGAATTCCGAGGTGTTTGGTAATATTCTGACCCAAAAGCAGGCTCTTCTCTCGCAGATTCAAGCGCTTGATAGTTTGGATGAATCTTCTGGCCTATCTCTCCAGCAGTGTAATGAGAGATCTGCTGCTCGTTTGACTCTTCTAGATATCACTTTCAAAGAAAATATTTATTGGGGTCAGAAGCTGAAACATCAATGGCTTAAGGAGGGGGACGATAACACTGGCTTCTTCCACGGAATTTTGAATGGGAGGAGGAAAAAGGCTCTTAGTTCTGAAATCCTTTCTTCTCAAGGTATTAGCTTGGTTAATGATAGTGATATTGAAGCTGAGATTTGCTCTTTTTTCGGTAGTCTCTACTCCAAGGATACAGGGGACAGATTTTTGCCTAGTTTGGTGGATTGGTCTCCGGTTGAGGACAGTGATAATTTGTTTATGGAGTAGCCTTTTTCAGAGAAGGAAGTGTTTGATGCTATTTCTAGTCTTGGTTGCTCTAAAGCCCCGGGACCTGATGGTTTTACCACCGAATTTTTTAAAAATACTTGGAACATTCTCAAGCCTAATTTTATGAGTTTGTTCCAGGTAACGGTGTGGTCAACATTACTAACGAAATGTTCATCTCTTTGATCCCTAAAAAAGTCGATGCTAAAGAGGTGAAGGACTTTAGACCCATCGGTTTCACTACGAGACCTTTCTAATACGATCAAGGTGGTGCTCCCTAAAACCATCTCTAAGTTTCAGAACGCTTTCATTGGTGGGAGACAGATTGTTGATTCTATTTTGACGGCTAATGAGATTGTGGAGGATTGTAGGAGATCTAAAAGGAAGGGTCTTGTGTTCAAGCTTGACTTGGAGAAAGCCTACGACAAGGTGGATTGGGATTTCTTAGATGCGGTGTTAAAAGCTAAAGAGCTTGGGGAGAGATGGAGGATGTGGATTAGGGGCTGCCTCTCTTCAGTCAACTACTCGATCATTATTAATGGGAAGCCTAGAGGTAAGTTCAAAGCTTCTAGGGGTCCTCTATCCCCCTTTCTTTTCACTTTGGTTGTTGACTCCCTTAGCAGACTCCTTAGTAATGCTGAATCCTTTGGGCTGGTTAGTGGGTTTACTATCTGTAGAAGCGGGGATACCGTATCTCATCTTCAATTTGCTGATGATACTCTCGTCTTCTCCACTTTTGATAGGGTTAACAT
Source organism: Gynostemma pentaphyllum (assembly GCA_028015215.1). NCBI lineage: Eukaryota > Viridiplantae > Streptophyta > Magnoliopsida > Cucurbitales > Cucurbitaceae > Gynostemma > Gynostemma pentaphyllum. The sequence goes on from CM051349.1 coordinate 19,161,328, forward strand.
TGCCAATTTGCTCTCTGTTTTGCGGGTCTTCGAGCGTATGTCTGGCCTCAAATTTAACCTCGAGAAATCAGTGGTGGTTGGCATCAATGTGGAGGATGCTCTTGTTAAAGAGGTTGCTGATTCGTTCAGGTGTAAGGCCTCTATTCTGCCCCTTGTCTACCTCGGTCTTCCTTTAGGAGGTAACCCCAGGGCTAAATCGTTTTGGGATCCGGTTGTGGAAAGAGTTGCTAGGCGCATTGATAGGTGGAAGAATGTGATCCTTTCCAAAGGGGGTAGACTTACTTTAGCCCAATCAATCCTCAATAATCTCCCTATCTATTACCTCTTGGTGTTTGCTGTTCCTTCATCTGTTGCCAACACAATAGAGAGGATGCTTAGAGACTTTTTCTGGAAAGGGGCTAATAATAACGGGGGCACTAACCTTGTGAAGTGGGCCGCTGCTTCCAACCCGTTGAAGCTGGGAGGTTTGGCTTTTGGTAATATTGTCAAAAAGAACAAATCTCTCCTTGTTAAGTGGCTGTGGAGACTTTTTGATGAAGGGGAGTCTTTGTGGGCCGTCACCATTAAAGCTCTTCACTCTGTCTCTGATTCAGGATGGTCCTTTACCTCTAATCCATCCTTCACTTATCACAGTCCTTGGAAGGCGATTGCTAAGCTTGGCAATATTCTGGCTTCTAACTCTAAGTTTAAGTTGGGCAATGGTTTGAAAATCAGATTTTGGCTGGACGCTTGGACCTCGCTGGACAGATCCTTTGCCGATGTTTTCCCCGGTATTTTCAGAATATCTACCAACCCTATTGCCTCTGTCTCGGCTTGTTGGGATAATCTTGCTTCCTCCTGGAATGTTACATTTAGAAGGAACCTTAAGGACGAGGAGATAGAGGAGTATATTTCCCTCTTAAACTCTGTTAATGGCTTTAAACCGGGGATCTTGCAAGATACTAGAATCTGGAACGGCGGTGGAAGAGTCAATTTCTCGTGTAAGACTGTTTTTAATTCTCTCTTTACGGGCACTTCCCCTCTCTCCACTGATATTGTGAAGGTTATTTGGAAAGATTGCTATCCTAAAAAAGTTAAAGTTTTTCTTTGGACGGTCTTCCATGGGGGGCTCAACACTTGTGACAAGCTTCAGAGAAGGTTTCCCCTTTTGGCTTTGAACCCCAATCGTTGTGCTCTTTGCTGTGCGAATGCTGAGGACCCGAGTCACTTGTTTTGGAGTTGCCCCTTCACGTCGAAGCTTTGGGGCAATTTGTTCAGCATTTTCAATTATCAGGGTCCTAACCCCTTGCAGATCCAATCTCTGTTGCATGGGTTGCTTTGCGGTGTTAACTTTAAGGAGAAAGCCCTTGTCCTCTGGCGCAATGCAATTCGTGCCCTTGTTTGGCTTACCTGGTGGGAGAGGAATAAAAGGGTTTTCAATGATGAGTCGTCTGAGCACCAGTTCATTTGGGAGTTGGTTGTTAGGTTTAGCTCTATGTGGTCGCCTAACTCTAAAGCCTTTTGTAATTATTCCCCTTCTCTTATAGCCCCCAATTGGAGGAGTTTTTTGTAATCCGTGGGGTGCTCTTTTGTTTTTTTCTCTTTTTCTTTCTTCAATGAAATGTCTATTATCCAAAAAAAATAAATATTAGAAAGATAATAAGAAAGAAATTATCAAAATAAATAAAGATTTTGATGTTTTTCAATCTCAATTCTTATTAATTTTCTCCAAGACGTATCCAAGAAGTATTGGAGTATCGGAGTATCCAATACAGATATGGATACGTCACCCAAGTTGAAGTACTGTGCTTCATAGGGCTTGTGAGAACAACTTATCTTTCCCCTCCTTTTGTATTCATTCTATTTAGTTAATTAGTTATTTGTCCTAAAAAGAAAAATCAGGCTCATCAAAATGCTACTTGATAGTAATAGCTTGACTAGGAAAAAAGAAACAAATATTAATAACATGAAAAAGTGGATATACCATTCTGGCCAGAGACAATGAAGCTGTCAACGTAGTCATGGACATTTAACCAAAATCCAAGAATCATCAAGCCAAGAACAAGACCACTAATAATGTCAATTGGGCTGTGCATGCCCAGATATATTCTTCCTACCACAGAAAGAAAATTTTCAGATTGGAAAAGAAAAAAAAAACATACACTAGATAAAATTTGTAAGAAAGTTAACCTTACCCAAGCCAATGAGACCTACTAGCAAACAAACAAGGGCAAGTCCCACAAATTCATAGGTGGCATCTTTACTTTGAGAATAAGATAGGATATAAATCAAAAGGTATCTGAACGATCGAGCCAATGGAAAATAGTTAGCGTCAACAATAATATAGATTGTTAAGAGGCAATTGATCAAAAAATAAAAATTTATGACCCAGTTGACTTGAAAATTTAAGAATGATACCTAAATCTAAAGAGAACAACTCAAGGTCTATGGCTCCAAAGTAACCTATTTATTCAAGGAGTATGCACTTGCTTGGATATGGATCCTTTTTTCCCAATTAAAAAATAACCAAATATATATTAGCAGAAAGGAAAAATGCAAAAGAAATGTGAATAAGGCATAATCTAATTTTTATTTATTTTTAATAAAACACCTCAAAAGGCCACTTCATTGATAAAATGAAAGAAAGTACACCAAGCATAAGTAAATAAAAAGTGAAAGTGGCACTAACTAACCAAAAAGCCACGAAACTAAGGTATACCGTATGTCCCAACCCAAACCCGCACCGCCACCTAATTACAAGTATGCGGGCCATCTATCAATAATTTGTCCTAGCGAAAAATTACAAAAGTCTTTGGAAGTTGACACCCAAAAGGAGGCATTTACATTTGCCAACGCCCAAACATAATCCCAAGACCTCTTTTTGTCCCTAAAAATTCTTCTATTTCTTTCTAGCCAAATACCCCATACAATTGCACTACAACCCGCCCTCCATAACATATTCCCTTTATCATTAAAAGGGGGGGGGGATACAAGCAATTCTTCTAAAGTCAAGCGAATAAACTCATTGTTCACCCACGAAATTCCAAACGTTTGGAAAAAACTTTGCCAAATGAGCCTCGAAAACTTGCACTTCCACATGATGTGATTTAGATCTTCCGAATCACAATTGCATAGACAACACCAATTAGGATTTAAGATGAAAGGAGAAGATCGCTGAAGAAACTCAAAAGTATTGATCTTGCCCAAAGCCACAGACCATATAAAAAATTTGACTTTTTTCGTGATCTTAATCTTCCAGAGTTTAGAAAAGAAAAGAGGTGACGCACAAAATTGTGAGGGTTTACTAATATAAAAAAAGGATTTACATGAGAACTTGTTGGACGAATTTAAGGACCATAATCTACTATCATTTACACCCTCACTCACCAAAACGCTCTCAAGGTTTGTAATGATGGAAGTTAATTTAATCTAAAATGGGAGTGGAGGGGCTACAAATATGATTTTAATTTTCATCAATGAAAACTTTTAGAAATTGAGGTCCAAGGGAAAAAAAAAAACTAAAAATTAAAATAAGCAATAGAAGGGAGTTGATATTTCAATATCAACTGCTTTGTTCATGAAAATCAAGTAGGATAGAAAGCACTGATGAAGGCTACTTCAACAGCTTCTAGATAAAGTTTATATCTGGCATTATCCTTTTAGGAATGTGTGGATCCACTCGGTCAAGCAACAATCTGTTTTAGCTTAGATTAATAATAGGTTGAGAGGAATTGGAGAACAGATTCCCTAATGCTTGGCAATTTAACACAGCTCAAGTTGTTATTTGATTCCTTTGCATCCAAATCATTCAGTGAGGAAGAGTCACAATTCTGAAAATTGCTTTCCTGTGTCCAGCATTTAGATCAATCAATTTTACAAGCTTGGTGTACAAGAACCTCAAAAGGCATCATATCGCTATAAGATTCAGTACCATTCACGTCAAAATCTAAGTTGATGCACGGGCATGCATAACCTTTAATAAACAATCTTTTTTTTCTTTTTTGCTAAATGACACCAACCCCAATCCCACCCCACGCCCAAACAAAAATAAAAAGAGGAGAAAAAAGACCCAAACATTATGATAACAGAAAGGAAAATAACAAGTCAATGAACCGTGTAGAGGGAATCATAAGTACCCAGATAGGCAGACTGTATTTAGAGTGTGAGAAGAAGGCAATCCATATTCCATGGCATTTTCTTCCTCATCTTTTGTAGCTGTAACTCTCCTAACAGGTGGGCAACTGGGTCTAGGAGCAGATACCACATCCTAGAAATTACATAAACACCATAGGTTAAATGTAAAGGGAGAACTAGAAGTAACATGAATTAATCAAGGATTATTAAAAAAAAAAAACTAGTTACCTTAAAGCAGTTCCCTAAGTAATCACAGAAAGCCATCAAAAGGGTCATTTGCCTAGCCAATTTCCCATGCCCACTCTACATTTTTCATACAAAATTAAACCAAAAGTAACTCATCAACATTGAAATCATAGATCAATAATTAATAGAGAAAAGTAAAAACCAAAACATACCCAGAATAGAAGTGGAAGAAAAGCAGTGTAAAAGGGCACAGAAACAATGCAAGACAACCCAGAAAAAAGGGAATCCAAAAACCAATTCTGGTATTTCTGCAAAGCACAATTCTAAACTTTAAGCAATTAATTTAAAACATACTATTATTTGAAGGATTAGCAAAGCAAAATATCCAAGCTTTGTAAACCTGGATTTGGAGAATGAGAGAAACCCCTTTGATGACATGATGAGATGCCCATGGTTGCAATAAAGATCTAAGCTTCTGGGTTATATTAAAATACGAAGTTAAACAAACCCATAAAAGAAAACCAGATAAAGCCACCGTTTGCCACAATACAATGCTTTCCATTTCTACTTTTGTTTTCTTCTTCCTTTCCTTTTCTTCCACAGAAGGAGAAGGGGGAGAAAATCAATGGCTGAACAAAACAGAACAAAAAAATTTACTTTTAAGCTTTAGAGAAAAGTGGGTTGGAGTTTTATTTCATTTTACAGACCTCGACCTGAATCCGTGCGTGAATCTTCCAACTGTTTTTGTGGTGGGGGTTCGGTTTGGTTTTGGCTTTGTTGGAATTTGACTGGCATCGTTTATATTGACAGCACAATGGAAGGAACGTTCTATGAAAAGGAGAAAAATTAGAAAAAAAACATAAGTGATAATTTATTTAATGAATGTATAGAATACTTGGATCAATGCTGCCGCCTGGCTTTTAATGCTGATTAAATTAAGGTTATAAGGTTTGTCTCTCATAATAATAGCAAGTAGAAGTGGTTAGCTTCTCAAACTTGTGTTGTCTAACATATAAAATAGGGTTATATATGAATATACAGTCACAAAAGGCAAATAGAGGTAACTAGTAACCTCTCATAAAATAAGGTTAAATAGTCATTTGGAGGCAACAAAAATTAAAAAAAAAAACCTATACATTTTCTCACGTCATCACATAACTCTTTTCTCTCCTTTTTTTCCTCTCCCCTTTTCTCTATTTTTTACTATATGTATATTGTGTACTATACGTAATGTACAGATTATATTAGATAAGTTACGTATATTATGTATAAAAAAGGGGCAGATATACTACGTACACTATGTACAAAAGACTTGTACCATTTTTTTTAAAATCTTAAGATAGCATATAAAATGTAAAAAAAAATAAAAAAAAATCATCTTTTGGTAAATTACAAATATAAAATGATACAACACAAAAATATACATATGTAATATATAGTGTCAACTATATACTATATGTGAACCACAGAAAAATAACTTTGGTGAAAAACAAACATATAACATACTAATTCTATCATACGTACAGTATGTATAGTATTTCATACACCCCATGATTTTAGTATTACATAACTACATTACTTGTACAATGTGATTTATAGTTATATACATAATCTAATAGGAGATAAAATGAGAGGGAAAATTTTATAAATATCATTGACACACGTGCCTAAAAATGTATAGTAATTAAAATCTTTACAATTTGTACAATTGTATAATAAACCGTGCCAAAAAATCTGCTTCACTCAAAAGGCAAAAAACATTTTTCCAAATAAGCTACAGTGACGGATGTACAGTGATAGTTGTTGTAACATTTTGAATTTAAGGGTAAAATTGGTATTAAAAATCAAAAAGTGGTTAAAATTGTAATAAAATGAGAGATGACTAATTTTTTATTCATGAGATAAAAATCTGGATATATCTTTAGTTTTCTTTATAAATAGAGAAAGGGTGATTACAATTTTAGTGATTTTTTTTCCTTACTAATTATAATTTTGGTCTTTGATATATATAGCTTTTTTCAACATAATTTTTTATGTTTAAAATTCTTAATTTAATACTTAATATTTTAATTTTATTCTTAATGTAAAAAATCTTCAATTTCATGAATTAGTTATCTTTGTCTAGAATTCAAATAGTACATATTCAGAGAAAATATATATTTTAGCATATTTCGTTCTATGGTCGCGGAGTACAGGTTTTTAGCTCCCTTGGGCCAAAAACTCGTGTGTGGTCACCGTGGCAAGGGCCCTTTGTCGTCAAGGCGATTATTTCCCTTAAAAACAGCGTTTCACTTCCACAACCTGTTTCTAGGCATGTGATTTGTTTCCTTGTATAGCTATTATTTTACTTATACAAAGTTATTTGTATAAATACTTGGCTTCTTTCAAATCAATGAGAAATATCATTCTTCAAATTCTTTATATTATCAGCAGGTTAACGATTTATATCGTAAATGACTAATTTTGATAAAAAAATTGACGAATCCAAATCCGATCAACATGACAACTCATTCTAATGGAATGAACAACTTATGTGATGATAATCAACGAAGTTTCTTGATTAGAAATGGATGTGGAGTGATTACATACGCTACATCGACTTCTAAAATTCATATTGATATAGGTTTTTCTTTAGCACCTATTCGAGCTTCTGGTCGAAGCAGAATTCTTCGTCTTACATATGACCCGAGGGCATTATTGTGAATTCGAAACACACCGAAAAAGATAAATATTTGACAACAAATTTGGATGGTAATTTTGACAATTTTGAGTTTCCTTCTCAATGGATCATCGATACAGGGATTTTAAGTCATATGACTAGGCCATGCTAAAGTATTTAGTAATGTAATTGATGTCGAACCCATTTTCGTTGGTCTACCTAGTGGTAAATAAAGAATCTCGCATAAGGAAGGTACAATAACTTTAAATAAAAATGTATGAATCATGTATTATTTGTCTCATATCTAACTTACAATCTCATGTCTATCTCTCACTTACTTTCCCATAAGTGTTATATTGTCACATTTTGTAAATGTCTGACTCTTTATTTTTGAAATAGTTCATAATAGACGCAAGCGGAAGACTTTTAAATCAATAAACACTTGTTAAGAAAGTTTAGTATAAACACATTATCATTTGCAAAATGGGATGCACATCTCTTTTCATCAAAAATAAAAAGTTCAATATTCAAAAGTTGACAAGTTCATAATTCCAATCATAAAATAGTTCAAGTATGATAAAATGCTCTCATGAGCTCAAAATACCAAGTTTTAAAACACATAAAACATAAATTAGTCCATGGACTTAGAAAATCATCACTAGTACATCTTTATTGTCATCCAACTGGATCAAGCTGCACCAGCTCCACGGCCGCGACCATGACCACGTCTTGCACCTGAAAAGTAGTATCATGAGTGAGAACACCCAATGAAGATAAACGGAAAGTAAAGTAACTTTAGGCCCCAAATCAGAATCTAGATTTGTGTCCCAAAGATCCTACTAGCTCTTGACTACGCAAAACATAACATTAAAATAACCCCTCAAACATCTCCCAATAAACATAGACATCCCATGCTAACAAGTAATCAAGTTTCATCCGAGCTCATGATGACATTTCACATAATCAATTCATGGAAACTTTACACCTCCCAATAAACTTAAAACAAGTACATGCTAAGTATACACTTAGTCTCAACATTACATATTTACAAAACAACATGTGAATAATGGCAAATAATGTAAGTATACGCAATCTCAGTATTATTTCATTATCTCACCCAAAAGTAGGGGTAAAACCAGTTCAGTTCAGTTTGAAAAATCGGACCGATTCGGTTTACAATGGGAAACAATCCGATTTTGAACGGTTTTTGCCCGTTCGGTTTTCGGTTTTTTTGACTTTTCTAGTTTACGACATTTATATTTAGTTTAAAGATAAAATCCTCCTATAATGAAGAATGAAACAAAACAAAATCAAACATTAACAAAACTTAGTTGAAAAAAATTAGATTAATAAATAAACAAAATATAAATTAAAATAAAGTGATAAATAAATATATAAAATAAAATAAATAAATAAAAACTAGGGGAAATAGGGAGTGTGAGATTTTTACTTGTTTTTTAGAAGCTGATTAGGTTTCGGTTTTAGCTAGTTTGATTTAGTTCAGTTTTTAAGAATGGAAACCGGAACGATTTGGTTTTTTACGGTCTAGTTCGGTTTACTTTTCTGGTTTTTCGGTTTTTTCTTTCATCCCTACCCAAAAGTATGCAAAGTACACTCAATCTTTACATTTCCCTTATATATGTATCATATCATTCATGAATAATACCTGTAACGTCCCGTTATTTTAGAGGTAGATTTTTTTATTTATTTGTTTTATTTAAAGTTTTTGATTAATTTAATTTCTAGAGTTTAATTAGTTTAGTTAATTTTAATTAAATTTAAAGGTGTCTTTTAGATTCTAGGTGTATTAAATATTATTAATCATTAAGTATACTTTGATCATTCACAAGTACTTCGTATCCATGGCTAGGTAATTTTACTGTATTAACATCCATGATACATCTTGTTTCTTAAACCCAACTGATTCTCTAATAAACAACCTTACATAATCTTCATTATGCGTCTTTGCTTTTCTTTTGATTATAGGAAAAGAGTTCTAATAGACTTTAACATAACAACAAGGGAGAAGGTTTCTTCATAATCCATCCCTTCCCTTTGGGTATGAGCCTTTGCTACAAGTCTAGCCTTGAAAGTCTTCACCTTCCCATCGGCTCCACGTTTCCTCTTGTAGATCCACTTACACCCAACCACATTGATCTATAAGTTTCCAGATTGAGTTGGAGTACATTGACTCCATCTTAAGATCCATGGCTTTTAGCCATTTTTCTTTGTCAACAACCTCCATTGCTTCTTTATAAGGCATTGGATCCTCCAGGTCGCTGCCAGCATTGACCTGAGTTAAGCCTAAGTATCGTTTGGACAACTTGGATGTCTTTCCACAATGACGAGGACTTAACTGGATTTTACTAGAATTCCTCTTCAAACTTGAAGAGCTAGGCAAGTCAACAACTATTGTTGGCTCAGATATGGTTCACTTAGAATAATTGTCAGCAATATAAAACAACCCACCACAAGTCTCTTTTAGGTAGCCTACAAAGAAGCATAGCTTAGAACATGGTTCTAATTTATTAATGTTCATTTTCAGCACGTGTGCTGGACATCCCCATACTCAAAAGTGGTGTAAACTAGCTTTACACCCCGACCATAACTCAATAGGAGTTTTTAAAACACTTTTAGATTGTACCATATTCAGGATGCATAACGCAGTTTCCAATGTGTAACCTTAGAAAGATTCTGGTAATGATGAATAACTCATCATTGATCTTGTCATTTCGAGTAAAATTCTATTTCTCCTTTCAACTACACCATTCTGCTTTTGGTGTACCAAGTCTTGAAAGTTGGGATGTTATCCCATTTTCTATCAAGGAGTCTTTGAACTCGTAGTCCATATACTCCCCACCACAATCAGATCGAAGTGTCTTGATAGATTTACCAAGTTGCTTTTCAACCTCAGCTTTGAACTCCTTGAACTTTTCAAGAGTTCCTGACTTGGAATTGCAACAAGTAAATTGTAAAGACCCGATTTTTCAGAGTTTAAAACAAACATAATTAAAGCAACGGAAGACTCAATAGATAATATTTATTGAAATTATGAAAATTCACAAAATCAAATAAACATTTATTTAAAACAATAACTCCGGAGTTATAAAATTGAAAACAAATATCAATGAGACAATAATTTGTCCTCAAACAAATAAACATTAAAGACTAACCAAAAATCTCAAAATCTCATAATTCAGTTAAAACGATAAAACTTAATAATTTATTCATCAATAAGAACGAATAGATAAATATGCAATAAGTGATAGGTGGCCACCACGACATGAACCCCTCATCTTCGCCACATCATCAACTGCCACCTCTCGATCCATTATTACCTGGAAAAAAAAATTATAGCAATGTGAGGCTAAAGCCAGTGAGAAAACGACTTAATCAAAGGTAAAGTCTTAAATAGTCTCTAACAATTTATACCGAGTCCCAAACACTCAAACACTCTCCAATAACATCTAAGGCACAAATCACTTAAATTTCAAGTCTCAACTCACTTACATGAATAGGCAATTCTCACTAATTCCATATTCAAGACCTTTAACCATCAATTATACTTGGATCATCAATCCTTCCGTTCTCATAACCATAGTAAATATCCACACTTCTCATAATTTCATTCTCATACATGAATAGACAACTCTAACTAGCTCCATATTCAAGGCAATACATAATAATTCCATACATGAATAGGCAACACTATCGGGTTCCATAATCAAGACATAACTCATTATATTAACTCTAACTCAATCTCATAAGCTCAATTAATCCAATACATGAATAGGCAATTATCTCCAATTCCATATTCAAGGTTTCTTGATAAAACTCACTTTACATGGATAGAAAACTCTCACTAGTTTCATACCCAAGTCTTTCATTCACAAACTCCCATCATCGATACTTAACATTCCGGATAACTAGAATCATTCAAAATTCACAAAGCAAATAATTTAACAAACAACACTAAGAAGACGATCCATCAGGACTAGTAACACTTCTAGTATCTGGTTATAGCCACAACTATAACTAAATTCCCTAATGATTCATTCGTACGAGTCATTAGTACTCAGTTATGGATTCTCCCAATACTAAATTGAACTAAGTGTTGAGCTAGTAGCCTCAACACTAGTTAACATATCCTGACAGGCCATCAATCTCATCATTCTCATAATTATAAACATGATAATGCTCATAAAAATTCAATAATAAACTTTAAAATAAAGCAGCCCAATCAGATTACATTCAAATAACATAATTGCCGAAAAACGGGAAAACTGCCGAAATACCGAAAAATCAACTTTAACACTTCTTAAACCAAAAATCATAGCAAATGATCATATTTAAATCCCAAAAATTCCAGAATTAAGTTCATACACATTCAGAAATATTTCGAAACTAAAAACACCAAATTCCGACGAAATGCGACGAAACTAGTTCTAACCGAAAATAATTTCTCCTAAGTAATTTTCGGATGTTCCCATTATCGAATCTCTTACTAAATATCAAGAATAATATATTTAAATATATATAATCATACAATCTATGGTATGAGCTTTAGATTTCTCTAAAACTCTACCATTGATCAAACCGTTAATTCACCTTGAATTTCGCTGATTCTAATTTTTTGTGCTACTTTCCACTATGATCCAGACCTGAAACGAAGGTCCTAAATCATTAAATCGCATGCTAAAACAGTCCCAAAAGGTAAAAAAAGGTTTGGTGTTCGACGGCTTGAAGAACGGTGACAAACATACGACGAACGGCTCGCCGTTGGGAAGGAGACAGTCATAGCATTGCCGTCCCCTTGCCATGGCTGAATTGTGGCCTTCGGGTCTTGGTTTGGTCACATTTTCAGGTTTTGGGAGATCGATTTTGATGATTTTTGATTTTAGACAAGGTAGATCAAAATCGTTTAGGATTTAAGCTAGGGTTTGAGAATTGGAAAGCGATGGGGAATGAGTTTCGAGGGTGGGTGCTTGAATTCATAAATTTAAACACAAACTCAATTTTCCAGAATTTAAATGATCAGTATAACGATCCAAAACACTTACCCAAGGTTAGAAACTCAAGGAATCAACCTTCAATCTTCACCTGACGGCTCACCACGATCAAATCGAGCATCTAACAATAAAATTCGATGAAACCAACATCAAATTAGAATCCCTAGGGGCGGCGAGTTCATGGAGAGTTCAAGAGGAGAAGAAACTGTTACCTTTTGATTGAAAAAGAAGATCCTCAACCATTCCAAATCCAAGGTCGCAACAAGAAACGACGATCAAACGATGAACGAAACGAACCAACTTCCTGGGCATCTCCAAGGGTAGACGGCGGCGTGAGAGGGAGAAAAGAGAGTGTAAAATCTGAAAAATTGCAAATGGGAAGTAATCTTAGGTTAAAATCCTGAGTTGCAATATTTACGAAACTGCCACTCACCTTAAAACGTCTATATCTTGATCACTGGGCCTCAGAACGACAAACCGTCAGTTGCGTTGAAATATTAACATCAAGATGATCAATTTTATGTCAAAATATTAATCAAATCAAAAGGTTCAAATTTTGAGGTTTTCAAGAAAAATACCATAATGCCCTTTTTAAAAGAACACGGTATTTCTGTTCCAATTAATCGATCAAGCCTAATTAATATTATTTAAAAATAATAATATTGATTTTAATTACCTCATAATGGGGCATTACAGAACTACCCACCTAAAAAGGTATTTCGTCCCTGAAAAGTTTTACTGCACAAGAAAGGGTTGAGGGTTCTTAATTCTCGTGACTTCTTCTCGCTCCCCACTAGCTTCTTTTGAGTTGTGATTCATCCACAAAACTTTGACCAACTCTATGGTTTTATTTCTCACCACTCTTTGTTTCCTCGCTAATATCTCAACTGGCTCATCTTCATAAGATAAATCCGCCTCTAACTCCACTGGTTCATAATCAATCACATGTGTAGAGTCGGCAGCATACTTTCAAAGCATTGACACGTGGAAAACATTATGAACACCAGATAATGCTGGTGGCAAAGTGAACCTATAAGCAAGCGGTTCAATTCTCTCAAGAATCTTAAAAGGACCGATGAACCGAAGGTTCAACTTCCTTTTCTTTCCGAATCTCATCACACCCTTCATACGTGCTATTTTTAAAACACGTGGTCGCCAACTGAGAACTCAAGATTAGTTCGTTGTTATGCATAGCTTTTCTGTCTACTCTGCGTAGTCTTCATTCACCCATAATCACCTCAATTGACTGGCTTGTCAACTGAACCAACTTAGGCCCCAACAGTTTTCTCTCTTCATCCAAAATTTTCAAAAGGTAAATTGATCAAACAATAAGCCTGGCCTTCTATCCATACCTTATAAATCATTATGTGAACCACTAACAAGAGTTCTTGGCCTTGCTAGCACAACCCAACTTTAAATGTCAAGTTTTCACTCCCCACCTCCGCTCACTCTAAGTAGTTTCCATCCCTCATGGGATTAGGTGATTACTCCAAAGGCCCCATCACTAGAGTACCAGGTCAAAGCGTAAACTCAAATCTAATTAATCCGTCTTAATCGACAATCTATCTAAATATGAGAACCACATTGAGGTCTTAGCTCGATGCTCAAGGCATAACATGAATCCTGTGAAGGCTGTGTGTACTTTACATATTATAAGCATGTTGATAGTTATATTGATGTAAAGGCTGCGTGTGCTTTACATATGATAAGCGAGTTAATGGATAATGTTGAGACTGCGTGTGCTAGAATTATTGACATTAAGAGCGTGTTTTTCTTGTTTGGAGTATGTTGAGACCGAGTAAACTTAGCATGAGTTATTTTAGTGAAAAGAAATAAAATGTTATGTATAGCCTAAGATTCTAAATAGAAAAGAAATGAAATTTTATGTCTAGCCTAAGTCCATCTTTTGATGCATGTGTTGTAATGAGCTCATGAGAGCACTTTTACTTTATAATTTATATGATTTTGAACTTTTGTAATTATGGAATGCGCATTCCACTTTTAAATTCTCTAATTGGGAAATTGTATTTACAGGGCATTGTGATAGCCTAAGTTTTAAACATCACCATACCAAATTTTTATTAAATATTAAGTCTTCTGCTGCATTCTGATTTTAAAATGATTTAAAAAGAGTCAAGTCATCACAGTTGGTATCAGAGCCTTAAAGTTCTATAGACTACATGCGACGTATGTTTGTTTTTCATGTTTTGTTTTAAATCCACTCTCTAGTCATCGGCTGAGATCAACGACACCAGATATGCCCAGAACTTTTATTCTTTGTATTTGTGATATTTCACTACCTTGTAAAACCACTATGTGGTGATACTGATTTAAACCCAGATAGAGATCTTGGTAAGGGTGTAAGAATGTGAATGAGCTTGTGTAGTTTGGAGGTTGTGCACCTCAATTAGCATGATACCCCGAGAGATTGCTCATTTAATCCTCAACATTTGATTAAAGTTTGATTGAAGCATAATTTCTAAGTAGTGGTGTTAGTGAATGTGTGGTTGACGTTTTATGTGTAAAAAAGGGGCATGATTGTTTGGAGCCCAATTTTAATAGATGAAACACTTGTTTGAGGTTAGTGATTGTTGAAAAGTAATCGGTCTGGCTCGGGTTCAGTAACCTAGATTCAATTCAAGGAACAAGTAACTAGTTTGAGTTGAGAAAGTGGAATTATGGTAAATGGTAAATCATTGTGATAGTATGGTGTTAAATTGAAACTGTGTTGCCACTCAAAAGAGGAAGTTAGATCATTTCGAGATGGGTCTCAACGAGAACCATTAACAATTGTGTTAATTGGTTAATGACCTAGTTTTGTCGCTATTACACTATGATGTATCAATTCGAGTTTGAAATACTCGAGGTCGAGTTATCGAGATCCACATTTGGTAACTAACACTAAGGTTGAGTGTTTGTATCCGATTGAGATATAGAGGGAATATTTTTGGACCGTGGTATCAGTGACTTTTATAAGGCAATGTGATGGTTTGGTGAACTTCAAATCACATTGTGTTTGACCATCTAATTGGGACGGTGAACTTTGAGAAACCTATAGGTCGTAGTTTGGACTAAATGAGTCTTTTCAAGATAGACCCCTAAGGTGAATCCTATGTTGGAAGGCTAGAATGTTATTGAACTAAAGTGCTTGAGAGATGCCCGTTTTGCTCTATAAGAAAATAAATGATATATGAAGTTAAGGTTATTCATGATTTGAGCAAGGGGGCTTTAGAATTTTCCCTTTTATTTGGATTTGGCATGTTATGAGAAGAAGATAAAACTAGCTACTATAGGACAAACTTCCTCTCAGAAGAGGAAGGTAGAGGTGACCATGCTAATTGAGGGGTACTGTCACAGAAGAGGCAGCAACAATAACAACAACAACAGGTTCAGGGTGGAGCCTAGTATGGACAACCGAGAGCACAGGGACCGAACGAGGTAAAGATCAAGGTAGACCGGCTCAGTAGTATAGACTTTCACTTGTAGCTTCACCACCACAGTAGTTACCTCCTCCACCTTCTCAGATTTATGCTGGTGTATTTGCTACTAGAGAGGATGATGAGGTTGCAGGTATGGTAGTGACTAGTACTTTGTCAGTTTTGGGCCATTTGGCTTTCGTTCTGTTTGATTCTGGAGCTAGCCACTTATTTATTTCATCTTAGTTTGTTCAGTCGGCTGCTATTGAATCAGGAGTGTTAGATTTTGAGATACGTGTTTCTACCCAGTAGGAAAATTTATTATTATTGATAGTGTGAATTAGTACTGATGACCTGTGTATTCTGGGTAGTTGTTCACATGCTACTTTGATTGTTATACATATGTCTAATTTTGATATGATATTGGGTATGGATTGGCTATAATCCAATCGTGGCACTATTGACTGTATTGAGAAAGTTGTTGATTTTGTGGGTCCATATGGGACCAAATTACGTTTTCATGAGTCCAATGGCTGAGTAACACCCATTTTGATATCTATGATAGAGG
This sequence comes from Gynostemma pentaphyllum, assembly GCA_028015215.1. Lineage (NCBI taxonomy): Eukaryota > Viridiplantae > Streptophyta > Magnoliopsida > Cucurbitales > Cucurbitaceae > Gynostemma > Gynostemma pentaphyllum. Next base: position 19,177,279 of record CM051349.1, read on the forward strand.
CTAGAGCACTTCTGAGTGATGGAGTGTGTGGTAATTTAGCTAGTGTTGTTGATACGTCTGTACCAGAGACTAGCTTGAGTTTTGTGCCTGTTGTGAGAGATTTCGTTGAATTTTGCTTGATGAGTTACCTAGTTTATCGCCGGTGAAGGGGTTTCCAGATTGAGGTTGTTCCTGTGACAACTCCATTATCCAAGACACCTTATTGTATGGCACCAGTTCAGTTAAAAAAAAGATTAAGAGCCAGTTGCAAGAGCTCTTAGACTTAGGGTTTAATCGCCCTAATGTGTCCTTGTGGGGAGCACTTGTGTTTTTTTATGAAAAATAAAGATGATTTAATGAGATTGTGTATTGATTATTGAAAATTGAACCGAGTTACTGTGAAGAACAAATATCTTTTTCCTTGGATTGAGGATCTATTAGCTCAGTTAAAGGGAACCACTAACTTTTCAAAAATAGATTTGAGATCCGGTTATCATCAGTAAGGATTCGAGATGAGGATATTCTCAAGACTGCTTTCAGGAAGCATTATGGACATTGTGAGTTTGTGGTTATTTCTTTTAGTTTGACCAACGTGCCTGCAACTTTTATGGATCTTATGCATACTGTTCCCAGGGGGTTCTTTGATTCTCTTGTGATTGAGTTCATTGATGATATCTTGATTTATTCCAAGACCGAGGAGTTGCATGCTATGCATTTGGAGAAGGTCTTGACGGTATTACGAAATGAGAAGTTGTATGCCAAGTTCTCAAAGTGTGAGTTTTGGCTAAAATAAATGGCATTTTTAGGCCATGTGTTATCAAGCAGATGAATATTTGTTTATCTCCTCAAAGATTGAGGTAAATAGTAATTGGCCTAGACCAACTTGTGTGCTTGAGATTCGTAGTTTTCTGAGTCTTACAGGCTGGTATTTGAGAGGCAGAGTCAGACGTGCCTAGTCACTTTACCATTTCTACAGATAGTGCACTGATGTATCATAAGAGGCTTTGTGTGCCTTTTGGATCGACTTTTAGAAAAGAACTGTTGGAGGATGCTTATAATTCTATCTTTTCGGTTCATCCATGTAGTACGAAGATGTACAGGGACCTGAGACAGCACTATTGGTGGCCAAGGATGAAACGTGAGATTGCAGGATATGTTAGTTGGTGCTTGATTGGTCAACAAGTCAAGGTCTTAAGAAGACTCCATGAGGTTATCTTTACTTTTTGAGAGTGCTTCAATGGAAATGGGAGGAGATTTTCATGGATTTTATCAGTGGTTTGCCGAAGATGACAAAGAGTTATGATACCATTTGGGTAATTATTGACCATTTGACTAAGACCGCACACTTTTTACCTGGGACAATCAACAACCTAGTTGAGACTTAGGCACAGTTGTACTGACGAGAGATTGCTAGGTCGTATGGTGTCAAGTGAGGATTGTACCTAGGGATGGCAAAATTCTCCGCTGGTTAGGGGCCCCGCGCAGGGTCAGGGAATCCCTATTTTATAGGGTTAGGGTGAGAAATTTCCCCCCGATTTGTTATAGGGTAAGGGTATGGGAATACATCCCCCGCCCCCGACCCCAAACCAGAACCCGATTATTTAAGAATATTTTATGTATTTTGTATACTTTTATCTTTATTTATTGAAAAATATATGTAAAATATGATAATATTAACTAATACAATATAAAATGTTTTGTATTATGCTTTCTTTTTTACTTAAAAATGTATATTTTCAATTTATATTTTCAATTTATATTTTCAATTTATATTTAATTTTTATATTTCTTTTTAAATAAGAATTAAAATATAAAACGGGGAATTTTCCCCGCGGGAAACCCGACCCTGAATTTTTTATCAAGGGATAGGGTAGGGTATGGTGATTAAAAATCCCCACGGATTAGGGGATGGGAAGTGCATCCCCGACCCTGTTGCCATCCCTAATTGTACCGAATAGAGACCCTTGGTTTGTCTCAAAGTTTTGGCAAAGTTTACATACCGCCATGAGTACTAATTTGGATTTTAACACAACTTTTCATCCTTAGACCGATTGTCAAACAAAGATGATTAACTAGATTTTGGAGGATACGTTGAGAGTTTGTGTTATAGACTTTGGTGGCGGTTGAGACTCTTAGTTGTATCTGGTAGAGTCACTTATAATAACAGTTACCAGGCTACTTTCGAGATGGCAACGTTAGAGGCACTTTATGGTAGAAAGTGTCGTTCTCCCGCTTATTGGGATGTGGTTGGAGATAGGACACTTTTGGGACCCTAGTTGTTACAAATGACTAGTGAGTCTATTACTTTGATTAGAGAGAGAACGAGAGTTTCCCAAAGTTGACAAAAGAGTTATGCCAATAAGCGGCGTAGTTTGTTTGAGTTTATAGTGGGGGATCATGTATTCTTGAAAGTGGTACCTATGAAGGGTGTTATGAGATTTAGGAAGAAAGGTAAGTTGAGCCCTAGATTTTATTGGCCCTTTCGAGATACTCGATCAAGTTCGAGCGGTAGCTTATCATTTAGCTTTACCACGATTATTCTTAATGTTTTCCATGTATTGATGCTTCAGAAATACATGGTGGATTCGTCCTACGTGATTAATTATTAGCCTGTGGTTTCGGATGATAATTTGTCTTATGAGGAGACACTGGTTAAAATCCTAGTATTCGAACATAAGGTGTTGAGAAATAAAATGATCCACTTGGTTAAGGTTTTATGGAGAAATCAAATGTCAGAAGAGGCCATGTGAGAATGTGAGGATGAAATGCAGGCTAAGTATCCTCACATTTTCACTTAGCGAGCGCACTTTTTAGGGACGAAAAGTCTTTTAAGGAGGGTAGACTGTAACATCCCTATAGTTTACTAGGTAAATTTTTTATTTATATTTATTTATTTTATTTATAAAGTATTTAATTTAATTTTATAGTTAATTAACTTAAATTTTAGCATTTATATTCTTTTACTTGTTGTTCTTTAGTTTAGAAGCTTAAATTAGTATTAGGTATATTAATAATTATTAACGGGCCAATTAATAATTATTAATCACCTTTTTGCTAGTTTAAGTGCTTTGGGTTAAATTTTAAATGCTAGAAGCAAAGGAGTGGCTTTCACATGCAGCTAAATCAAAGGGACGGGTTTCATATTTGAGGTCACAAAATGGTCTTTGATGAAAAATCTCCCAACTCGACCAGGTCTCCATGAGTAGGACTTCGTCCATAACATAATCTACAGATCCAAGATGTACTCCTACAAGTCCGACTAGATATAACAATGGAACAAGAATAATATTATTGAGGTGATTCCATTTTTTAACGATTAAGCTCTATGCTCTAATCCAAGAATTTAAATTCTAATCTCAAGAGTTCATGAAAAGTTTAGAATCCTTACCCAGTTCCAAGTTCTTCTCAAATCCAGTTCAATAATGAACGATTGATCAAACCACGAGCAAACACAAATTTGGTTAAGAAAAACAAGGAAAATCGAATCAAAACCTAGAGGGAGAGAAGTTTAGTGGCGGAGGAAAAGAGGAGAAAAAGAAATGGAAATAATTTGAAAAAGAAAGGAAAAGAAAAGGTTCTTAGGTTTAAAACCTCGTAATCCATAAATTATGAAAATGACACTAGCATGATAATGCTCACATCTCACTCAATGGGTCTAAGATCAACGAAACGTTCTATGCGTTGGAATCTTGATAACAAGATGATCAATATAGACTCAAAATATTAAACACAACATGAAGTTTTAATTTTGAGGTTTGAGATTTTACCAGTTTGCCCTTACCGTAAGAACCTGCTTGAGTTGTTTGGTAACTCTTTGTCATTTCTAAGGGCTCGTTTGGTAACTTTTCTAGTTTCTTTTTCTTTTTTATATTGCTCATTTTTAGAGACATAGAGGTTTTTCATAACTCTAGCTCATTTCTTGTTTATTCTATTTTAGAAACAATCCTCAAATTGTGTAGAAAATTCAAAAACAAAAAATTCTAATTTATTGTTTCCAATTTCTTCAATAGATTAATATATTGTTATTTCATCCCGTTTTGACTTTAAAATAATAATAAATTTCCAAAAATGAAATTAATATGAGACAAGGAAATAAGAAACGGTTAATAAATAGCTTTCTCATTTTCTTTCTTTCCCAAAAACAGGAAACAAGAAATAGTTATCAAACATATTTCTCTTTCTCTTTAATAAAAAAATAAAAACAAGAAATAAGAAATAAAAATGAGAACTAAGAAACATAAATCAGGAAGGTTAACAAACGGTTTTCTAAGTTGCAAGGAAAACAATTCTATACTATCTTATAATAAAGAGATGTACATGCTTGGGTATGAGGATAATAATAATATTTTTTATACGATACACATGGTCTGATTTAAAGAAGATAAGGATTTGAGAGTTTCATGTCAAAATCATAAATTACTCTTGGAGGAGTAACCAAAGAATGGATGAAGTCAACTAAAGTTATTCTTAATGCAACCATGAAAGCCTAATGGTTACTTTAGAAGTATCAACAAAAGGGGCTACTTGATTACATAGGTTCCTACTAGATTTGAAAGAAGTTTTAAACACGAAGTTGACAGTCACACTTTATAGTGATAACTGTGGTGATGTGTCAAACTTAAAGGAACCAAGATAACTCAAAGAAACAAAGATATTGAGAGAAAATACCTTGCTAATAAGTTTAAAAGGACTCTTATGGATAATGAGTTAAGAGTCATCCAGATGATTTAGAATTACAAAATAAGTCTTCATACCTCTAAGAAAGTGGGAGATTGTTGGGATTGATGGTTCAATACTTGTAATTTTATGTAGATATTATTTATTTTTAGTAAATTTGATATGAATAAAATTATATTTTTTTAAGTAAATTTGTGCATTACCTTATATAAATACGATATATTACATTCAAATTACGTAAAAGCCCTGATTTACTTAGATGTAATATCGACTGGGTATGTGAGACATACAAGAGGATCCAGGTCGAGATAGTGGCTCAAATAGTCTACGATATATGGATAAGGTTGAGGAACCTAATACCAGTGCACTATTGATACGGTCACTCTGTAATGATTACAAATGATTTCATCCAGATTATTCATATGGAGACATGCGAATGGAGATATCTTGTAAAATAGTCATTGTACAAGAAATAAGAGAAAATGAGAGATTTTTTTGGTTCCAAATCTTTAAAAGGGAAGAAGAAGAATTTTTTAGAATAAAAAGTTGAAAAAAAAGAAGGTTTTAAATAGGGGCTTGGTTTTTGCAAATATATGTGTATATATATATACACACACACATGAGAAAGAGAAATATTGTTTAGGAAGTTGAAAATAGATAAATAAATTTGTTTTTAATGTACCTAAATGTCCTTCAATACTCCAAATAAAGACTGAGCATAATTTTTTGGAGTGGCAGTTTACATTCAACCATCTGGTCTCACCACCGACTATAAACATAGGCAAAAAGTAAAAACCTTAGTTTAATGGCTTTGAATTACCCTTAGTCATGGATTATGTCCCCATAAGAAAATTAGCTCATGATTGAAATAAAAATAAATAAAAGTAACTAAATTAATAATAATAATAATATATATATATATATATATATATATATATATATATATATATATATATATATATATATATATATATATATATATATATATATATTTTGAGTAAATTATCCTTAACACTAATTACAAAACCAAGTCTATTCCATATAGCTTAAATGAAAATAATAGAAAGCTCTAACTTAGAAAGAAAGGAAATAAAGTAGATCATGATCATAGAAAAGAAGAATTGTTCCTTCAAGATTTTCTCTTCAATAAGCTAGTTTTTTTACATTACAGTGAGAAAAACATGAAATCTCTATGATGTGCTATGAGAGATTAGTCATGGTGCGCATAAACTTACTCAGACATTCGTGAATATAAAAATAATAAGAAAAAAAAGTTTGTATAATGAAAAAAATGGCTTAAAGATAAAAACTAAGACAATGATAAAAGATATAATTCAACTAATGATATATCACATAAATACAACTATATGCTATCATGTATGAGCAGCCCAAAAACCATGGAAACCGAGAGGGAAATTTAGATGCCTTGGGACTGCAAGTCTAGCTATGACCGCATTGGGTTCCCCAATCTTCTTAGCATCCAAAATAATAAGATAGCATCTTTGTATCGATACTGCATACTGCATTTACAAATTTGAATTTTTAACTCAATATTCCTAATTCAAAATGTTGTATAAATATGACACATGATATGCACATTGTTAAAATATATATGTTGGGAATTTTCCCTAATTTATGTAATCCGATAAACTATTAATAATTAAAAGAATATTGTTTATTCAATTGTTAGTAATATTTACATCTATCGTTTATTTCTTTATAATAAATGTTTAGTTTATCCATCATGAGATAACTTAAAATGAGTATGTGATGCTTACAGCGATCTCCAAAGTTGTAACTAAAAGAGTCCGTTGTGATAGGGATAATGGTTGGTGCCTTATCCTAATAACACTATTAACATGACCCACTTGTAACTTATACAAGTGATCTTATCTGGAGCACTCATGTGGAGACATGTGAGTGGGGGTATTATTACAATGGAGATTGTAAGGATTAGACTAGATATATTTATTGTTTCTTGTTAAGACCATTAAGAGAGTTACTTTATACATCGATATGTTAGTCATATACAGTTGACCTTTATCCCTAATGGATTATGAACCCCTATAAGTAAGAGATAGTCTTTTGATTTTCGTGGGTGAGAGTGACTCGGATATGAAACGCTCAATATGCCCCCCTCTTTGGGAATTAGATAATGTAGAAGGCGGGAATATAATATCGCAATAGGGAATTTACTTTTTTTCCTCTTTGGAAAATAGATAAAAGTTTTTTTTAAGGACTGCTGGCTTGAACAACGTGGCCCCATATTTTCTGATTAAGAATTAGTCAACTTTATAATATAAATTATGAAAGGTTATTCATTAGAGAATCAATAGACACTCAAGGAGCAAGATGTATTACAAGGGTAAAATAAGTATTATCACCCCGCTGTAATAAGGAACCACTTATGAAGGTCAATCATGTAAGTAATCAGGGGCGGAGCCAAAAATATTTCTGAGGGGGGGCAAAAAATATATAAAGCTATGTTTGAGAATTTAGGGGGGGGGCAAAGTAGACAAAATATATCAAAAATTGAATTTTTTAATTAAAAAAAAGTAAACTTTTATATAGAAATTTTAAATTTGTCAAAAAATGAGGGGGGGGGCAATTGCCCCTACCCTTGTGAGTGGATCCGTCCCTGTAGGTAATGACTATATCCACCGAACATAACATTGTCTACGGAACTAAGAGTGTAGCTTTTGATATATAGTGGAATTATTCAAAATTAATGAATGAGAATAAATTAATTAAATGAGTTTCAATTAATTAATTCTATATCATTAAGCTCATGTTCTATAAGTTCATTAAGTCCTAAGGCTAGCTCATAATATTGGGAATGTTAATTAATTAGGTTAATTAATTAAAACTAAATTTAATTATGGCTAATTTAAATAAATTGTTTCTATTTAATAATTATTGGAAAAATACCAAGCCAACTTATAGAACCTGCTAAGCCCAAGCCAGTGATAATTGAGCTTGGGAATGTGGCTCATTGTTTTTTTTTGTTTCTCTTGGAAGACATCATTTTTTCTTGTATTTAATTAATTAGATATGAAAAATATGATTTGAATATATTTGGAGGATATGAAAATTATCTCCATATATTATATTAGATTATCTATGTCATATTTAAATATTCTCTAGAGATTTTCTCAATCCCTATAAATAGGGACAAGGTTTTAGATACTTGGGACAAGTCTTTCAAGAAACTTCCTCTAATTTTTGGCCATGCACCTTTCATGCTTAAGTGAGAGTCCGGAAGGATTGTTGGTTGTCACATGATCATAACCATTTAGAGGAACGTAAAAACTTCTCTAAAAGGTTAAGTCTATTAAATGCTTTAATTGTTTAGAATTAAATATAATTGCAATGAATTATATGTGGACGTGGGCTTCCTATCGATTCGGTTTGATTCGTCGAACTAAACTTGATTTTCCTTAGGGGTTACAAGTCCCAACAAAATATTTATGACTTTTTGTCCATTTAAATTCAGTTTTAGTCTATATACCTACAATACATATACAACAAGCCATCAAATTTGCTACCTACTATTAATTTTTTTTAATCTTTATATGATGAGACTAGGGATGTACTCGGTCTGATTTTAGACAAAATCAGAAATCAAACCGAACCTTTCAGTTCATGTAAAATATGAATCGTTCAGTTCTATATTTTTCGTAAAACCATGCGATTCGGTTTCTTTTGGTTCTCAGTTTTTTCGATTTGATTTTTCAGTTTTCGTTTTCCTTACAAAATTGTGAGATGAAGGGAGAATTTTCCTTACAGCCAGCATAAACTTTAAAAGACAATCCATGTTATTTTGTAATATTGAAACAAAACTTCTTTATGAAGCTAGAAACTCCTCTTCCCAACAAATTAGAGATAACATCATAATTGTTAAAAAAAAACACACAAAATGGAAGTTTGGAGAATAAAGATGAAGATGAAGAAAATCAATGAAAAAGGGTACGGAAGACAAATCTCTTCTAATTTTACAGCGAAGAGGACAAATCTTTGCGAAAGTGGCAGATTTGTAGCAGTTGATAGATCCTCCTAGATGCATTCTTCATGATAAATTTTCCCAAATTTGGTGATTGGAGTTTGAGACTAATGTAACTTGGAGAAAAAAATGATACTTTGAATGGATAGATGACCTTGATAAAACCTTGTTAATGATCATCTAAAGCAATTTGGAGACCATGGCCAAAAAGATAAGGGGAGAGAAGAGGTGGCAGCGTTAAAAGTAAGGGTGAAAGCAAACTCCCCCGCCCCTACCCCGCTTCGTAAATGGGGCAGAGGCAGGGGTGGGGGCGGGGGCAGGGTAAGGGGAAAAAAAACTCCCCATTTACTAAAAGGGGCGGAGGCGAGGTAATGGGAATGTCCCCAGCGGGGCCCCGCCTAGCACTAAGTGCTTATTTATTTATTTATTTTACCTACATTAATTATGTTTGAATTTGGATTACTTATGTTTATTGAGACTTTGAAATATCAAATTAGAATTTGGATTGATTTGATAATATTAGAATGAAATGAAAATTGATTATGTATGTTTACGAAAATTGTATTTGAATTGTTGTTTAAGACTTTATAATGAAAATATATGTTATGTTTGAGACTTTTAGTTTATTGTTAAATACATTGTATATGGAATGGAAAGAAATAAAAATATGTATATTATATAAGATTTATGTTTGAAAATATTAAAATTTATAACAAAATTTTAAAAAAAAAGTCATGCATTTTTTTTAAATATTCCCCCTGCTCCGCCTCACCCCGCCCAACCCCGTTTATCCCCCGCCTTGCCTCTCCCCTGTTCCATAAACGGGGTGGGGACAGGGGCTGGGGAAATGTTAACAGGGGCTGGGGCAGGGGCTGGGGCAAGGGTGAGGTTTTTTCCCCTTAAACAGGGCGGGGGATAAACGGGGGACCCCGCCCTATTTACACCCCTAGTTAATAGCATTTGAGATTTGGGGTCTGAAGAAATGGGAGTGAATAAAATTAGGGTTTTCAGATTTAGGTTTTTTAATATATATTTAGTTATTTTTTTAAAATAATGAAATTGGTTCATCGGTTATTGGGGTTCATAAAATTAAAGAACTAGAAAAAAAAAACCAATTTTTGATCGGTTCCCTCATTCTTGAATCGAGGAAACCACGGTTTGTCGGTTTCTTGGGTTTTTTTACACATCCGTAGATGGGACCCTTTTTATTTATTACTCGTATGTCATTCTATAAAAATAGTTGATTTTAATAGTTTTCTATTACTATCATATGTTTTAATACTAATGGTCAACTTACATAATTTAACTTGTTAGGTTTAAGTTCCACTTCCAAAAGGTTAAAGTTCGAGTTTTTCAGGTTGAAGGTTCAAGTTTTCCCCACTCTAAGTTTGATGTAATATTTAAAAAAAGTTGTAATAATAATAGTAAATTTATAGATTCATGCCAACCTAAGCATAACTCATGTGGTTAAATTAACCTCAAGTGATTAAGCATCAATCCTCCTTTCCCATAAGATCGAAGTACAATGCCAGTGAATATTGTTGAGGAATGATAGAGTCGCAAAACCTATAATTCTCACACAAGAACGATCACACGGAAGAGTAAACAAAAATATAGGGAAGATACGACACTAAAATTTATACTAGTTCAACCAAATGATCGACGATGTCTAGTATCCTACTACTGCTATTAGGGGTGAAAATTCAAACCGGAAAACCAAAACAACCAGAAAACCGAATCGAACCGAGCTGTAAAAAACCGAACCGTTTGGTTTTTTCTTAATAGAAATCGAAAAATGAACCGAACCAGAAAAAAGGGTTCGGTTTTCGGTTTTAATAGTTTTGGTTCGGTTTAAAATCGGAAACTGGGAATAGTATATATTTTAAATAATCTACTGAATTTCCAGAGATGATGGCGTGGAGTAGTTGGTCAATGTGCTGGTCTCCCCCCTCACAGACCCAGGTTCAATCCGTAGGTAAGATATTTTATCATCCAATTTAATTATTACTTAAAAGAATGAAGGTGGGCCCGGCCCATCCTTTTCAATTCCCAGCCCAATACAATGAGTTCAGCCCAGTTTAATATAATATGATCAATTCCTAAATAAACCGGGAACCGAAAATCGAACCGGTATTATCTGAACCGAACCGGTCCGGTTTTCCCAATTTCATTAAAAAAGAGAACCGGTTTCACCCCTTACTGCTATAGCTTCCACAATGATGAATCAGAGAGATTACAATAGAGAAATATTAAACACATTCTAAATCGTGTGTTATGCACTCAAAAAAACTCAAGAAAGCTAAACCTTTTCTTTACAATAATTCTCACAATCTCTAAAAAAAACCTTATAACTCCCACCGCCACATTCTCGAACGAAGTAAGAAAAATTTACACCTCTTTGTTTTTAATGTTCTACGATGAAGACTCTAACCTAAAAAAAAAAGTCACCGCCTCTATTCATGTCAAACACGTCACCCTTTTTTAGGTTCTATAGCAAGGTACAAGACTAGACTTGTTGCCAAAGGCTATAGCCGAAAGAAAGATCTAAACTTCTTTGACACCTATTCACTAGTAATGAGGATTACTTCCATTAGGATGTTAATTGATTTAGAAGTATTATGAAACTTATAAATACATCAAATAGATGTCAAGACTACATTTTTACATAGTGAATTAAATGAAGAAATTTTAATGGAAAAACATAAAGGATTCATGTGCTGGGGTTTGTGCCCTAAATCTTTTGTAATCCAATTAAACTATAAATACATAAAAAAAAATTCTTTAATCAGTATTAGTTACTTATGATAACTTAAGTGAGCATGTGATGCAGGAAGATTCACTTAAGTTGTAACTCAAATAGTCTGTGACATGAATAAAGGTTGGGTGCCTTATTTTTGGTAACATCACTAACACGGCCCACTTGTGAATTGGCACAAGTGATCTCATCTGGATCACTCATGTAGAGACATATGAGTAAGGGTGTTGGTGCAATAGAGATTGTAGTAGATTGGACTAAGATATACTTACTGTCTTATTTGTTACAAAAAGACACTTCGTATATCGATCGGTGATCATGTATAGTTGATCTTAATCCTGAGTGGATTATGAACTCCTATTCGCAAGAGACAAACCTTTGATTTGCATGGCTGAGAGTGACTCGATATAGTTTACTCAATATACCTCTCACTTTAGGCATTGTATCTTGCTTATAGCTGGGAACGAATTACACAAAATTAGAATTCACTCGTTTCTTTAATGGAAAATAGATAAGTAGTTCCCTTATGGGCTGATTCGATGTTTGAACAACCGGACCCCATATTCCTCTGATCAAGGAACTGAGCAAAGACACATAATGAGATTATGTAAGGTTGTTCATTAGAGAATCAGTGGGTCTTAAGGAACAAGATGTATCATGGAGGTTAAAACGGTAATTTGTCTAGCCATGGATACAAACTACTTGTGAATGGTCAAAGTGTACTTAATTATTATAGCCAATGGACATAACTATATCTATACTACTAAGAGTGCAACTCTAGATATCTAGTGTAGTTATTTAGGAGTTGATGAATAAGAATTAATTGATTAAATGTAATGTCCCATTATTTTAGAAGGAAATATTTATTTATTTATTATTATTTGTTTTAATTATTATTATTTGATGTAAAGCACTTAATTTAATTTTAAAATTGATTAATTTAAATTTTAGATTTAATTTAGAATTTATAACTTTGAATTTACGAGTTTATTTCATTTGTAAATCCTTTTAAATGCTTTATAAGCTTAAATATTGTTCGGGACGTATTAATAATTATTAACGGGCCAATTAATAATTATTAATCACCTTTTGGCTAGCTTAAGATCTTTGGTTTTCGTTTTATAAGCTAAAATCATTAAAGAGACGTAACCGTAATTTCTGATTACTTAAAAATATCAAAACACTATTAATCTCTCTTTAAAATCATCAAAGTTGACCCATTTGACCAAGAACTTCATCTCTTCTCCTCTTGAAGCCGTGGCTCTCTTCTCCCATGGAGGGTTTTGGGTTTTCTTTGTTTCTCGGCGGATCGTCGTGTTTTTCGATTGCGTTGGATTGCTTGGGACGAGGGCCATCTATCCAACCTAGCCTTATAGTGTTTCCTGGTTCTCAAAGGGAAGTACTAAAAAGTAAGTTTTCAAAACTTTTGACATGGATTTCTTTGTTTTTTTTATAAATGAGTTTTGAAGTTGAAATCATGTATTTCCATCATAGAATTTGACGATTTTGAGCTCGGATTTTCAAAAAACACTATTCACCCGAAAATTACACTTTTTCTCATATTAGATATGAGTTGTAATATGTTGATCGATTAATGAATTGTAGGTGCGATTGCTCGTTTGTTGGTTCTTGGGAACTTGGTTGTCACAGGAGCATTCGAGGTGAGAATAAATAGATTTTAAAGTAAACTTAGAAACTGAATAAGTTGAACGATTTATAGAATCGGAAGTTGAGATTAAGGTTTAAATCAAAATGATTAAAGTAAGTGAGTTAATATGCTTGTGAGTTAGTTTTAATTCAGTGAGAGAACTCATGGATTTCTTGAGGGAAATGTTTAACTCTTGGAAATTCTAAGTTTAGATTTGTTCTGGAGTTTAAGAATGATTATCGGAAGTTGAAGGTTTCAAGTATAAGAGGGTGAATAAGGAACTTGATTATGGAACTTCGGATATGTACTGGAAGCAATAGAGTCATTTTGAATTATAACAGTATTACGTGATCCATTTATCTTTATGCCTTTCGATCACTTTGAATGTTTATATTTATTTTTACTTGCACACTTTGAATGTTTATATTTATGTTTACTTGCATTTGAGACTACATTCATATTCATATTGCATAATCGATTATTGGGAGGAATAATGAGGCAATGCATAGACTGAGTGTGCTTGCATTGTCTGGTATTATTAGTTTTATGTTTATGTATATGTATCATGAGGAATGATAAAGGTTGCAGTACTTTGCATGATCGGAGGAGATGGATAATGAGATAATGATGGAACTATGTGAGTTCACATTATCTAGTATTATCCATAATTACTATGATAAGTATACGAGGATACAGGGGTGCATTAAACCTTGTATTCGGTGAGTGAGTTAATCAGGTGAATGACTTAGCCTACGGGAGTTCATTACCTGTCATTATTCACTAGGGCTGGGAAGATATTATTGAAAAGACTTTGTATATTTTATTTTGGAAAGTGAGTTAATGAGGTGAATGACTTAGCCTGTGGGAGTTCATTACCTGTCATTATTCACTAGAGGTGGAAAGATATTATTGAAAAGACTTTGTATATTTTATTTTGGAAAGCGAGATAATGAGGTGAATGACTTAGCCTGCGGGAGTTTCATCACCTATCATTATTCGCATGTGATGGTTATATTAATGTAAAGGTTGTGTGTCCTTTACACTTGTTTAGTGAGTTAATGAATAATGATTAGACTGTGTGTGCTAATATTATCGTCATTAATCACAAATTGTGATTGTTTGAATATGTTAAGACCGAGTGAGCTTAACATTAATTATTCAAAATAAAGGTAGGTAAACCTTATTTTATAGCCTGGGTTTCTATAGAGAAAAAGAAATGAAACATTATGTATGACATACAATTCTATAGAGAAAAAAAATGAAATATGATGTATAGTCGAGTGCTATAGGAAAGAGGAATGAGATTGAATTGTATAATGAGTGAATACAAGAGTGTATTGAACCTTGTATAATTATTACGATATATATATATAAGAGAACTAGATTCTCATTTATTTGGAAGATCTTGAATTGGAGATTTTAATACTTGATGAAAACTTTATGTATAGTATAAGGTATTAAAGAGAATGAAATACAAATGTTATGTGTGTTATGAAACGCATCCTCCTAAATGCTTGGAAGCTAGATCCTCGATTATTTGGGAGATTTGGTAAGTGAAAGTGAAACACTTGATGTAAATCTCTTTGAATGGATGTATATCAAAGAGTAAGTAAGTTCTTGGACACAAATTTGGATGCGGGTTTGAAGTCTAATGTTACTTTACTTTCTATTTATTTTCACTAGGCTTGCTTTTAGCTCATGATATTACAAATATTTTTAGGTAATGCTCGGGGTCGTGGGAGAGGAGCTGGTGCAGTCTGATCTAATTGATGATGATGGCGAGATGGACTAGAGATACTTTTAAATTCCATGGACTCATTTATTCATGTTTCGTCTTTTGGGTTGTATATTGGTATCTAAGCTTATAAAAGCTTTTTGTCTTAACTTTTATAACTTTGAATTTCTTTAAACTGTACAACAAGAATTGCAATTCCTTGTCTTTTAAATTCTCTGATTGTGAAAAGTGTAAATAGATTATGGATAGTCCAAGTTTTAAACATATCCATGCCAAATTTTTATTAAATATTAAAGTCTTCTGCTGCAATATGATTTTAAATAATTTAAAAGGAGTCGGGTCGTCACATTAAAAGAGTTTTGATCAATGTAATTCTAGATCATTGGAGCTTAGTCCTATAGGTCCATTAAGTCCTTCGAGCTATTGCATTCAATTGAGAACATAATTAATGAGATTAATTTCTTTGGAACAATGGAAAATTAATTTGAGGTTGTCAAATTAATTAAAGAAAAAAACAAATAGAGAGTCTATTTGATTCATTAAAGGGAAATTAAATAGAGAGTCTATTTAATTAATGAAAACTTAAATAGAGAAGTCTATTTAATTAATGAAAAATTAAATAGAGAAATATATTTAATATTTAATTTGAATTTTTTCGATTAAATAAAAAAGAGGAAAAATAAGATGCCCAATATAATCATGAAATGATGATGTGGGCGTGTGACCCATGGTAGGGGTCACACGCCACTTTAGTATAATTCACACCAATATTATGCATTTTATTTATTTGAAATATGTTTTAGATATCTTTAACTTAAATTAATGTGATTAATTCAAATTTTTAGATATAAGAATAATTAATTTAAATTAATAAGGATTAATTTAAATATGATATGAGAATATCTAATTATTGAATAAGATATATATCATATAATTATTCAAAATATATTTGAATATCTTTTATTTGATTATTTGATAATTAAAAAGATATTCCAAGATTTTCTGAAGCCTTAGCTTTCCTATAAATAGGAGGTTTAGGGTGACCCCAAAACACACAACTAAGAAAAGAGAAAAGGTTTAGAAAATTCATCTCCCTCTTCCTTTTTCCAAGGATGATAGTACCCAAGCACCAATTCTCTTTTGTGCTTAGTGAGGAAGAACTTTTTGGTCGTCCCAGGATTGAAACCAAAAAAGAAGAGAAATTTTCAGACGCTTCTCTATAAGGGTTAATATTTCATTTTATGCATTTAATTCAAGAATAATATTATACTGTAAGGAAAGATCCTTAGGAATTCCGCTTAAGACTCTAATTTTAGAGGCCTCAATCCCAACATCATGAAGAAAGGTCAACAACACAAAGTTTGTAAAGTTGTTAGATCTTTATATGGTCTAAAACAAGCACCAAATAATGGCATGGAGATTTTACGATGTAATGCTTAGAAATGGATTTACCTTTAATGAGTGTGAAAAATGTGTACTCCAAGAAATTAGGAGACGAATATGTCATTGTGTGCTTGTATATGGACGACATGCTTATTATAGGTGCTAATATTGATGTCATAAATAAAACTAAGAAAATGTTTACAAGAAATTTTGATATTGGGTATAAAAATATCTAAAATATTTGTCACAAACCCACTACATTGAGAAGGTGGTAGAAAGGTTTAAGGGACGAAAACAAACAATCCATTTTGCCACATGTAGTACTATATAATAATTTAGATTATAGAAAACTCCAATTAGAATACTGTGAGATACTTGAAAATTTGATGTATATCATGAATAACATTAGACCAGATATTGCCTATGCAAATTAAGCAGATATACAAATAACATAGGAGTCTAATATTGGAATGCAATACTAAGCATTTTAGGATACCTAAAACGAACAAAAGAGTATTCCTTATATTATGGGAAGTATCCAGCCGTTCTAAAAGGCTATTGTGATGCCAATTAGATATCTAATCAAGATGAATCAAAATCAACTAGGTGGTGCATGGATTCGTATCTTGGAAATCTTATAAGAAAATATGCACATCTCATTCCATAATGGAATCAAAATTTATTGCGTTAGATAAATTTGGAAAAGAAGTCAAATGACTTTGACACTTTTTAGAAGTGTTCCAATATGGCTGAAGCCTTTAACTGATATTTCCATTAACTGTGAAAATCAAGTTGCAATTGCTAAGACACATAATTTCATATATAACAGGAAGTCACGACATATATGTTGTTGACACAATACTATTAGACAGTTACTCTTAAATGGAGAGATATTCATAGACTTTGTCGAGTTAAAAGATAATCTCGTGGATATGTTTACAAAGGGATTATCTTGAGAGGGTATCAACTGCACATCAAGGAAAATGACATTAAAGTCTAAATCCAAATAGTCATCTTAATTGAAACCTAACCAAACAATTGGAGATCCCATGGACAAGGTTCAATAGGAAAAGTAGTTATGAATGATTCATGAGGAGCACTTAAGAGTAGACACTCCTTCCATTTTCTATGAAACCATAAACTACTGTCTAAAACAAGTTAAAGAAAAGCAATGCTTTTAATGATAATTATATCTTATTAAACAAGTGTAGTATAGTAGAGTATTCTTGATAGTTATCACTTATGTGAGCAAAAACATGGACAGTTCTTTAAGATTTAAATTAGGTGAATTCTCTAAAGCGCTCACAAAACCTAGTAAGTTTGATAGATCTTCACTTAGGAAGGTTCAAGGTGAAAGCTACCTATATGGATAAGGTTATCTTTAAGCAGAAACTCTTATATTATTTTCTTTCTTTGTAATCTTTTTCCAAGTGGGGGATTGTTTGGGGAAAATGTTATTAATGTTTGGGTTAGTTGAAATAAAACTACAAAGTACCTATATTGAATATTGTTTTATTTATAATTTACATCCATTATAAGATAACCAAACAACGGTTATAGTGACAATGATGTTCAAAAGGGCCTTCGAATAGTCACATAAGACAACGGTTATTTGGACCATAAAATCCAGATTTTTAATTGATGGTTGAAGGTGGTTACCTTCAAAGGTTGTGATGATAAGTAATTGCTGGATGAGGTTGTTATACGAATGAATGGATTCCAACACAATTGTAACTTTTCACATAGTGATGTGATGAAAGGGTGTATCTACTGGATGTGTAGTTATATAGTAAATAGGTATAACTATGAGATGTGTCTGTTGAATAAAGTAGTTATTTATTCAATACATGCAACCTTCTGTAAAGGTAGTTACTTATGAATAGATACAACCTTTAACATAAAATCACTTTATAAATGTGGTTATTTACAAAATAGATACATCATTTCACTAAAAACCATATTTAAAAGCAACTTTTAAAAGTCATGATTGTGCCTATAAATAGGCCTCCATATTTTAGAATAACGTACTTCGAGTATACAGAGAGAATTCTTTGAAATTTACCTCTTTACCTCTTCTCTATTCTTTTACTTACTATTATCTTGTTGGATTCATTCTCCGGTTTCAAAAAGACTTTCATTCAAGTTTTGACTCGACAATCAAGGTTAGTAGAGTGTTTTATTCACTGTAGTACCTTTGTCGTGGACGAACTAATGTCTTAAAGAAATTTACATTATGCATGCCTCATTTTAATTTCTCTTTTTATGTTTCTTTTACTATTTTACTATCTAGTTATTTTGTAGCAAGTTAATTATTTTAAACTTTATGCACTTATAAATCCTTGAGAAAGCGCAACCCTTTCATTACAATAATTCTCATAATCTCTAAAAAAAACTCATAAACTCTCACCTCCACATGGCTCTCGAACAAAGCAAGAAAAAATCATGTCTCTCTATTTTTAATGTTTTAGGTTGAAGACTATAACTCATTCAAAAAATCGCCACCTCTATTCATGTCAAGCATGTAAACTTTTTTTATTCATACGTCAATGAGATTAGGAAAAGAAACAAAAAATGGTTATAATTATTTATTGGGTTTTAAGCGCTAAATGGGATTTGTTTTTATTATTTTATTTCAGGCTTCACACTGTAACAATACATAGTTATTTAGTGTCATACTACATTAACCACATCTTGTAGTTTATTTTATAACTTATAACTTATGGTTTTCACAATCTAGTTCTCGCACACAAATTATTGGATATAATATTGAAAACTATTTTACACTCTTCGTTAAAAACTATTAGATATAGATAAATGTTATTTTTTTAGCAAAACTTCATTTCCTATAGTTTTGAGTAAGGAGAGATATTTAATCATTAAAAAATCATTTTGTAAAGTTATCAAATTAAGGATATATTTGGAAAAAAATTTCTTTTCATGATTTAGAATTTATATATAAGCTAGATACATTATGGTTTAATTGGATACATATCTAGATTCATGAATTGCTAGATATGTTAATTAAGTTGATTCATGAATGGTTATTTAATTAGATACATTTATGGATGTATACATGTACACACATTCATTTTAGATGAATCATGTAGTAGTATAAATAGGAGTCTTTTTCTCATTTGTTAAAGTAACTCAAGGTTTATGCAAGAGAACAATTCTATTCTCTTTTGTGTGCTCTTGAGTTTTGTAAGAGAAACAATTTCTTCTCTTCAAACTTGTGAGTTTTAGAGTAATCATGATTTTGCTTGTGACTTTTATCGATGCTTCTAATAAAGGGATATCAAACCAAGGTTCAAAGACGTCATCCAATGGCAATACGATGCAACCTCAACCTCATCATTTTGACGAGAAGAATTATAGTCGATGGAGTCAACAAATGTGACTTCTATATGGATCCCAAAATCTTTGGGATGTCATTGAAAGAGGATATATGGAGGTAGAGAATGAGGAAACCCTTACTCAACAACAGCTAAACGAGTTTAAAGATGTTAGAAAGAAAGACAAGAAGGAGTTGTTTTTTATCTACCAAGTGATAAGGTGAAAATGGTACGATTGCAAGCATTTCATGCGGGAATTTGATACCATTACAATGAAAGATGCTTAAACGATTGAAGAATATTTAAATCGTGTTCTTTCAATTGTTAATCGACTAAGATCGAACAAAAAAATCATTGCGGATCAAAGAGTTGTTGATAAGATCCTTAAAAGCATAACCATAAGATTTGAACATATTGTAATAGCAATTGAAGAGTACAAAGATCTTACAACACTCTTTATTAATATCTTAATGGGATCTCTCCAATCCCATGAGCTTAAATTGAAGCAATTTGACTCTACTCTTTTAGAAGAAACTTTTCATATGCAAACTTCTTTTAGATGGAGATCTGGTGGAAGAATAGGTGGATGTGGTAGTCAAGGAAATGAAAGAGCAAATGATTTCAAAAAAATTAAGCCAGAAATAGAAGATTTTCAAAATTCCTCAAGTAGAGGAAGAGATGGGGAATTTTCTCACATTCAATGTTTTAATTGTAGACATTATGGACATTTTCAAGCAAATTGTTGGTCTAAGAGGTTAATTCTAATCAACATGAGAACAGTTTAATGCATGAGCAGTAGAATAATGAAAATGATCTTCTTTTCCTCACCTTGAATGTGTAAGAGGCAAGCACTGATAGTATTTGGTATCTTAATAGTGGTTTCTGATAACTCGTCAATTACTTGTATTTATTAGTGGTAAAATCTCCAAAATTATTAAAATATAAGTGTTAATGTGATTTAAATGTCCAAAATATTGTTAATCATTGAATTTTATTAATGTAGGCGAAAACGACGCTCGAATCGAACTTATAACCAAGAAATTAGAGCCAAAATAAAACTATCATTTAAAAAAATTGAGAAGTGACAAGTGATGCTGAGCATTGAACAGCTAACATCATCATGACGTCAGGGCACTACTTGACTGGTGTAAAGCTGAGCGATATGTCACTCCTTTTCGACCAAGGGAGAAGTTGGCTTGGCTGGCACGACGCAGGGTTTGGGACACATACAAGGAAGCAACTTGGCTAGGTAGCGTGGCTCAGCGGCTCGGCTGGAAGCTTCAATAGATAAGGAAGAATATTTTGCATGAATTTATATCCTTTTTACCTATTACCCCATTTGATCCGAACTTCAGAATCCCTTCTTCTCCTATTTTTCTGAGGACTTTTGGTAGTTTTTATTACGTTTTCTAGCTAGTTTTCTTATTCCAACTAGAGGATAATCAAGGTTTGGTTTATGATTTTGTGAGGTTTTGCTCTTAATTTTATTCCTATTGTCTCTTTATTCATGACTTCTCTTTGCATACTTTATTGTTGATTAATTCTTGTACAAACCAGTCATTTCTTCATTGATTAATTTATCATATTGTTAGTTAGAATGTTAAATCCGTAATTGTTTAAGTTTTTTTAATATAAGTAGCAAATTAACACAAATTGTTTGGGATATTTCTTAAATCATGTTTATGAGAATTTATGATCTAATTTAAATGAATCAATCGTATCGTATATGTTAGTTAGAATTGAGTTTTTCTCTTCTTAATGTTGTTGATGGGTTAAATCTTATTATTGTATTCTAAGGTTATTTATTAATTATTGAAATAGTCAATTATCGTATCTTGGCTCTCGAATAGTTAAAGAATAGAACTTATAAGCTTTTAATTTGGCTTGATGACTTTCAACCAATTTAGAGAAGAATTTAAAAGTATATATATATGAATCGATGATAAAATTAATGAACCATAACTGAGATTAAACCTTTAGTTGGAAGCCTTTCTCATTTGATTTCTTATTCTTTTTAATTTGTTTTCTTTTTATTTTTAAAACTCAAACCCCCCCCCCCCTTCCCTTTTAACTACTTTAATTTAATTACTCATTCCCTATGGAGATCGACCTACTCATCACTACTACAAATTTCTAAATGCCAAGAGTAAATATTTATTTTTGGTGGTTTCGGCACCCATTAGTTCCAGTAACCACATAACAGAAATGAAGAATATTTTTGTAACTATGTATGAATTTATTCACAATGAAGTGAAAACTGGGGATAATAAGTAGCTCGAAGTCAAAGAAAAATGAGATATTCTTGCCAAGAAGAAGAAAGGAACAAAAAGAATTACTGTTGTGTATTATGTTCATGGCTTCAAACATAATTTTTTAAGTGTTGGGAAACTTCTACAAAAATGTCATGATGTTGTCTTTAAGGACAATACATGCGAGATCATAAACAAGACTAGATGTCTCATAACGAAGGTACATATGACTAGCAACAAGATATTTCCATCAAGTATGGTTT
Organism: Gynostemma pentaphyllum; assembly: GCA_028015215.1. Classification (NCBI taxonomy): domain Eukaryota; kingdom Viridiplantae; phylum Streptophyta; class Magnoliopsida; order Cucurbitales; family Cucurbitaceae; genus Gynostemma; species Gynostemma pentaphyllum. The sequence continues at coordinate 19,199,300 of CM051349.1, forward strand.
ATGAGAAGACTCTTTGTTTTGAGACTATGGTGAAAGACACTTCTTGTCTATGGTATGCGAGATCATAAACAAGACTATAGGTCTCATAACGAAGGTACATATGACTAGCAGCAAGTCATTTCCATTAAATATGATTTATGAGAAGATTCTTTGTTTTGAGACTATGGTGAAAGACAGTTCTTGGCTATGGCAATATCGGTACGAACATTTAAATTTTGACTCTTTGTCTCAAATGTGTCAATGACATATGGTAAGAGGAATGACAAATATTAGAAAGGAAGATGGAGTATGTAAAGCATGTATTTTGGGAAAACATCATCATAATCATTTTCCATTTGAAAGTTCTTGGAAAGCATCGAAACGTCTCGTGCTTGCTCATAGAGATTTGTGTGGACCCATGCGAACAACAATACTTGGAGGTAATCTTTATTTTCTCACTTTTATCAATGACTATAGTCGAAAGACATGGAATTATCTTCTGAAGGAAAAGATTTATACTTCTGAGTGTTTTAAAATTCAGAGCAATGGTTGAAAATCAAAGTGGTTTAAAGTTAAAAATGTTACGTTCTGACCATAGAGGAGAATATATTGCATTTGAAAGTTTCTTAAAAGAGAATGGAATCAAGCATCAGAAGACTGTTCCAAGAACTCCTAAATAGAATGGAGTTGTTGAAAGAAAGAATAGAACACAATAATGGAGTCAACTAGAAATATGTTGAAAGCCAAAAAACGTCCAAATTAATTTTGAGGAGATGCAGTGATGTGTGCTGCTTATCTCTTGAATCGAGCTTCAATGAAAAGTTTTCAAGGTATTACTCCTCAAGAAGCATAGAGCGGAGTCAAGCCAACCATTAACCATCTAAGAGTCTTTTTTTTTGCATTGCTTATTTTCACATATCAAATGATAAAAAAAGGAAAGCTAGATGATAAAGACGAAAATTGTATTTTTGTTGGATACAATAAGTACTTCATGACTTACTTGTTAGCCAAGAAAATTATTACAAGTTGAGATGTCAAATTCAATGAAGCGGAGTTTTGAAAACGGGATGTAGCAAATGAAGATCAAAACCCATTTCTTATTGACAGGAATGGCAAAGAAAAGACTCAAGATTTGGAGCATGAAGAGTCTCAACCTAGTAATTCATCGTCATCTTCCTCAAGTGATGAAAAAATTGCCTAGAAAAACAAGAACTATCTAGGAGATCTATAATGCTTATGATAATCTTGTTGATTTTTCTGTATTTATAGATGTTGATTCAGTGACCTTTGAAGAGGCAATTCAATATAAAAAATGGAAAGGCACGATGGATCAAAAGATTGATGCAATAAAGAAAAATTAAACATGGGAGTTGGGGAATATACCCGAGAATAGAAAGCCTTTGGTGTTAAATGAGTTTACAGAACAAAGCTGAAATCAAATGGTGAAGTTGAGAAATACAAAGCAAGACTTGTTGTGAAAGGGTATAAGAAAAAATATGATGTGGATTATGAAGATATTTTTGCACATGTGACATGCTTAGAATTTGTCGTTTCATTCTAGCTCTTGGAGCACAGAATGGCTGGAAAGTAAAATAAATGGATGTGAAGTCATCTTTTTTAAATGTATATTTGAAGAAAGAAATTTATGTAGAGAAAATCCCAGGTTATGTCCAGATTAAAGAATAAAATAAGGTATGTAGATTGAGAAAAACATTGTACGGGCTTAAGCAAGCTCCAAGAACTTGGTACAGTAACATTGACAGTTTCTTCCTAAAGAGTTTCAAAAGATGTCCATATGAACATTCTCTCTACACCAAAGAAGACAAAAATGGTAATATTTTGCTTGTTTGCTTATATGTTGATGATATAATTTTCACCAGTGCTACCATGATGCTTGAAGAGTTCAAAGAGAGCATGAAAAGGAAATTTGAGATGACTGATATGAGCTTACTTCATTACTTCTTGGCATTGAATTTAAACAAAGATGATCAAGGGATTGACATTTCCCAAAAGAAGTATGCAAAAGACTTGATAATTAAGTTCAAAATGGAGAATGCTCTTTCTTGTAGTACTCATATGGAAGTTGGTATCAAATTGTGCAAATATGATAAAAGCGAAGATTTTGATGTCATTGTTTTAAAAAGTTTTGTTGGTAGTTTGATGTATTTAACTACAACTAGACCACATATGATGTTTTCAGTTAGGTTTTTAGGAAGATTTATGGCATCACAATAGAGAAATCACTGGGAAGCTGAAAAAGAGTTATTCAATATATACTTGGAATGATTGATCATGTAATTCAATGTAAGAAGAATATGAATAATGTTTTGGTGGGTTATAGTGATAACGATTGAGGAAGCAATGTTGACAATTATAAAAGCACTTATGGATATGTGTTCAATATAGGTTCTGGTGCGGTTTCATGAGCATTAAAGAAGCAAGAAGTTATAGCCTTATCAGCTATGGAAGTGGAATACATTTTTTTGTCTAATGCTAGTTGTCACTGGTTGAGAAGGGTACTAGAAGAATTCGAGTATCCTCAAGAAAAAGGAACTGTGATGTTCTGTGACAATAGCTCATCAATCATTTTTTGAAGAATCAAGTTTTTCATGGAAGAAGTAAGCGATCAAGTATCATTTCATTAGAGATTTGATCAAAGATGGAGAAGTTGTTATAGAGTATTGCAAGACACAAGATCAAGTTGTAGACATTTTCACGACAATATTGAAGATGACTTGTTCATGAAGATGAAAGAGAAATTTGGAGCATGCAAGTCTAGCTTAAGGGGAAATGTTAGAATTTATATATAAGCTAGATACATTAAGGTTTAATTAGATACATTTCTAGATACATAAATTACTAGGTACATGAAAGTTAATTAAGTTGATTCATGAATTCCAAGATTCATGAATGGTTATTTAATTAGATACATGTATGAATGTATACATGTACACACATTTATTTTAGATGAATCATGTAGTGATATAAATCAGAGTCTTTTCCTCATTTGTAAGTATCAAGCAAAAAACAAAGTAATTCAAAGTTTATTCCAGAAAGACAATTTTCTTCTCTTTTGTGTGTTCTTGAGTTTTGAAAGAGAACAACTTTGTTCTCTTCAAACTCGCGAGTTTTAGAGTGATCGTGATTTTGCTTTTGACTTTTATCAACGCTTCCAACAATCTTGTAAATCAATTTAGCATGTAAGATAAAAGGAGATGAGAAAAAGAGAGAATAAATATAATATTACCTCAACCACAAGAAGGTATCCATCATCTTCTCCATCCCCTTTAGGAACAAAAACAGGTTCTCCCACGAATCTTCGATTCCCGGCAGCCCATGTATGGATGGAGTTGTTGATGATGTCAAGTTTAACCACCATATCGAATGGAAACGATGACAATGATCGACGACTTCCAGAAGAAGTTGCAGCATATAAAAACTTATTTTTTAGTCCTGAAAATGTTGGGTTTATTGTTGGAAAATCTGAGGCTTTTTTCCACTCGTTCATAGGCTCCACTATACATTTTTCACATTTCCCCCTTTTATTTAATGAGATGGATACCTGCATTAAATTGATTATTCTCTTAAATTAGAATGTTATTCTCATCTCATATATATATATATATATATGAAAGCTTATAAGTTTTCTTTTTTAAAGTGTATAATTACTCACAATTATACATAACCTTTGATGGTTGCCCCCTCTCTAATTACTCTCAATATAATAAGACCCCAAATTAAACGAATGAATAGTCGTCGAACAAAACCTATAGTCGCACGTTGAGAAGCTTTCTCCAACCTCAGTTGGAGGCAAAGAAGCCATCACACAAGTCTCTAATTCATGCACTCCTATTTATAGGAATTATAAAGCATGATGAACAAGAATACTCCATCGCCTCCTTTTTTCCATAATCAAATACAATACCACGATAAGACCATTAACACTTTGACTAAGCCAAAATAAAAAAAGGAGGCAACAAATATAATTTTGAGCCTGGCCAAAAAAGCCTTTTGGTTAATTTGGGCTTTGAAAGTAGTCAAATAGGCTTTAATTTGGGTCTTATTTGACCTCCATCACTAACAATAGCTACAAGGACTTTCTTAACTAACTATCATAACAAAAATTGCACATGCTAGTAGCTAACTTGTAATGAAGGTAGAGTTCTTTTCATCAGCAATTAACATTTATCATCTCATAGATTTTTATTTACCCAAGTTTTTTGGTTTTCCAATTTAAAAAACTTGTGTTATTCTCCTCCATATTTTTTTATATGGTTCACTATAAGTGTTAGAAAATTTATGATCTTTACCGTTTCAATACTTCCAATATTAAATGTTATGACTAACAAATACTTTTAGAATATAACTAATCTAAGTATATTTAATTAAGTAAATTATTCTAACTTATTTCAAGGCACCACAACTTATAGTCCTTGACTCTTTCTGGATAACCACCAAAATACACCTCAAGACTCTAGGTTGCAGCTTATCTATTCTTACATGAGCATATGCTTAGTGTTGAGAGTCCCGCATCGGAAAGATGAAGGGACCTTACCATGTTTATAAGATACATGAGTTACTCATCTCATTACTAATTAGTTTCAAGATGGAACCTCATGATATTAAGATGATTGGTTTTGAGATGGAACCTCATGCTATTAAAATGGTATCAGAGCTCAACAAGCTCAAATAGGTATTCGTTTCAAAAATGGGATCAGACCCAAGAATGGTGAGCCCAAAAGAGGCACCATCTTGAGGGGGCATGTTGAGAGTTTCACATAAGAAAGATGAAGGGACCTCATAATGTTTATATGATACATGGGTTAATCCTTTTATTGTCAATTGGTTTTGAGATGGAACTCTATGATATTAAGACTAAGAAGCTAAAGACTTTTAGCTTGTTTAGATCAGGTGTCTTTTCTATTCACTTCTTCTGTGGTATTTTAAACTTAATGGCTGAGTTAGGTGACTTGTTGATCACATAGTATGATGTGGTAGTTGTTTCTCCCACAAAGCTATTGGTAGCTTAGAGCTTGAAAGCTTGCTTCTTACCCTATCCAAGATAGTTTTTTGTATCTTTCTGCTATGTTATTCTACTGTGGAGTAGATCTTATCTAATGTGGATTAGATCTTATAGTAAAATATCTAGCTATACATTCCTTGGCACAAAATTTCTTGAACTCATTGCTGAGGTATTCTAGACTATTGCCTGTTCTAAATTTTTTTATCTTCCTCCCAGTTTGATTCTCTACTAGGATCTTTCATTCCTTGAACTAGAAACACATGTGATTTAGCCTTGATCACATTAATCCAAACCTTTATGCTATAATAATCAGTGAGAAAATATCATGCTCCACCATGTATTTTAGTCCTTACAGGTGGCCATAGGTCAGAATGGTGATAGTCTTGGTTTTCTTAAGACGTGTACTATTCACAACTAAACTTAGTTCTTGTTTGTTTTCCATATATGTAGTGCTCACAGAAGTCTAATTCAACGTTTATTGTCTTTTCAAGCAAGCCCTGCTGTGCTAGAATCCTTAGGCCCTTTTTACTGACATAAGCTAGTCTTCTATGCCATAAAATTGATTAATTTCTGTCTTTTACACTCACTACTGAGACTTTTCCATTTACATATTTCCATCTAGAATGTACAAACACTTTACTAAGTTTCCCTTTAGTTTTAAAGATACATCTTTACAGATCCTCAAGACATGATTCTTTGAATCACACGAGTAACCATATTTGTCCCAGTCATCTAGAAAAATCTGGTTTCTTCTCAAATCAGGAACATACCTCACATCTGTCAAGATTCTTGCTTTACCATTATGGCTGATGAGTTTCACAAATCATATGCCTCTTACCATGCATTCTTGATCATTTCCCATCAATGTTCTCGCACCATTGAATTCTTTAAAGTCTCTTAGAATCTCCTTTTCAAATGTCATGTGGAAAGAGCACTTCTAATCTAAGACCAATTCATCAGTCAATCTTGTGTCAGTAACTACAAGAATCTTAGGTGATTCATTGCTTTCAGTTAGATTTGATGTTTGCATGTCTCTTCTTTGAGTCATAGTATTCGTCTTTTCCTCAATTGTTAGGAAAATCTCAATTGAAATGCCGCTCCTTCTGGCATGTGTATCATTTCTTTCCCTTTTTCTTCGACTTGAGTTTGTTCTTACTTTTTGAATTATGTTCCTTCCAATCTTTCTTCTCATGTTTTCCTCTTGCAAACATTACATTACCCACTGCTTTGTCATTCCTCATCTCAAGATCTCTTTATCTTAAGGCAGCCAAGACCATTTCAATGTTTAAACCATCCTTTCCACACATGATTGTTGTCTTGATCTCTCAAAATGATTCAGACAATAAATGTAGAAAGATTATTGTCTGGTTCTCAGATTCAAATCCCTCACAATAATAGGCAAGATCAGATATAAAAAGCTTATTGTAATCATCATGATTTTTATCAAGAACCTTCGAAGCATCCATCTTGAAACTGAAAAATCTCTCCTTAAGATACATCTTTTTGGAAGGGTCTTTATCAAGTAGAGGGCTTCAAGCTTATTCCACACTTTCACAATAGTATCTTCACCATTCAATTATCTCAATACGTTGTCAGAAAGATAGAAAAGAATTGTGCTTTATGCAGTATTTGTCATATCTTGTCTTTGTTTTAAGGTAATGGATTCTAGAATCAACTTTGAATTATCAAGGGCTTTGGACACCTTTTACTAGACGAGTAAAGCTCTAATCTTTCTTCTGGATTTTAATAGTTGCAAGGCTCTGAGTTGATACCATTTGTTGGAATTAAACTAAAAAAAATTAAGTATTTTGTTCATACACGAGAGAGGAAGAGAATGAAGAATATGAAGGCCATTTTCATTCAGAGTTCAAATTTCCTAAAATTTCTATATTACACACTCATCTCCTTAAGCAGCCTTATATAGAAGATACAACTACAATAACTTTCTTAACTAATAATCATAACAGAAATCGCACATGCTAGTAGTTAACTTGTAATTGAAATTAGAGTTCTTTCTTTCAACAATTAACATTTCTCATCTCATAAATTTTTAACTACCCAAGTTTTTTGCTTTTCCAAATTAAAAATTTGTGTTATTCTCCTCCATATTTTTTAATATGGTTAATTATAATTGTTACAACATTTATGATCTTTATTACTTCAACACTCACAGTCTTAAATATTACGACTAATTAACGAAATTTTTTAGAAAATAACTAATCTAATTATATTTGATTAATTAAACTGTTCTCATTTATTTCTCTGAAAAAAAATTGTGCAAATTTAATTGTCATAAAATAAAAAATTTTACCAAATTTATTTATAAATTACAAGGAAAATTACGCATTATTGTTCAATTTCATGCATCAACAATTAGCGGGAAAATTTATATATATATATATATAAAACAATTAGAGGGAAGTAAGTATTACTTGAACTAGACGAGGCAACAATTCACTTTCTGATTTGTTCAGGTTCATAATTGAAGGATCAAGTTTTCCACTTTGCCAGTTGTAACCTACAATGGAAAAAATAAATAAATAATTATTATAATAAAATTGTAAATCTTGAAGGAAAAAAAAGGGGGTGAAAGAAGGATTATAAAAGTTACCGAATAATTTGTGAAAATTGAACCAATGATAGGAACAAGCAGAAGCATGAATTTGAATGTCCAAGTTGCCATCATTATCTTTAATCTCAAAGGCATTACCAACATGAAGTAACCAAAGCTGGGAAGGAATTTCAATAGCCTCTTTCCAATCTCTATTTCCAATTCTTGGAAGCAAATAAATAGGAGTTGTGGATTTGCATGGGTTCACTGATAATGCTGATATCATTGGAACTATTCCACTCACCGCACCCACTGCACCTTTATATTTATATATTTATATATAATTTATTAATTGGAAAATACAGAAGAATAGTAATTTTAAAATAAATATTTGTAATATAGCAGGTTTATTTAATATGTTAACCAATGATAATTATTGAATGAGATGCTAAAAATCTATTTTAAAAACTTCTTTATCTTGTTCCTATTTTTCAAAGATCTTAATTAATTTTTTTAAATGTTAATTTTTAAAACTAATTTTATTTCATCAATTTTTTTATTTTTATTTTTGCTTGACTTTAAAAAAAAATGAAAATTAAATCGAACGACAAGGTTTGTTTGATTTATAAATCACACCTTGATTTAAAAATGATTTTAAACAATTTTATGATTCTAACACATTAGTACTCATCAGTTTTGCAAATTTAGAATGTATGGTTTATTCTATATCTTTCATATCTTCTAATTTTATTAAAAATAATTGACATATTTTTAGGGATATTTCATTGGGTGACAAATTTTTATGCAATATTTATAAAAATATCAACTCAAAAAATTATTTGCAACTATAGTAATTTTAATCATGTTGATCAATGATTAACTGTAACGTCCCGTGTTTTGAGGTGATTTTACTCATTTTATGCTAATGTTTTTCTTTTATTTTATTTTAAATAGTTATGAAGTTGGGGTTAGTATAATTTAATTAGTTCCTTTGCTAGAGCACTTTAGAAACGGGATTAACGACCATGGGACGGTCTTCCTTAAGAAAGTAGCATAGAGGGCATTTGAGACTTTTCCCTTTTCTCTCATTTAATTTTTTTTCTCACATTTAGCAAAGGAAAAGCAAAAAAAAAAGAAAGAAACAAAGGAACGTAGCAGACCCCCCACCCGCAGCCAAGAAGAAGGAAGAAGATCCGGGGATTCCGACGCCGTTTTTCAATCGTTTCAGTTGATTCCGGTCCCGTTGGAAAGAGCTCGACAAGAAATTTCTATCCTTACCATCAATCGAGCCAACCCATGCGGATTCCGTGAGTTACGAGGTGAGAAAGAATTTCAAAAAAATGGGTTTTAGTATTTTTCTTTCCTTCCAATCTTTGATTCAAGATTCAAGCCCTTCTCCCTTGTGTTAGTTGCGAATTCTAGCTAAGATTCACCCTTGAAACAGAGTTGTTTCCCTTAGCCTCAAACCCAAGTTGAACGAAAACCCGAGCCCTAGTCTTTGCTTCAGATTGTGACTGTTGTGGGTGTTGTTTTCCTTATGTAAATTCTGTTTTTGCCATAAGAGTTGGTGAGGGATTTTGCATGAGAATTTCTAAAGAAGTACCCATTGAAATTTCTCAATCTTAGCTTTCTTTAAACCACCCGGGACGCCTTTAGGTACCAATAAATCGGGAATTAGAAGTGATACCTTTTCCCTTCACTTTGGCCGAAAGTTCCACCTCGTACCGGGATGTTTTAGTCGTTTCTTTTATTAAGATTTGGTTGAACGTTATTTGGTAGTTTAACACGGATGGTTACATGCTTTACTTGTAGGTTTTGACCCCCGAACATTTGGTAACCCAACCAGCGGGTGGTGGATTTCTACGCGCTCAAAAGATGAGATTAGAACGCGTTGTAAATGATGCTTTGCTCTCACATCGCAACCGTTAATGCTAGCTCGAAGTTGAGCCTTTTACTCTTTTCTAAGTAAATTGGAAGTCGGAGAAGCTTGAGAGATTAGTTGCCTAGTTAGTCTTACGAATGGTTCGTTAGTTAGAAGTTTTAGGTAGCGAGATTGCTCACATGTAACTAGTTAGTTTGAGAAGAGTTGGTCTTTGACTTCTTATTTATTTTACCTAGCATTGAGAGAGATTGGCTTGGGATTATATGCAAGGAGTTTTGAGTTACATATATTCTTTAAGTGCTGGGATTCGCTACGTTGTGCTATCCAAGGGGAATAGTATGTTTAATCGGGAAAGCATGTGATTTGCTTATAATTTTGTGAGCATGTGATTTGCTAATTAATCGAGAAAGCATGTGATTTGCTTTGTAGTTGAGAAAGCATGTGATTTGCTTAGTAATCGAGAAAGCATGTGATTTGCTTTGTAATTGTGTAAGCATGTGATTTGCTTAGTAACCGTGTAAGTAAGTGATCTACTTTATATCCGAGAAAGTGTGTGTGAAGTGCTTTATATCCGTTTAAAAGTGTGTTCTACTATCTACCCGAGCTTTTGCTATAGATCCTTAGTACTTTGTAGCTTGATTGAATGTTTAGTAAGGAGTTGTAGCTTGATTGAATGTTTAGTAACGATTTGTAGCTTGATAATGAGTGCCCTACCAAATCCTAATGAAAACGTTGTTTGCTCCTAGAAATAAGTACAAGAAAAGCATGGTCTACCTATGACATTGGATGCATTTTCGATTGAGATTTTAGTACTTATTGTTATTTACAATTCGTTGTTTTCTCACTAGCGTTTCGCTAATGTTGCTACGTTACAAACATTTCAGGTATGCCTCGTGGGAACGAGCGAGCTAGAAGGCGTGGTGCAACTTGATCAACCAGGAGGATACAAGGATATGGATTTAGGCGCATATGAGTCTTTTAGTGTTTTTTTTTATTTGTACATAATGTGGTCGTGTTTGGGCTCGAAAGAGCTAGTTCTTTTAGTGTTTAAACTTGTTTTGGGTGGTTGTGTATTGTGAAAATACTTACGTTTTACATGTTTTTATAGTTTTCTCTGTTGTGAAACATGTAAACAGGTTCGGTTTATTCAAAATACAAATGGATCCACGCGAATTTTCCGTAAAAATTATTGATTTTTCGCTGCGAATTGTTTATGCGTTTTAAATGGAGTCGGGTCATCACAGTTGGTATCAGAGCCAAACGGTTATAGATTACATGCATCGCATGTCTTTGTGTCTTTCTTTTAATTTATAATCCATGTCCTTATCATCTCAAAAGGTGAGATTAGAACGAGTTGTAAATGATGCTTCGCTCTCACATCGCAACCGTTAATGCTAGCTTGAAGTTGAGCCTTTTACTCTTTTCTAATTAAATTGGAAGTCGGAGAAGCTTGAGAGATTGGTTACCTAGTTAGTCTTACAAACGGTTCGTTAGTTAGAAGTTTTAGGTAGCGAGATTGCTCATGTGAAACTAGTTAGTTTGAGAAGAGTTGGTTTTTGATTCCTTATTTATTTTACCTAGCATTGAGAGAGATTGGCTTGGGATTATATGCAAGGAGTTTTGAGTTACGTATATTCTTTAAGCGATGGGATTCGCTACGTTGTGCTATCCAAGGGGAATAGTACGTTTAATCGGGAAAGCATGTGATTTGCTTGTAATTATGTGAGCATGTGATTTGCTTATTAATCGAGAAAGTATGTGATTTGCTCTGTAGTTGAGAAAGCATGCGATTTGCTTAGTAATTGAGAAAGCATGTGATTTGCTTTGTAATTGTGTAAGGATGTGATTTGCTTAGTAATCGTGTAAGTAAGTGATCTACTTTATATCCGAGAAAGTGTGTGTGAAGTGCTTTTTATCCGTTTAAAAGTGTGTTCTATTATCTACCCGAGCTTTTGCTGTAGATACTTAGTACTTTGTAGCTTGATTGAATGTTTAGTAACGAGTTGTAGCTTGATTGAATGTTTAGTAATGATTTGTAGCTTGATAACGAGTGCCCCACCGAATCCTAATGAAAACGTTGTTTGCTCCTAGAAATAAGTAAAAGAAAAGCATGGTCTACCTATGACATTGGATGCATTTTCGATTGAGATTTTAGTACTTATTGTTATTTACAATTCGTTGTTTTCTCACTAGCGTTTCGCTGATGTTGCTACGTTACAAACATTTCAGGTATGCCTCGTGGGAATGAACGAGCTAGAGGGCGTGGTGCAACTTGACCAACCGGGATGATACGAGGATATGGATTTAGGCGCCTATGAGTCTCTTAGTGTTTTTTTTTATTTGTACATAATGTGGTCGTGTTTGGGCTCGAAAGAGCTAGTTCTTTTAGTGTTTAACTTGTTTTGGGTGGTTGTGGATTGTGAAAATACTTACGTTTTACATGTTTTTATAGCGTTCTCTGTTGTGAAACATGTAAACAGGTTCGGTTTATTCAAAATACAAATGGATCCATACGAATTTTCTGTAAAAATTATTGATTTTCTGTTGCGAATTGTTTATGCGTTTTAAATGGAGTCGGCTCATCACATTAACAGTCATTTATGTGTTTATCAGTGATAAACTTAGTGTAAAAATATGTAATTCAATATGTTTATCACTGATAAACCCGATCAAAATTTGCTATATTTGCAAATATTTTTTTGAGCTTTTATTTTTACAAATACTACTAAAAAATTTGCTAAATTTACAAATGCCCCATCTTTTTAATAATTAATGACTTATTTTACAATTTACACTCATTAGTTAAGTTATTTTTGTTATTTTTAATATAAGAGACATAAAATTAACACGTATCCCGAATTCGTTAAAACTAGTTATGTTTGATTTACAATTTTTTAACATAGATGTTAGAATTGTTTTTAAATCAAAGAAGTGTGATTCACAAGTAAGACACATCATAGATATGATTTATAATTATCTATTTTTAAAAATAGGATTAAAAAAAAACTAAAGCCATTATTAAGGAAGCAAATGAGCTAAAAGCAAAGCATACCAAGGATATCAAGCTTGATGCGATTTGCAAATAAGACGTAATGAGTCTCAGTAAAAGCCCAATCATGGATCATCAAGTGATCAGGGATACTGAAATCTCGCCTCTGTAGTAACTTAAACTTGCTGTCATATTCTGCTCACAATTTAAAAAATAATAATAATAAATAAATAAAATATTGAAAATAAAAGGAGGGGTTAAAAAAAAACATTTCTCAAATCTTATTGAATATCACTCTGAGAAATATGGTTTTAAAAATATTTCAAAACATTTAATATTTTTTAAATTGTCATCTATTAAAATTTTTAAAATATATATATAAAGGTTAAAAGAAAATTCAGGAATTTAGATAAATTGTTACCATAAAATGTGAAATTACTGCGTGGAAGAAGCATATCCTCAGCTTTGCATGAGACAAAAAGAAGTCGATTCTTGTCTGCATCTACCTTGTAATGAGACAACAGCCTCTTTGGTGGCATCTTGAAAATTCCTGATACCCCCATTATAAATTATTTTATTTCCCAATTTTTTTTTAATAAAGAAAGTTGTACACATCACCAACAACTATTGGATTAATATAATAATAATTACATATTTCAAATTTTCAATCATAGACAGGTTTTACTTATTAAATCATAAGCATTAATTTTTTTTTATAAATTAGATAACTCTCTCCTCATTCTCTCGGTTCTACCTCTCCTTTGAATGTAACTGATCAAATTACAAAATTAAAATTTCAGTGGATAGTACAATTTTCTATAATAACTTAGGAATATAATATCCATTAAATGGTATTTGATGATATTAAAAAAAATCATTAATTAATTAAGATAGATGGCTGATTGACTATGATAGATAGATTAATCGCTTCACCCAATAAACATTATTTACATAATTTAGTGATTGATTAACAATAATTATTTTAAAAAATGATTTGATAAGACCACTATAATATAATTTCTCATTTTACATTAGTAAATTTGAAAAACTGTTTTTCTCTCTTTTATTAAAATTTTGAACCAATAATTAAATTGGAAATGCCCCCTATAGTAATAATCATATCCAATAACTTCTCCCAAAGAGTGAAAAACAATATATATGAAACAAATCCGAAAATAACTAATATTATGGCACGGGAATGATCATTATCATTATCATCATTATTATTATCATCATCATTATTATTATTATATATTTAGAAGTTGGGCAGGGTTATATGTAGACATAAATATAAAATATAACGAAGCATATTCTTTAAAAAGACAAGTGTTGTTTTTTTAAAATAATTTAATACGTCCTCAGCCGTCCACTTCCATATTGAACAATACCTATGGAATTTAGCTCCACTAATCATAACAAAGTGTTTTTTAAAAAAAATGATATTTTAAAAATTAATAAAAGTTGAAAAATAGCATTTTTCATATTAATATCTATACCAATCTAGGGTTCAATTTAAGACTAAAATTAATAGAATCGTAATATGAAAAATATCATTTTAAAAATATTTTAGAACATATGCTATTTAAAAAAAAGAAAATTATAAAACATGAGAAATTTCATTGGGTAGTAGATTTTTATGTAATATTTATAAAAAATAGTGACTATAAAAACTATTTGTAAATATAACAATTTTATTATATTAATCAATGATTAAGTATCAATGATAAACTTAATATAAAAATATGTAATTAAATGTTTATCACTGATTCACTCGATCACAATTTATTATATTTACAAATATTTGTTAGAGCTGCTATTTTTATAAATATTATTAAAAAAATTTATTAGATTTGTAAATGTTCTAAAAAAGTGTCTAAGTGTTTAAATTTTTTCTAATAATAAAAATAGTAAATGAAAAGAATTATTGTTATTATTATAGGGTACGATATGAGTAGAAAGCATACTAACCGTAGAGGACAGGCTTCAAGAGTTGTGCAGCAAAATTCCATAAATCAATTCCATTATTGTGAGTGTGACCATCATTGGACGGCAAATCGCATTTTTCATTAATGGAAAGATCAAAATTTCCAATTGTATCCAAGCTCTTCGGTTCAATCTCGTATGGGTCGCCACCTTCCCATAGACACAACAGTCTCCCACCCCACCATAACACACTTGTGTTCGCCACATTCTTCATCACCTTAAAGGAATAGAACCAAAAAAAAAAAAATTTGCGGGTAAAAATATTATTTATTAGTTTTTTTAATGAATAAAAATAGCTAATTTAAGATATATATTAAGATTTTCGATTGCTATCGGTAAGTTTATAGTTTTTTCTATCATCAAATTTCGAGGGGGACTACTCATAGATGAAAGTATTTAGATAATGACTAATTAGAGGACTATCATATTTTTATTGGATAAAATAAACTAATGAGACTCATCATTAAAGGGGTGTTTATTTATCATATTTGAAATGAGGATCCAAACCCTATAATAATCTCATATTCACCCACATATTTATTTTGTCAAAAAATGTAGAGCAGGAGATCAAAACTTCTTGAAATCTTATACCCCCTTCTAATTCTATGGTTTTTTTTTCATAAAACTATGGAATTAATGAAATAGATAGGTAAATCCAAACACAGATATCTCGTTCTCAGACATCTTATCCTCATGTATCTCATCCCTAGTCATCTTATTCTCATGCAAATTTTGTAACAAACGCCTACTGTTTTAGGGAATTTGAAGTAGATGATATTTTTTTATGAATAATGTAAAAAAATAACATTTCTCATATTGACATTCCAATAATCTCGATATGAGAGTGATTAAAATGTTATTTATGAAAATTTTCAAATTTTTTATTATTCTTTAAAATATAAATTTTTAAAAAGGCATTTTTTAGAAACTCATATTTTATTCGTAGAACATGTATGAAGGTTAGGAACACAAGTATCTTCTTTTTTAGATCCGCCCTAGTCACCTTGGTATTTCCGAGTTTCCGTCCTCCTTTCAAAACTGAAAATGGACCTCGATGGGTGAACCGCCATGTGTTAGTCGATGGATCGTGTTCCTCCCTTTGAGACTCCGTCTTCACATATTTAGCCATATATTTAACATCCTTATCAAAAATAAAAGCCCTGAGGTAACCATGACCATCTAATGGATGCACTGTGGAGCCATGGTCATCAGAAAATAACCCTGGTCCAGCTAAATAATAAGTACCAGAAGGAAAGTCAGAAGGAACTTCACCGTCCACAACTTGGAGAATGACGGGATGTTCTGTCTCTTCTCGCTGCGAAACAAATAAGAACTGATAGTCCCAAAAAGCCGTAATAGAGTCATCGACGACGTAATCGTCTACGGTTGAAGGAATCGATATTTGGTTCCTAGTTTGTGGTGAGGAAATGGATTTGGATATGGCTTTTGGTATTGTACAATTAAAGGGACATAAAAATCTGTTTGCTGAATGGGAAGGAAGTTTAATGTGGAACGAGGGAAAACTATTAAGGGTTGAACTTGGTGGATTCAGCTGCATTTTTAAGGAAATTTATTTTTATGGTGACTTCTTTGGAGATGGAGATGGAGATGGAGATGGAGATGGGGTGGAGGTGACAAATTTATTGCTTTTATAGATAAATTTTAAATTTTAAAAAGAGAAAATACATAACTAGAAGAAAAAAAATATATAATTATTTATGTAGTATAATTTTAAAACTAAATCAAAATAACATATATTATGTCCAATTCATTAAATTATTGTATAGTTTAATAAAATATAATTTTAGTTTTAGATAAATAATTATCATCTCAATGAGTTTTTAGGAACGAAAAGCTCTAATTTTCTAATAAAATTAACCCAATAATTTATTTTGGTAACTTTTTATTTTTTGAATAACTTATGGTGTTTTGATTTAGAAAAATTATTATTAGTGGTGATTATGGGTTGAGTTGAGATGGGTTGGACTGTTTTATCATCCCAACCCAAAATCTCAATCTAAATTTTAAATTCAACTCAACCCATTCAGGTCGGGTTTGGATGCGTAGAGAAGGTTGGTCATCGGTTTTTTTATAACAAAAATATGCAATTTAAGTAAAATCGAAAGTGATGAGATAAATAGAAATACATATTTAAAATTTATTGTTTGAAATTATATATAATTTTTAATTTTAAAAACCATGAAAGAAAAGCAAAGTTAAGTTATTTTATTTTTAGAAAAATATTTAGTGGGAGTAGTCATTCCTATATTCTCTACCTATAATTTTGCAATACACCATTTGGGATTAATTTTTAGGAAAAGATTGGCTCTGTCCCTTTAACAAGCTAAGCTTCTCTATTTTTCAACTTTATTTATTTATTTTATATTTAATAATTTAATATTTATGAATATGGATGTAAGGATAGCTTCCCCATATGAAGTAGCTAAGTTTTATAAAATAGTTTATTGGGAAATTTACATAAATGTTATAATTTGGTTAAATATTTATAAATTTGATAGAAAAAAATATTTACAAAAATGTTAGAATTTCAAAAGGCGAGTATATCAGTAAATCATTATTAATATATCAGTCAATCGCTAATAGTATATCAGTGATGTATAATAGTATATCAGTGATAGTCGACTAATAAACTATTAACTAATAAACTATTATTGATATACTAATTGTTCATTGATATACTAATATTGATTGACTGATATACCTAGGATCTTCAAACTTCTAATATTTTTGTAAATATTTTTTTTCTAACAAATTTATAAATATTATAAAAAATTTAACATATTTAAATTGCCCCTAATTTATTCCCAATCTATCATCGTTTGGCTGTAAAACATTTCTTTCTCAATTCACATGATTGGGTTCAACGTGAGGGACCCATAATGGGGCATTATATATTTTGTATAGCTAATGGGGAGCACCCACGGATCTGCTAAGAGATATTTCACTTACCGCACCTACCACAGGAGCTTTATATTATACTAATATTTAACACATGTAATATTTACTTTTGTTAAAATAGTTAATTTCACTAATAATAAAAAAATATGGATATATCAAATATACATGATGTTTTTATTAAATATCAGTAGTATCCAAAACCGCCACATGCCAAATTAAATTCCATTGTGAAAGGACAAACATACCCCGATTTAATTTCTCCTTAATTTGCGCAAAATTTAAGGCAATTTATAAAAATCCCTTAAATTTTACAAAATTAATGGAAAAATCAAATCTAAACAAAAATTAAACTATAACAAAAAATAAAAGAAAAATCTTCAAACTTCTGACTTCTTTTTCCAGGAAAATTCGAATGTCTATCTTATTCGTCCTCCTACAAAATACAGAGATAAAAAGTAAACATTTAATTAAAAGTAACTTATTCTACAAAATACAGAGAAAGCGAGTTCGCCGGAGAATTGAGTTTTTAAAGATATGTAAATAGAAAATTAAAATAAATATTGAACAAAAATAAACATTTTAATAAAATCTTTCAAATCTGGATAAAAAAATCAAAAAAATCATCAAATATATAATCGAATAAACGATAGATCTATCACCAGAACCCTAGATCCGACTCATCTGCAAGAAAAATCACTAGCAAGGTCGAAAATAAACGTTGAACAAAAATAAACATTTACTTAAAAGTGTCTTCTGCTACTGCTTTCTTCATCGATTGAACAGTAACACGAGCCACAACATCGATCGCATTCGTCGATTTCTGGCATCTAATAAGGTCGATTTTGTTTCGAGTCGACAATATCGAAGAAGGAAAAACGAGGATTTGAACAAAGAAGGAGATTGTGAAGAATCCAAAGAAATCACAATCACAACTCCATTGATTTCGAGTATATTTCTTTGATTGTGACGACGAATAAGGAGGAGATCAGGAGGATCTTCCTATACTCAAGAAGGAAACCACAATTGAAACTTTATTTGATTGTGACGACCATAACTGTAACGTCCCGTTACTTTTGGAGGTAATTTTTATTTTATTTTAAATAAAGTATTTAAGTTTAGTTTAAACTTAGTAATTTCGAATTTAGTAACTATTTTCGTTTGAAAACCTTTTTAACCCTTTTATTACTTTAAATTAGTTTTGGTGACATTAATAATTATTAACGGGCCAATTAATAATTATTAATCACCTTTTGATTCATTTAAAATCTTCGGGTTTCGTTTTATAAACTAAATCAATTAAAAAAAGGACGTAGATGTCATTTTTCCAATTTCTTAAAATATCCCAAATATACTATTCATCTCCTTCAACTTAAATAGTCAAAGTTTGGTCAAATATTTCATTTCTTTTCCTCCTTCTTCCTCCCTTGTAGCCGTAGCCTCCCCCATCTCTCTCTCTCTCTCTCTCTCTCTCTCTCTCTCTCTCTCTCTCTCTCTCTCTCTGGCTTTTCTCAAATACTTGGTAGATCGCCGTAATTCCGGTTCCGTTGAAAAGCTCTCATCCCGAGGATTGATTCTAACCTAGCAATCGAGGTTTTCATCAATTTTCTACAAGCCTCAATGTATGACAAAGTTTCTAAATTCAAGCTTTGAATAGTGTTTTAATGGAGGTTGAGATTGAAATCTTCAAATTCACACACCGAAGCTTGAAGATTTCAATCGAGGAAGTCGTTTTATGCAATTTTAGAAACTTCCCTAAACCCTAAAATCAAGTTTGAGTTGAAAACCCGTTCCATGTGAATTTCTCTCACTTGACCTTGATTAGGGTGTTTAGTTTGCTATGATTTCGTATTTTACTTAATTTTTCGGACATCAATTATTGTGTAAAACCCTAAAATACGGTGACCCATTGCTAACCCGAACTTCCAAAGTATCCGAAACCAACCCGAAACACCTCTAAATTGCATAAAAGCCAGAAAACCGAACTCGAGCCCCCCTTTCCCTTGTATGGCCGAGAGCTACATAAGGTCCATTTTCGAGTTTTTCGTCGTTTTATGCATTTAGATGTCGTTTGCTCGATTTTCAGATAATTAATGATTGTTAGGTGTAATTGATTTGTAGGATTGTGATTGATCGAGTGGTTTTGACCTCGGCACTTTGGGAGCTTGGACTTCACTTTCTAAGGTGAGTTTAAAATGGAAGTTAGTAATTTTATGAATTAAATTTCGTTACGATATTGTTTATCGAGGTTAAGAGGGGAACTAACTTCTGGAAGTTAATACTTGGTTGGTGACTTTAACTCGGAAGTGAGTGGAGTGACTTTGGAAATCTTACGAATTTGGAAGTGAAAGGTAAGATCTTGAGTGGTTTGGAAGTCAAAGTGGCTTAGAAGTTGCACTTGAGAGTTAATTAGTGTAACTTTAGGTAGTTTATGTTCTTTAGTAATTTAGTAGAATTCTATCTAACTTACTAGGCGATACGATGATTTGTGATATGGTAAGACCGTACGGGCTAGTATGTTGATATTGATCCATATGGTAAACCCGATACGATGATTTGTGATATGGTAAGACCGTACGGGCTAGTATGTTGATATTGATCCATATGGTAAACCCGATACGATGATTGTGATATGGTAAGACCGTACGGGCTAGTATGTTGATATTGATCCATATGGTAAACCCGATACGATGATTTGTAATATGGTAAGATCGTACGGGCTAGTATGTTGATATTGATCAATGTGGTAAACCCGATACGATGATTTGTGATATGGTAAGACCGTAAGGGCTAGTATGTTGATATTGATCCATATGGTAAACCCGATACGATGATTTATGATATGGTAAGACCGTACGGGCTAGTATGTTGATATTGATTCATATGGTAAACCCAATACGATGATTTGTGATATGGTAAGACCGATGCGGGCTAGTATGTTGATGTTGATCCATACGGTAAAATGCATTCTGATGAAACCTGGTTTGGTAACAAAGAGTGCTAGTATTACGCTTACTTATACTCATTAGAATGGATAGAAATACTTAGTAATAATCGGTACTTTTATTTTAAATCTTAATATCGTTACTTTACAAGAAGCATATTATGAATTGTTGATTGTGTGGAATTTGGAATGTGGAATGGGTAGTAAAAGTGAAATATAGGCCTTTGGACACAATTTCCGGTATGGAATTTGGTTCATAGGATTACTTGCTTTCCTTTTACTCTCACTAGCATTTTTATGCTAATGTTGCTACATTTACAAATTTTCAGGTAAGACTCGTGGTAGAGGACGAGGTAGAGGAGGTGGCACCGTGTGACTCTTTGAGATGATGGATGGACAAGAACACGACTGGTTTTGGGTGTAGCATTCTTGAAATGCTTACAAACATTTCATCACATTTTCTTATGTTTCATTTTCAGCTCGATGGAGCATTTGTATAATTTGTATATGTTTTTGAACTTTAAAACTTTCTTTAGGAGTTTCATCATAGTATGGAATGCGCATTCCAGGTTTATTACTTTTCTGAAAAATTTGAGATGTAAACAGGTTTTGGATAATCCGATTTTTAAACGAACCCATGCCGTTTTTCTGTAAAAATCAAGTCTTCCGTTGTGCATTTGAATAAAAAGGACTTTATGAGTTTTGGGACGTTACAATAACCTCACCATTGTTTTTTTATAAACGAGGATCTGAAGTATAAAGACGGTGAAAAAAAATCTCCATTGATGGTTGTGGTCGAATAAGGAGGAGGAAGAAGAAGATGACGGGAGATATTTAGGTTAAAGATCTTTTTCATTAAATAAGAATTCAATTGATTTAAATTCAAAATAAATAATTAAATAAATTATAAATTTAAATGATTTGCAATTAATAAGATATGATTATGAAAATTTAAATGATTTGCAATTGATAAGATATGATTATGAAGAGAGATAAAAGGGTAAGATGGTAAAAAAAAGAAATCGGAAACCACCAGATCACCACCATAAATGGTGTTTTTTGGGTAAAAATGAAATAAAATCATAACCACCAGCATTATTGTAATTGGGTGAATTAAAGTGGTTACTGCTGTAATTAATTCTTGTTAAAATTGGTTATTATATTTAGTTCTATTTTATCTATTTATTAGTTTTATTTAGAGAAATTTTATTGAGTAGCAAAATTTTCTGCAATATTTTTAAACATAGTATTTATAAAAAGTATTTATAAATATAGAAGTTTTTAAAATCCCCCATTTATGTGAATCAGAGAAATCTGTGATAACTTACAAGATAATCAGTGATTCATGCACAAAATATCAGGATATCAGTAAAATCAATGATTACTTATGTGGAAATCAATGATTACTTGTGTGGAAATCAGTGATTACTTGTGAGGAGATTACTAATTACTCATGCAAAACTAGTGGCAATTTTGTAATCTTTTAGGTGTGAATTTGAATTTTTTTCTATTTTAGCAAATAATTTTTACTGCTATTTTTATAAATATTGGACCTAATTTTGGTATTTTTACAACAGCCCCTTTATTAATAGGTGACATTTTTTATATTTCGTTTATATCCTATCGTTGTATTTAAATTGAGAGAGTTAGATGTTAAATTTATTATTCCATCATGTGCGAGTGAGATAGGTGTAAATGAGTTTTTGGTGAGAATTCTAATTTTATGGTTTTGCATTATATTTTCTCTTGAGGTTTCTCTTTTGTAAACAATAATTTTCTGATCATAAAGGATTGATGATATCTAGTGGATTGACTGGGCAATCCGACAACTAGATGTAAGATGTTTTATGATCGAAACTAGTATATTTTTCGATGTTTATCTATTCTCAATTGACAATTTCAATAGAGACAACAGTGTTTATTCACAACAAATGTGTGACGACCCGTGTTCCCGGTAGGTAGTATTTTAATAAATAATATTAATTTATAATATTATTGGAATTTTGGAAGGATGAGGTGTTTATTAAATTTAATTCTTTTACAGGAATTAAATAAAGGATGTCATCTTTTATCTTTGGAATAATAAAAGGGGGGGGGAGTGGCGTGAAAAGAAGGAAGAGAAAAGGAAAAAAAAACTCTCAGTTGAACGTGAAAGTACAGAGAAAAAAAAGAAGGTAGGTTTCAATTTTTCTCTTCCTCTTCCTCTTGATCCAACGCAAACCCCGTGTGATGGACAAATTTTTTATCAAACATTTCTCTTCTCATCTTTGTTTTAGGTTTGTTTCCTAGTGGTTTTCAATTGGAGGAAGTTTGATCGAGGTTGGAAGAAATCTCTTCAAGTTAGGGTTCAAAGGTAAGGGTTTTTCTTTTGATCTTTAAATTTATTGGTTTCCAAGAGGGATCCCTTGTTAATTTTAATGAAAACCCAAAAACCCATACTTGAATCTCACAATTTCTTCATTCCTTTTCAAACCCTATAAACCCTAAATCACAAATTTCTGAAAAATCTTTCTACTGTTTCTTTCCTACAACCTTAAAAAACATCGAAAGAGCCCTCTGGACTGCCGAGCTGTCGCCGCCTTAGCAGCAGCAAAGGCAGCTGCTGCCGATGATAAAGCAGCCTCTTAAGGGGGGTTGTTTTGTCTTATTTTGTGTCGTTTTCCATCCCGAGCCGTCCTTTGTTGTTTGTATTATGTTTTGATTTAATTTAGGCAAGTTTTAAGAACCTTAGGTGCTTTTCAAGTTGTGAGAGTCTTGATTAAAGAGGATCAAATCCTAGAAAAAAAATTCAAAGACTTGAGGTGAGTATCATCTGCTGCATTTGACCAAATATTGTTCTTCAATATGGACTGCAACATCATCAACATTCGAGCTGCTACCTTCGTACGGTCGAGATTCCTGTAATGCAAAGATCGAACATTTCCTTCGTTTCACACCGATACACCCAATTATAATAATTTGGCACAAAACTCCGATTGTAAAGATGTTTCTTCATATCGAACTGGTATGATTTTTCTATTGTCGCACTTTTTGCATGGACATCATAGTTGTTGACCATAATTTTCGTAATACACTGTTGTCTTGTAAAACTCAACAAATTGCTGAACCCCTACAACAAATTCATCATTCAAAAAACCTTCTATTAAACGAACATACATCCACTCTCTTATTTTTTTTCTTTATATTGGCAAACAATATTTGGAGGGAGTTTTATAGGGGGGTGTGAAGGGATGATTTACTAAATTAGCGGAATTTTATTTAGTAAACTTATTAACTTTTAATAACGGATCTATTAACATCATGCAATTTGTGATAAAACATGTAGATTCATGCTTATATTTTCGAAAATTAAAACCGGAACTTACATTGACTGAATAATGGAGAATCGGTTGGAGGTTTCTTTACAGCTTCAATTCCTCGAAGAACACCAGATCTTCTACGCTATATCCCGATCGATCAGACGAAATTCGATTGTGGGATCGAACTTTAGAAGAAATTGGGAAGAAGAAAAAATATTTTTCTTCCCAATGGCAAAGGGAAATCGGCAATGAGGGAGGGAGAGGAGGAAGAGAGAGTTCCAACTTTCTATGGAATTGTGTTGTGTGATTTATGAATGACCCAACCCTCCTATTTATAGAAAAATAGGAATCCTAATCACATTAGGATTAATCTATAGAGATAAACACAAAAAGAAAAAAAGATAATCTCCTTCCTTTATCTAGCAATTTCGAAAATGCCAAGGATAAATAGAAGATTATTTTATTTTCTTTATTTTTATTTATCTTGGGTAAATAAATCTATATAGTTATTTTAGGATATAATTCAAACAATTATCTCTTCCCAAAATACATCATATGGCCGAAAATTCATGTATTAATTAATAAATAATTCTAATTTATTTAATTAACTATTTTGGGCCAATTCCAATTGGGTTCATTAATCCAATTGGGCTAGAAACTCTCTCTTAAATTAATAAGTCCAACTCAATTAATTTATTTATTAATTACCATTTAAATAAATATTTTATTTAAATAATTAATATTTTCTCCTGTCTAAATATTATCAAATTATATTTAATTATTAATTTCCATTTAAATAATTTTCATTATTTAAATAATTAATAATAAATATTATAATTATTAATTTCCATTAAATAAACTCATTATTTAATTAATAATTTTATTGACAATATTTTATTATTAATTAATTAATTTTAATTATTAATTTCCGTTCAAATAAAAATTAATTATTTAAACAATTAATAATTGTTAATTAATTTCAAATTATTAATTACCATTTAAATATACTCAATATTTAAATAATCAATAATGTATAATTAATAATATTTCATTATTAATTTCATGTTTAAATAAACTCATTATTTAAACAATTAATAATGTTTATATTAATTACCGCTTAAATATACTCAATATTTAAACAATTAATATTGCCTATTTTAAGTAATTCACTTTACTTAAAATTTCCATTTCTTCTACTTGATTTCGCGACTACGATATTTGGGCTAGCATAGGGACCTGATGGACCTATAGATCATGGGCTTAATAATTAGTCAATTAAGTGATTAACACATAATCGGTTAATTACTTATTATCTAACTATGAATAATTCCACTATAGATTCATAGCTGAACTCCCCTCACTATAGATGAGTTATGTCCATTTAGTTTATCATTATTTATATCCGTGATATTATCCTTCACGTGGAACCCTCATAATTACAAAGTGGATAAATTTACCGTTTTGCCCCTGTAATTACCGCTTTATCCTTGTGTTCCCGCTGATTCTCCAATGAACTTTATCTTTAGTCGAACTAGAGATAAGATACTTCGTGATCAATAGAAGTCGTGACGTCACTTGTTCATGTCTCGAATCGAGACATCAAGGAGTTTCCTAAAGTTCCTAAAATGTTTAGGTATCGCACCGATACCGGTTAATTTATAGGAAAGTTATGAATTCCATCTCGTGAAAATGAGTTCCCAGCTACTTATCTAGTCATGTTCCCAAAACAGAGTGTATTGAGCGTTCTTACAGATCGCTCTCAACTATGTGAATCAAAGAACATAACTCCACAAATAGGAGTCCGCATTTCACTCAGGATTGAGATCTATCACGGTTGATAAACTTAGTTTGATATTCGATTATTTCTCGTAAACGGTACTAATGAGAAATTTGATCGAACATCGTGGTCCTGTCTTATACAATCAACATTGCATATGATACTTCCATTTCATGTCTCCCACATGAATGATCAGGATTCGATCATTTGTCTATAAACAAAATGCGAAGCTATCAACAGTGTTACCAGGATAAGGTTCCCAAACGTTATCCGTTTACTGTAGACACGTTTAAGTTACTCATCTCGACTTTAATCCTCTTGTATGACTCACATACTAAGTCGTGATTTCATAAGAGTAACTTAGGGTTTACTATTTGAATGTTTGATATTTATATATTTCCATATATTCCTAATATCGTCAATTGAATCAATCTAGATTATATAAAGAATTTATGTTTATTTATTTAATTTATTCGAAATAAATTATTATAATTAAATAATTACAAGTTCTAGGACACCATTCCTAACAGGGTGAATATGACTTTTTGTGACCTGGTCGTCACAAAAATTCGCGGGAATATAAGAAAATCTCCCGCCAAATTAATTTGCGACCCAATGGATGTAATTTTTTGCGACCACCTGGTCGCCGATATCCCTCCAAATTAAATCTGCGACCCCATGGTGGTAAACCTTTGCGACCACCTGGTCACCGATATCCTGCCAAAATTACCCGCCTTTTTTCCTTTAATCTTTCTAAAATGAAGTCACAATTCTGCGACTTCAGTGTCACTAATATTTGCGACCCCATCGTCACCCTTTTCCCACAAGACTTTTGCACCTTTTTTAGTGATAGTTTTGCAACGCAATCGTTGTAATACGACGACGGGTTCGCTATAATTAGCTACCCATGTGTCACACGCTTCGCGCCATCAGTTCTCACCTTTTCTTATGACGCTTTTTATTTTACGTCGCAACGTCGTCGCTGTTTTACCTCCACAACGTAAGAAAAAGTCAACGCATTGTATTACGCTCTTTGAGTCACAAAATGGCTTCCTCGTACTTCTCGTCGCAAAAACGCTGTCGCAATTCGGCGGTTTTTTTGTAGTGTTTGAACTTAATAGTTAAGGATGGGCTATTAGTGATTGGTGATGGTCTTGGGAGAATTCGAGATAGTGTTGCTTTCTGGACAACAACACTAAGTAGACTAGAGAAATTTGAGGAAACTGCCCGTCAACTACATATTCCAATAAATAAGAAGATAGTTCTAGATTGTCAAACTAGGTGGAATTCTACATATATCATGCTTAGTATTGCTTTGATTTATAAGACAGTTTTTCCTCGTTTAAGACAACGTGAGACCAAGTATAAATGTTTGCCCACAAACAAGATTGGATATTAGCGAATGAAGTGACTGAAAAATTTAAATTATTTCATATGGTGACTGAGTTGTTTTCGAGGACAAAGTATCCAACAGCTAATCTTTTCTTTCCAAAAGTTTGCCAAATTAGATTAGCCATTTATGACTGGGCTAATTCTAAACATGAAGTGGTGAGAGTGATGGCTTTCAATATGATGAAAAATTTTGAGAAATATTGGAATGTAGTACATGGGATAATGGCTATAGCAACTGTCTTAGATCCAAGATATAAGTTGAAGAGTATTGAGTTATACTTTCCCCGAATTTATGAATCAAATGAGGCTTGTAGTGAAATAGAGAAGATTAGACAAATTTGAATGAATTGGTAAGAGATTATCAACTAAAAAATTTAGCTGGTGATGCAAATGATAATCTTGGAAGTTTTAACCATTCTTCATGAACAAAGACAACTACTTTTGAAGAATTGGGGGATGATGATGTTGACTATGACTTGTTTGTCACAAATTCCAATGTTGTCAATACAAAATTAGAGTTGGATCTCTATTTAGATGAGCAAGTTTTACCAAGAACTTCAGACTTTGACATATTAGTTTGGTGGAAGATAATTGGGGTAAAATATCCTATTTTGCAACAGATAGCTAAAGATATATTGTCCATTCCTTTGTCTACTGTTGCCTCGGAGTCTGCTTTCAGTACAAGTGGTAGAGTTATAAGTCCCCATCGTAGTAGACTTCTTCCAAAAACATTGGAGGCTTTGATGTGTGCTAAAAAACGAAATGAAGCAAAACAAGGTATATAAATTAATAGTCGTAATTATATTTTTTTTTATGTGTGTTGTTAACAACTTTTTCTTTTTTGAAAATATAGATTCATCTTGTGTCATGATGGATAATGATGTATATTTAGAAGATTGTGATGTTGAGGTATGTAAAGTTATATATTTATTATACTGATAGTATGATTTGAAGTTAATATAATATTTTTAATAGGAGAAAATATGTGACCTTTTCTCTCCTGGTTCTCCCATGAGAGTTTTCCCTGTCTCTGTGCGGACCATTGTAGATCTTTGTGATCTATTTTCTCTTAACTTTCTTGCCTTATGGATACTAGTAGTTTTCTTGAGAGGTGGGGTAAGTTGAAGCTTTCTGAGGAAGAAGATGAAGTCTCTCTTTATGTGGATATGGGAATGGTGGAAGTCTCATGCCAACGGTTAGAGTGTTGTCTCTATGGAAAACTTCTACTCACTAGAGTGGTGAGTTGTGAAGTAATACGAAAGACTTTTGAACAAGTTTGGAATATGGTTGGAAATCTCCTGATTGAAAAGGCAAGCAAAATCTTTCTATTTCGATTCAAGACTATGGTAGAGAAAGAACGAGCCTTACGAAGGGCTCCATGGAGCTTTGATAAGGCTTTAATCGTGCTTGAAGAACCTAGTGCTCTTATCAAACCTTATGATCTAGAGTTTAAATTTGTATCCTTTTGGATACAATTTTATGATTTACCAATGGTTTGTAAGAACAAGGCAATGACAAATGAAGCTTGGGAATTCGGTGGGAGTCTTTGAAGATGTGGACTGTGATAGGGAAGGAGATTGTTGGGGAGAGAGTATGCGAGTACGGATTCAAATTGAGTGTTCCAAGGCTCTAAAAAAGGGCATCAATATCAACATTGAAGGACCTATGGGTGGCTGTTGGATTCCCATGAAATATGAACGTCTTCCTGATTTTTGC
Organism: Gynostemma pentaphyllum; assembly: GCA_028015215.1. Lineage (NCBI taxonomy): Eukaryota > Viridiplantae > Streptophyta > Magnoliopsida > Cucurbitales > Cucurbitaceae > Gynostemma > Gynostemma pentaphyllum. The sequence goes on from CM051349.1 coordinate 19,227,751, forward strand.
TATTCTTGTGGTCATATCACTCATTCAATCAGAGATTGTCCTAGTTTACCTCCATCAGAAATCTGAAAATTTTGTCCTTTCTCTGGTACTGACCAATTTGGTCCCTGACTCAGATTTAATAGTCCTGTCCAAAACATAAGAAGAGTCTTCGATGATCAGAATAATAATCAGCATGATAATCTCAGGCAAGATAATGACAACCAAGATGGTTTGCAACAAGATTCATTGGGTTACAAGATGGGAAGGTTTAGAAAACAAACTGTCAAGTTAGCATAACGTACTGATCAAAACTCCGGTGATAAAGTTTCTGATGATGCTGTTGTTAGAAATCAAAGAAGGAATGTCCACGAGGTTATGGCTGGCAAGGCGGATTTGTTGCATTCTAGTTTTACAGCAATGCAGTCTGAACTTCCTATTAATGGGAAAGAGCAAAATCAGGAATTCCCTTTAAATAAGGAGAATATTAAGCCAATCAAGGATATTAATGTGGGCATTACATTACCTGAGCAGAATCATCAAGCACCCCAAATTGCTCCAAATCAACTGATTTCCGGGGATTTGAAATCTACTAAAGGAAAGAAGAAAGAATCATTTATTGATCGATCTCTCTTGACTGAAATTGTGCAACAATCCAAGGGGACCTGGAAAAAACGTGCTAGATTGGTATCTTTTAAGAAAACCATAGCTTCTATTCCTGACATTGATGCTACCAAAAGAAAGTTTGTTAACTCAGCAACAAAGGAAATTTTCAAGAAGTAAAAAATTACAAATGTGTTCACTCCATTTGAGATATCTGAAAGAGGTTGCAAGGTAGCCTCGCCGGAAGCCATGAAAATACTCTGCTGGAATGTCCAAGGATTGGGCAGTGCGGGACATTCTTTGTGGTTTGGTGCGTCACCACAAACCTCAAATTATTTTTCTTACGAAACAAAAAGTAGAAACAATTTTCTTGATAGTTTAAAAGTTAGAATAAATTTTACTAGTTTTTTAAAGTACCTCCTGGTGGCTTAAGTGGAGGTCCGACTTTGCTTTGGCAAGAAAATGTCTCGTTATCTATGCACTCTTTCTCGCCAAACCACATTGACTCTACTGTTCAAGTGAATGAGAAGCATTTTAGATTCACTGGTTTCTATGGGGCTCCTTCAGCTCAAAATAGGCACGTAACATGGGAACTTCTAAAAAGGATTTCAAATAATGATCCGTCCCCTTGGCTTGTTGGGGGTGATTTTAATGAAATCATGTGGAATGAAGAAAAACATGGTGGTCTAACAAAAGAGAGTAGCTTGTTAGATATGTTTAAAGATATTCTTCACTCGTGCAACCTCTTTGATCTTGGTGTGTATGGTTCTGATATTTTTACTTGGTGTAATAGAAGATTTACTGGCAACTTCATTCTTGAGAGGTTGGATAGATTTGTTGGAAATCCTGCTTTGTTCAATCTGTTTTTGGCTAGAGAAGTTTCCAATCTGGACTGGGAAAATTCTGATCATAGACCAATCCTAGTTTCTCTTGCTGATCTTCCCCCTGAAAGTAGGAAAATACCGAAGGATAATTCTTTTAGGTTTGAAGAGTTTTGGTCTTCTAAGGCTGCTTGCTAAGATATCATTGAAAAAGCTTGGAAATATGTGAATCCTTCTGATCCAAATCTACTTAAGAAATCTTTGCTAGCTTGTAGTAAATCCCTTTCTCTGGGGTGGTGCTAAAAAATCGGAGCTTTATTCGGATTTGAGGAAGAAAAACAAGGCTTTGCAGGATGCTTATAAAAACTTCTCTAATCCTCTTTATCTTGAGCAAATTAAATTGTAGCTCTCGAGACTGACTTAAATGCTTTAAGAGCAAAAGAGGAGGTGTATTGAAAGCAGAGATCGCGAGAAAGCTGGCTACGCTGGAGTGATAGAAACACAGTGTGGTTCCATGAAAAGCCTCAGCTAAAAGGAGGAAAAATACAATTGTGTGAATCAAGAATGATCTAGGGTCTTTTACTGATGATAAGGATGAAATTGATAGAATTTTCATCAATTATTTCCGCCAATTGTTTGCCTTTTCATCGCCAAATCCAAGTGATCTTAATGCTATTTTTGAGGTTATTGAACCAAAAGTAACCTCTCAAATGAATGACATTTTGATGGTCTCCTTATCATCGTATAGAAATTGAGCAAGTTTTAAAACAGATGCACCCCACAAAGGCTCCCGGCCCGATGGCTTTCGACTTTGTTTTATCAAATGCATTGGCATCTCATAGGCTCCCGTGTGTCTGATTGTTGCTTGGATATCCTTAATGGAAAAACAAGTATTGCTCCCTTTAATTGCACTAATATAGCTTTGATACCAAAAATAAAATCTCCTTCTTCCCCAGCTGATTTTTGACCCATAAGCCTTTGTAATGTTTCATACAAGCTCATTACCAAAGTCTTGGCCAATAGATTGAAGAAAATCCTCCCTGACATTATTTTTGCCAACCAAAGTGCTTTCATCCCAAGGAAACTGATTTATGATAATATCCTGGTTGGTTTTGAATGTTTGCATAATATAAAACAGAATAGGACAGGCAAGGTTGGGAAAGCTGCTTTAAAGCTGGACATCAGTAAAGCATACGACAGAGTGGATTGGGTGTTTTTGAAAATGGTTATGTCAAAACTGGGGTTCAACTCATCTTGGATCTCCTTCATTATGAGCTGCATTTATACTGTCCATTTTTCAGTTTTGATAAAAAGAGAAGCTAAGGGAGTTATAACCCCTCACAGAGGTCTTCGTCAAGGAGACCCAATCTCCCCATATCTATTCCTCTTGTGCACAGAAGGTCTTTCTTGCCTGATTAAGAATTTTTCGAGAAGAGGTTTGATTTCGGGTATTCATATTGCGAGGGGTAGTCCAAAGGTTGATCATATTTTCTTCGCTGATGATAGTATCCTGTTCTTTAAGGCGACTGCCAATGAAAGTGCTTCAATTGCTAATCTCCTCAAGATTTATGAAGGAGCTTCTGGCCAATCGGTGAACTACTAGAAGTCTGCTCTGGTTTTTAGTCCTTGTGTTAGAATGGAGGTAGCCTGTACAATCCAGAATAATCTTCATGTTGTTGCTTCCTCTAATATTGGTAATTATTTGGGATTTCCGTCTTCTCTATCCAAGAAAAAGGGCAAAGAACTAGGCTATATTAAGGACAGAATTGGGAGAGTTATCAAAGGTTGGAAGGGTGAATTGTTTTTAAGGTGGTAGATAGATTCTAATAAAATCAAGGGTAAAATGCAAAAACGACCCCTGCACTTTCACTCCAATTCAAGAATGACCCCTGCACTATTTTTTTTACAAGAAACACCCCTACACTATCAAGAAGCCATAATCCGTTAAGTTTTCCATCCAAACTAAATGTGTTTAATATTTTATTCTCTTTTTAATCATTTTCTTAATATAATAATTATATAATTTTATCACCAAATATCCACCATCGTTGAAGTTCCATATTCATCATCTACCTTTTATTTTTTCCACCATTGTTGAAGCTCCTTCACCAATAAAACTGTACATCCTCTCTCTTTAAAACTGAAACCTATAAACTCATCGTTTTCTTTCTCTAAAACTCAAACATAACCCTCTCTCTAAAACTAAAAACCACCATGATTGAAGATCCTAATGACATGAATTTGAGTTTTGGATTGTCTAAAAAAAGGGAATGTTCTTTTGTTTGATAATAACAACTTAAGATTGCTCATTTTAGATTGTATAAGAAAATGGGGAAATAGAGCAGAAAAATTAGGATTTCTCTTTTATTTTAAGGAATGGCCAATTTGTTGGAGATTGAATGAGTATTTGATTGTGAATTAAATTGTTGGTTGAATCATCTTGTTCTTCTTTTCCAATAGAACGATTGTTTCAGTTGGTGAAAAGCTTGTGATTTGATTGGTCTTTTTCAGACTTTGGGTCACCGTCAAATTAGAACTTCGATAATGATGGGGAAAAAAAAGTAGAAGAGGATAATATGGAGCTTTTTTTTTGTTATGTGGTAGATTGTTGGTGATATAAATAATATAATATTATTATATTAAGAAATTAAAATAAAAAAATATTAAACCACCGTTAATTTGGATGGAAAACTTAACCGATTATGGCTTTTTGATAGTGTATGGGTGTTTTTTGTAAAAAAAAATAATGCAGGGGTCATTCTTGAATTTGAGTGAAAGTGCAGGGTCATTTTTGCATTTTACCCTAAAATCAATTGCTCAGGCCATTCCTACATATGCAGACGAGCTGTTTCAAATTCCCAAAGTATTTTTGCAAAGATATTACCAGATTGTTTGCAAGATTCTGGTGGGGCTCCACTTTTTCAAAAAATAAAATTCATTGGGCTAAATGGGAGATGTTGTGCAGACCGAAAGATCAGGGAGTTTGGGTTTTAGAGATATTGAAGGATTTAATCAGGCTGTACTTGCTAAACAAGCGTGGATTGATTATGAATCAGGTTTCGTCTTGGTGGAGAAAATTCTGGGGGCTCTCAATTCCAAGTAAGATCAAGATTTCAATTTGGTAGGCTTTCAATAATTTCTTGCCTACCAACGCTAATTTGAACAAAAGAGGGATTGATGTTCGTACTAGTTGCCCTCGGTGTGGCTCTTGTCTTGAAATTGTTGATCATGCGTTAGTCAGCTATCCAAAAGCACGGTTGGTCTGGAGTTTCTCGCAGATGGAAGAATGGGCAATAGATGACTACAATCATGGCTTAATTTCAAGATAGACTTCTTGACATTGGCTCTTCTTGAGGATCAACTGGAGCTATTCTGTATTACAGCTTGGAGTATATGGCAGGACAGGAACTCAATAATGTACAATTCTCCAGTGCTTGAAGGACATTATAAGGGGGAATGGAATGGATCCTCAAATTTTGGGAAGATTTTAAACTTGCAAACAGGATTTCTTTGATCGATATTGACACGAGACTTGGCTAATTCTTGTGTTATCTCTTCTTGGACCCCTCCTCCTTTGAATTTCTGCAAGATTAATGCTTGAAAAGAATCAAGCTGGAAGTGGTAGTGGCGTGGTTATGAGAAATCATTCTGGTCTATTGATTCTTGCTTCTTCCAATCATAGCTCGGTCTCTTTTCCTGTTGTAATAGCAAAATTGATTGCAATAAAATGGGGTCTTCTCCTAGTCACGACTTTTCCCAAGATCTCATTATTATTGAGTCCGATTCCAAGATGGCTCTAAGCCTCCTCGCTTCTTCTTCTTGAACCTTGCGAAATGGGAGTTCTTGTGGAAGAAATCATTCACTTGGCTGCCTCGTTTCGTAGTTGTAGCTTCGTCTTCACTTCGAGATCTGCAAAATAGAGTAGTTGATCGTCTTGCTCGTCTGGCAATGGAGGATTCTTCTTCGTCAAGCTGGTTCGTGGATTTTCCCTTTTGCCTGCAAAGCCTGGTTTCTAGGGATTTGGTTTTTTAATCTGTAGCTTTGTTTTGTGCCCGTTTTGGGCTTTGCTTATCAAAAAAAATATCTTTTCTTCAAAGGTAGAAAGTTAATGGGTGATCAATTCAACTCAAGATTTCAAGCTCTATCTCTTGTTTACTTTCTAAGATTTTTTATTTTATCTAATATATAAATTATGTGCTTTGGATATTTATTTACTTTCTATCTGATGTTGAGATAACTATTTATATTTTTGTTTTAGAATATATCAAATTGTTGTAATTTATATTTTATCATTTGGATGTTATTATCTTCATTATATTTACACTTTAATTTAATATCATTATGATTAATAAGATTGAAAAATAAGAACATCTATTGTGATGATAGTGACATTATTATTTTTCATTCAACATTCTATATTTAATAAAAGGGATACATTATTTAAATTATAAAATTTAAATTTAAATAATGATATATATTTTCGTTTGAAAAAAACTTGATAACAATACCTAAAAAAAAAATGTCGGGTATCGGGTAGGGGAATCCCCGCGGGGAATCCCCAACTCAAATTGGGTTAGGGGAAACCCGATCCCCACCCCGAACCCTAATTTTTAGGGTTAGGGGCGGGTATGGTTATTAATTTTTAAATAGGGTTAGGGGATGGGGGAAGCATCCCGACTCCGACCCTACCCGATGCCATCCCTAGTATAGAATCATTGGTTACAAATTCTAAAATTGAATAAAAAAGAGTGGTTGGCATGTTGGAAGAAATGAGCTACTAAATCAAAAAAGATATTTAAACTTCCATGACAGAGAATAGAGACAACTTGCAAGGAGAAGAAAAAACTTCCATAAACGTTCAGACAAAGGAATCAATAAATAAGGGCAAATGATTTTTACCTTTAACCATTTAAGACCTTTATTAGAAACAAGAAACGTGAGTTGTCAACAAGTCATAGAATGATATGATTAAATGAATACTAAGGATATTCTAGCTCATGGTTTAGACAAAAGGAAAATCGTATTTTGAATAGAAAATGCTTTTTCTCAAAAATACTTTGTTGATTCCGGCACATAATAAAAAAGTATTGACTTAATGAGAGGAAAAAAAAATATTAATAAAATAATATTTGCCTAAATCGAAAAAGCCTAAATAAATACTGTTAGAATATATTAGGCTAGTAATTATGATGATTTGTAGTTTCCTTATTTACATTCGTGATTGTCTCTGATTTGCTTAATTAGCTCGTTTACCTTATTTGTCTAGGTCTGTCGTTTCTATATAAACCAATGTAATACTCTCAATATTAACACCAATTTAATACAATGTAGCCTTTCCGCTAACATGGTATCAGAGTCTGGTTCTCTTTTTTTCGTCTGCTTTCTTATATGCCTCTCGCCTAAATCCTAACCCCGCCGCCCTTCGATCCATTAAAACCTGCCCAGACCCCTGACGTTTCCTGAAAGAAAAAGCCCCCCTGCGTGTCCTTGTTAACCTGACCGTTTCCTCATGTTTTTAGCGTGCCTGAATCCAAATGCTTGGGATCTTTTCTTGAACTTCGATCCATGCATCTGCCTTTTACGAACCAGAATGTATTTTGCTTGCTTCCTCTATTTCAGATCTGATTACTTTAGCCACGAGTCGACCATATCTCGCCTTTCGTTTCTCTCGGTGCACCATCGTTTAGATCCAGCCTTCACCATCGCCGCAACTCTGCCTCACCCTCCCAACAACTCACAACAACTTTGTTTCCTTATCAGTCACGTACCTGCATTTTTTTTAAAGCTGCTAACAAAAGACTATTCAAATATGTGATTTTCAAACTGCCCATTTCTTTTGCTATATAAATTTGTGATTTTCTTAGTTGGCTACCCGCATCTTTGCCTTCACTGCCCGCTTCAATAAGACCTATTTTTTAGTTCGTCGGTCGTCATTTACTCAGGCCTCATCCGTCAATCCCGCTCATTGAATCTGTTCAGAATTGTCTACGCTCGCTCTTTGTTGCCTCTGTCAGTACATTGATTGTACTCTGCTTCAGTTGGTTCCGTCCAACCTCTCCGTTTTGATAATGGTTCCACCTGATATCTCTGCTTGCAACTTAGAGTTCTGTTCGATGCCTCTATTCAGATTTCAAGTCACATTCGTCAATTTAGCAAACTCAAGTTGACCAACTTGAGTTTGAGAGGGGGTGTTAGAATATATTAGGCTAGTAATTATGATGATTTGTAGTTTCCTTATTTACATTCGTGATTGTCTCTGATTTGCTTAATTAGCTCGTTTACCTTATTTGTCTAGGTCTGTCGTTTCTATATAAACCAATGTAATACTCTCAATATTAACACCAATTTAATACAATGTAGCCTTTCCGCTAACAAATACTAAACTTTATATTTTAACAAAACCCTCGCTACTCACACTTCTATATTTAGTTAGTATGGTATGGATAGTCTAACATACAAACCGAAACTTAGGTAAGAACATCACTAGCAAACTTGAGTTGTTGCATTAATTACACCAAATGGACAACAAAAGACTAGAAACAAAAGGGCCAAGCTTGTTTTTGACCCCCAAATTTTATATAGGTTAAAAAAAAACAGAAAAAAGAAAGTAGAGATTATTTTTATTACAATTTCATTTGGATTCCCTTGATTAGGCAATTTGTTTTATGGAATATTTGAAGTCATGCATTTCTCTTGCCTTTCATGACATGCCTCTTGAGACCTGGAATATGAACATTTGTTATGTAATCTGTCCAATCAATGCTTTGTACATCAAATCCAAATTCCCTTTTCTCTTCTTCACTCATTATCTCCATCAATCCCTGAGCATTGCTGTTGTCAAACCTGCACAAATTACTTATTGCTTAGATATTTAAAACATATATATATATATATATATATATTAGAATAGTATTTTATTTTCATACCTTCCATTGTAGAAGGCATAGGGCTGGTATAAATGAGCCAAGTACTTGACTTGTTCAACCGTTTTTCTACAAATAACTTCAAGCTTTTTAGAGAGCTTCCCATTTGAGGAGGCCATGGCCGTCAAGCCACAACGCTGAATGGCGTCTCTCCATAGATGAGCAGAGAATTCATCCATTGAGTCGAAGAGCTTCATCGACGGAACACGGATCGGCCGACCTTTCGAGTCGATGCACGGCGAAGAATTGTAGTGTTGATGGAGAAGTGTGGCTAAATGATGGAAAGCCAATGGATTTACAACTGAAGAAGCGATTTGGTAGATGTTGATGCCTGGCTTTGGAGCTGCTCCATGCCTTGCAATCGCTGCTAGCGTTGCATTAACAACCATGTCAGCTGGAACCTGAAATCAACAAACTATTCAATATTCATCCCATAGCAAATTCTTCATATTTATTCAATTTTTTTCATGTAAAATGTAATTTTTTTTTAAATATGTTTACTTGGTATATAGTATAATAAAGTGATTTTTTAATAGGAAATTTCACTATGTACGAGATTTTGATTCAATATTTATAAATTTTAAATATATCATCACTTAAAATATTTATAAATATAATAATGTTTACACAATAATTAATGTGTAAATCAATGTTTCATTTACTATAAAATTATGTAATTCAATGAGAATATATCATTGATTGACCAGTTCAAAATTTACTATATTTAAATTTAAATTAGAAAAAATATCTAAAAAAACCACAGTATAATAAAAGGGTCCTTGTGTGTTATTTATTTATTTTTTAATATAGATGTTAATAAAATATTTAAAAAGATAAAATTGAAATTAAAAGAAAAGAAAAAAAAAACTTACAACATCTATGACACCATTGGGATCCACCAAAAAGCCAGTAAGCTGCCCTTTCCCATAATATAAAACTATGGGATCCATCATCCTTAAAACACATAGATTAGGAGAAAAAAAAATATTAAAATTAAAATTCAACAATTAATTCAGAAAGAGTGGGTGACTTGATTTTGAATATTAATAATTATTAAATTTAAAAGGAAGAGTAACTACCTGTTTCCTTCCATCCAGCCAGGAAAGGGCTCTTTGAAAGTGCTTTCTATAACACTAGGTCTGATTATGGTCACAGGGATCTCTCCTCTCATATTATCAATCACCATTTCTCCCATTGCTTTTGTGAATACATATGTATCTTGCCATCCAAATTTTTTTGCCCTGTTTTTTTAAATCATATTTATCAATTTAAAATCCTATACATGTATCATAAATCTTTACTAAATGTTACATTTTGTATTTACAATTTTTTTAATACTATAAATTTTTTATCGAGTAAATTTGTAAATAAATTATATGTTTAGATATTAGATGAGTCAATAATTAATTTATCAAAATTTTTATAATCAATCGACTTTCAGATTAACTCATGCATTGTATCGGAAGACCCAATTCTTTGGGATTTCCCAAATATATATATGACCATATTTTTTTCTCTTTGTATTTAGCTAAATTTTAAAAACTATAAAATGTAGCTTTAAAAAAACGTTACCTTTGGAGGCCCAAATCTTTCATCTTTTGAGAAACGGTGTTATCTTCGGAAGCTTGTTTAGTTTGAGAAGCCAACTGAATTTCAGCTTCAACGTCTAAGGTAAGTGAGGAGGTGTTTGGATCTTCAGAAACCAAATTCTCACTTGCAATGTTATCTCCCATGCTAAATGCTTTTTCCATTATTCTTCCTTGCCTTTGTCCATTCACATATGCTTTATATACAACAACAATACAAATATTTATAAGTTATTGTGAACTATCCCGTATTGGAAAAGATGAAAAGACAAACAATATTTATAAGTCTAAGAACCACTTTTTTCATTACTAATTGATTTTTAGATGAGCCCAATTAGCTCAAACGAGTATTTGGGGTCAAAAAATGATCCAGCTTAAGATTAAGATTGTGAGTCTAAAAGAGGCACATGTTTCTAATTTCTAACGTTTGTATCGTTTGTTAAATATTAGGAGTTTGATTTTAGTGCATCAAGTTTAAGTTGAAATATGGCCTATTTCATTTTATAAAATCCTAATGATATTTTAAGAATAAAATAAAAATTTAAATTAGTAGAATTTTTTTTAGAGCAATTTTAAAAGAAAAAACTATTAATTAAATTTAACACCAAAATAATTTTATGGTTAAACTTACCTGTTGAAACCTGCAAGAATAGCTTTAGTTTTGAGCATTTCTTAGCAAACCCCATGAGATTGGATGGTCCCCTTGTGTTAATATCAATGGCAACATCATATCTGAAAATTCAATAATAACAAGTATTTTTCAAATAGTAAAAAAAATGTATTGTTCAAATAATGAAAAAAGTCAATGTGTTGAGAATCCCACATTAGAGTTTATAAATGTTATGAAAAAAGTCAATTGGTAATGAGAGAAGTAGCCCTTAGAGTTTATAAATGTTATGAGTTCCCTACATCTTTCCGATGTGGGATTCTCAACATGCCCCCTCAAGATGGTGTCTCTTTTGGGCTTACCATTCTTGGGTCGAATCATATTTTTGGATTGAATGTCCATTTGGGCTTGTTGGGCTCTGATACCATATTAATAATGTGGACATCCATCTCAAAACCAATTGGTAATGAGAGTAGTAGCCCTTAGAGTTTATAAATGTTATGAGTTCCCTACATCTTTCCGATGTGGGATTCTCAACACAATGAATTCAAGATTTTAAGACCTCTATCATTATTATTTGTTTTTTTTTTTCAGTAATAAGATACTTAGCAAATCTAATAAATTTTTGTGTAATATTTATAAAATTATTATAGTTTCAAAATATATATAATATGACGAATTTTGAGGTTCTATAATGATGACAAATTTGACTTAAGCAATTTTTTATTAACATTGGTTTATATATTTTTATAACAAATGAATCACATAATTCACATATTAATCACTAAATAATAGAGTAAAAATTGCTATGATAAATAGTTTTAAGGAATGATATATTTATAAAGGGATAATACTCGCCTACATCCTTGAATTTTTATTGGTCAATCTCAATTAATTATATCACATTTAATAAATATGTGAGTTCTACTAACTTTTATAAACCAATAGAAATCAAACAAGTATAAAAGTATGGAGGAGCTTCTTCAAATTAATTTAGAGTTTCCTTTATAAATATTGCATCAAAATTTGCAGCCCAAAAAAATTTACATTCAATTTAATTTTTTTTACTTCACTTTTTGAACAGCTCAGATAAGAGTTTCAAAAATTTATGTTAAAAAAAAACCTTGCAACTACATTCGAAATTCGAATATTAAAAAAAATCCAATTAAATAATAATGTAAACAAGTTTAATAATTTAAAATATATATAAAAATAAAAATACAATTATTATGAAATGGATCATGAGAATTAAACCTTTCGTCGAAAGTTGTATTGGCAGCAGAATTGACAATCACATCAACCTCATTTGCAATCATATCAGCTAAATTAACTTCCAATCCCAAATTTGATTCACACAAATTTCCCACCACAGGAGTCAGTTTACTCAGCATGAATGACTCATAATATTTTCCATGGATTTGTCTCAGAGACTTGAAAATTTCTGCATTTATAATCTGGAATTTAAAAAAAAAAAAAAAAGTTAATAAATAGAATTAATTTTTAATAAATTTAAATAATTTTTGGACAGAAAATAAATAAACAAACAAAAACATACATCATTTTTCAGTCTTTCAGCTGCAGCTTCCTCATCTTTAGCCTTGATCAAAAGAAAAATTTTACCCACATCTGGCACTGTCCTTAAAATCTTCTCTATAAGAACTGAAATTTCAATTTCATAAAGATTAATTTATACATTAAAAGATGAAATTGAAAAATACAATTCTCTTATTTTAAAAGTATATATTTTTAATTAATGGAAATAATAATTAAAAAAGACGGATTCTAACATGATTGATAGCTGAAATTTAATTAAAAAAAACGAAAAATATATATAGTTCTAAACTCAGATTTAATATATATATGTGTGTGTATTTATAAAACTATCTTCTTCTTGTTTAAAACATTTACTAAGCTAAAAAAAAAAACATTTTAAAGCTATAAACACAGAATAAAAGAAGGGGTATATTCACAAGCCTACTTTTCGAAATTAAAAAAAAATATTAAATGGTCCTGGACTAATTGTAAAACAATTTTGCAAATAATACAAATTAATAATTGAACTCAATTTCTTTAATTTTAATTATTAATTTTTTAAAAATAATAATATTAATTTTTTTTATTACTTGATAACTTTTCAAATAAAATATTATCAATAATCTTAGTTTTATTTGAAACAAATAGTTAAATAATAAAAAATATATTTTTTAAATTTAATTCAAATTTAATACTTCTTATGAATTCTATTCCTATTTTCACGTATCCTAATTATAAATCTCATTCTTCTGCTCACAAAAATATGTTTTTTCTATGACATTTACTTATACTAATTATTAAGCTAAAAAAGTTGAAAAATGATGGACCAAAAATGCAACAACATGATGAAATTTTAGAATCAAAATTTTAAAAAAAGAAATTTTGTTTTTAAAATTTTCCAAACTTCAAATTTTGTTGTTAAAAAAAAGGTACCTTTCGCTAGAAACCCAGTTGAGCCAGTAATGAAAAAGCCTTTTCCTCTAAGAAACTTGACAATTCCAATACCTTCATCCTCATCCATCTCTACCAATCCACCATTATAAGGAACCAAATTCTTCACTCCCATTTCCCCTTCACTCTTCAAAACCAAACTCTCCGCGGCTTCCATCAAAGCCCCGCCGTGTTCAGCCCTAACCACCACCGTCCTTTCCCTCTCGGCGCCCGATTTCATACCATTTCCAAAGCAGCAGCAGGACACTAAGCTTCTTCTTTTCATCAATGAGAATGAAGAACACCAATCACGATGATTATTATTATTTTTTCTCGGTGCGATCGAGAAAGATTTGAAGGTTAAAGTCTCCATCATTATGGAAAACAATGAAAGAGAAAGAAAAGAAAGAGGGAAAAAAGAAAGAAAAAAAAAAGAAGTAAGTGAACAAACAAATTTTTTAAAAAAAAGGAAAAAAAAAAGAGATAAGAAATGGGTTTGATTTTGTTAAAAGAGAGGGAAAGAGTGTGAGGGATATTTAAGGAAGAAAATGAGATAGAGTTTAGGTAAGAATTTTGAAGAGTAGTGGGGTTTTTATAGGTGGTTTTGGGTTTGTTTTCTTTTTATTTTTGTGTTGTGGAAATGTGAAAGATTAAACAAAAAGGTAGTCTTTTTGCCTAATCTTGTTCACGCTTAACACAAGGCATCAACAGCTGAATTGACGGTAAATTCATTTCATTTTGGTTTTTTTTTAGCAAAATAAAACTGTCTTTTTGTGTCACCTAGTTTATACTGAAATGCAGCAAGAGCCAAAAGAGTGTGAGTTTGATTTTGGTTTGCTCCAATTTCTTCTCTAAATTGAAGTGAATTAATTCATTTTTTTGTGATCAATTTAGTTTCATTAGAGATTAATTATAATATTTTTCCGGTTTAGTTTTTCAATATAAATTAATTAGTTAATAATTTTGTTGACATTTAAAAAAATAAAATTCATTTGATGTTTGTGGTTATTTATTAATCGAATGAACACATAAAGGCTGGTTTTTATAATGATTTTGTTTTTGTTTTTGCTTTTATATTTTATATTTTATGTTTTATGTAATGCGTTTGAAGAAAAAGTAGTTTAGAAATATTCTTTGCCAAAGAGAGTTCAACCCTGTAAAATTCATTTGAAAGGCAAATCAATGCCAGGTGCAACACAATTGTAGAGAATCTTGCAAGACATGTTCAATGAGTTTTAAAATAACAAAAAATTATTATATGCTCATTATGGGAGCATATACAAATCTAGCAACTTTTTTTTAATAATATTTATAAAAATATTATTTTAAAAAATATTTGTAAATATACCAAATTTTGATCGGGTGAATCAATGATAAATATTGAATTATATATTTTTATACACTAAATTAATCACCGAATTGTTATATTTACAAATATTTGTAAATATTACATCAAAATCTGCTACCTTTCCCAATATTATACGAATATATGGTTTTAAAAAGTTTAGTTGTGTTTATTGACTTTTTTCAACCAAATTTTTTAACGAAATAAGAATCGAACTTAATAAATTCTGAATAATTCTTTCTCATAATGTATTCATTGTAATGTTATTTATTCTAGCTAGTTAACAACGAATCACTAAGTAACAATAATAAAAAATCTAATATATACTCTAACCATCTCGAAAAACTCAGGGTGGACAAACCCTCAACCAAAAGTTTCGAACGAAGCAATAAAAACTTGTGTAAAGGTAATAAATGAGAGAGGGGAAGAAAGATATGACAGAAAAGACACAAAAGGGAGAAAATCTTATTACATTTCTAAACCATCCCAACAAACGAACATGAGAGGATTGGATAGTGAGCTTGGTTTTTAAATTAAAGAATCTATGAGATGTTAAAGGCTTTGTCATTAAATCTGTTAGTTGGTCTTCAAAAGGAACAAATTAGACAAAGAAGTTGATGATTAAGAACCTTCTCTCAAACAAAATGTAAATCAATTTCCACATGCTTTCTGCAATATGCATTATTGGATTGGCAGAGAGATAAATAGCACTAATGTTGTCACATAATATAAAGGGAGGCGAAGAACGCATAAATCCTAATTCTCCAAGTACAGATTTTAGACTCTCATGTACTTAGACTCAACACTTGAGTAGCTGCATGAGAGATCCCATGTACTCAGACTCAGCTCTTCAGCAACTGCATTTGGAGACTCCCTTATACTCAGATTCAGCACTCAAGCGATAAACTAATTTTTTCTACTTTATGTATAGAAGACTAAAGATGAGGTTGTTCCAAAGAAATGTGCAGAAGCCACTAGTGCTTCGTTCATTACATATAAACATGATGCCCAGTCAACATCAATATAAAAAAGAAATGGGATTAAGACCGATTCTGTTTATCATAAATGCATCGTAATATTATTTTATTTTATTTTCATTTAACTTTAGACATGTTATACTTTCTAAGATTCTATATGTGATTGCCCTTTTTTACTAGGATTTGTGAAAGAGTTATGCATATGTATGTGTTATTATGTATTGTGAGTTATATTGGGCTTGAGTATCGAGAAAGGATAAGTACGGGATGGGGATAAGAAGGATGAGTGGATTTGAGTTTAAAAAAAGGCTTGAAATGTGAGATTAATTGTACTGGGTGTGTTTGAAAAGAGGCTTTGGTGTCAAGTAGTTTATAACTGTAGAAGTTAGCTTAGATATTTATTCATAGGTTTTAAACCCATATTGTGAATGCTTTTAGTTTGGGTACGGGATGAACAATATGCTGGGGTTTCTGCCCTAAATCTTATGTAATCCAATTAAACTATAAATAAATAAAGGAATTATTAATTAGTAATATTTACATTGTCATTTATTATTAGTTTAATAAATGTAATCCATCATAAGATCCAGAGTTACTTATGATAACTTAAAGTGAGCATATGATGCGGGAAGATTCACTTAAGTGTAACTCAAATAGTCTGTGGTACATGAATAAAGGTTGGGTGCCTTATTTCTGGTAACACCACTTACACGGTCCACTTGTGAATTGGCACAAGTGATCTCATCTGGATCGCTCATGTAGAGATATGTGAGTGGGGGTGTTGCTGCAATAGAGATTGTAGTAGACTGGACTAAGTTAAACTTACTGTCTTCTGGGAAAGCCGTTACAGAAAGACACTTCGTTTATCAACCGGTTGATCATGTACAATTGATCTTAATCCTGAGTGGATTACGAACTCCTGTTCGCAAGAGACAAGCCTTTGATTTGCATAGGTGAGAGTGACTCGAATAGTTCGCTCAATATGCCTCCCACTTTGGGGATTGCATCTTGCTTATAGCTGGGAACGTAATTACACAAGAATTGGAATTCACTCTTTTCCATATAGGAAAATAGATAAGTAGTTCCCTTATGGACTGATTCGGTCTTGAACAGCAGGGCCCTATATTCCTCTGATCAAGGAAAAGGTTAAAGACGCATAATGGAGATTATGTAAGGTTGTTCATTGGAGAATCAGTTGGGCTTAAGGAACAAGATATATCATGGAGGTTCATACGGTGTAAATACCTAGCCATGGATACGAACTAACTTGTGAAGGATCAAAATGTAGTTAATGATTATAGCCAATGGACATAACTATGTCTATAGTACTAAGAGCGCAACTCTAGATATTTAGTGGAGTTATCTAGGAGTTAATGAATGAGAATTAATTGATTAAAAGGAGTTTTAATCAAAGGTAATTCTGGATCTGTAATGACCCGTTACCAAGTAAGAGTGTAAAAATTTGAAATTTTTTATACTTCTCTCAAAATAATATTAATGAAGTTGGATTGATGAGTTTGGTGAAAAATAACTCGTTTTCTCGTAAGGGTATTTTGGTAATTTCTCAAACCTCAAAATTAAAATCAAAGTTTAATTGATTATTTTTACTTTATGTTGATCGTATCGTAATATCGTTATTACGATTCCAACGCAACTGACGGATCATCATTCGGAGTTCCGGTGAATGAGTTATGATCGTTTTAGTGTAGTGGCATTTTCGTAATTATCATAACTCGGGATTAAACCCTAAAATCATCATCTTCTTCTTCTCAAATCCAAAAACCAGCCCCTTCAAAAATTATTTTCCTCCTATTTTCACCAAAGGATAACCTCAAGAAGTATTTTGGCCATAACTTTCTCATCCGGACTCCGATCTACGCAAGTAAGTAGTCTTTTTCGATCAGTTTTTCATTATCTTTCAAATGAGATTAATTTCATAGCAATTAAACATCTTTAGAAAACGTAAGGGGGTAAAAATAAATTCGGGCCTTTGAAGGTTTATTCGAATTTAATTGGTTTTTCGATTATTTCTTCGTCGTAGTAGGTGTGTTTGTCGAATGGAAGCATTTGGTGGAAGATTTATGGAGAATGGAGGAGTTCAACTCAAGGTTGGGGTTCAAGGTGGTGGAGTTTCTTGGAAATAAAAGAACTTGAATTTTGAAAATTCAAGAACCTAAGGTGATTAGAACTAGTTAAAGGTTAATTAATAGTATGCGTTGCTTTTCTTTTTCATTAAAAAGAATTATGTTTTCTGATTTGGGAGTATTTAAGGATACTTTTAAGTATGAAATTTATGAAATTCAGCTGAACTTAAAGATGTTGAAGTATGAGATTTAAAGAATGTTAAAAAGAGTGAAAACATGCATGTTTAAGGAGTAATTTTGCTCATTAGTTGTTATAATCAATTGTGATTGATTCTGGACTTTTGTATGATGATTAGCATGATTTTTATTGAGGTTTTAAGTCTTATTGAGCTGCTGGAATTGTGTGATGTTTTGAAGATTTAGTGCCCACTAGAATTGGAAATAGCCTTAAAGAGCGCTCATTTGTGCGAGATTAATTGTGAGGTATTTTTGGGAAACTCCTAGGTGTATTAGAATGTATATGGAACTAGTATTAGCACCAAATGACCGCTGATTTTATTTAAAAAATTAGACCATCACTTAGTGACCGAAAATAAAGCAAAACTACACTAGTTTAGGCTAGTTTTGCTGTTTTCATTGGAAATTCTTTGGATGATCATATTTTGAGTTGGGATTGTGATCTTGGGCGATTTTAGGTCATTTTAAGTCCGAGAAATTGATTATTTTCCAGAAATTGGAAATTGTGAGTTTTAGTCTTTTTAAGGTCAGTTTTAGATGGAAACTGGGTTTCTAGGCTAGAAACTAGACCTAGACTTGTCAAGCATTCTGGTAGTGATGCTTTTAGATAAATCATATTGTTTTGGTGTCTTAAATAATACGGTTGGAGGTTCGCACTAAGTAGGGCCATACTTAGTGAAGAATATGTCATTAAGTGGATAGTTATAGTTGTGCACAATATAATATCACTTAGTGGGGCAGGTTCATTCCATTTGATCAATGGGAAAGAATATACAAGTAGGTTCGCTTGTGTGTCTTGCAAACACATAAGAAGAATACCTCAAAAGGTTAAAACGTTGAAACACGTGTTTGATGCTTTTGAGCGAGAAACCCACTTTTGTTTGTGGACATTAGTTGAGTTAAGGCATTGTGTAGCAAATTGAACTCTTTGGAGTTAAGAGAATTTCTGTAGAGTTGAGAGAAATTCTTGGAAGTTGTGAGGTCGATTACGGACTTAATGAATTTAGGAATCTTCTCATGGCATTACTTTTCTTTTAACTTTTTCTACTCATTAGGCGTAGCTTCATGATGCTACACTTATTTTTTTTCAAGTAAATAGAAGAAGAAAGCTGGCAACTGACGATGTTTCGTTAATGGTCGATCGGTTGGGAGGATTTACATGTCGGCATTATTTATTCTTCTCATTAGTTTATTTGGGTTGGACTTGTTATTTGAATATTTATTCATTTTAATGTGTGCTTATGTTTAAAAAATTAATGGTTAAGAATTTGGTTTTAAATTGATTTTGGTATTTTAAACGAATAAGATCGATCGATTTTGAATGAATTTTGCTATGATTTTTAAATGAGAAGAGTGTTTGGTTTAAATTTTAGCTTCCGCTGTTTATTTTTGTAATTTTCATGTTTTGAGAATTTGGGGTTGTTACAGGATCATTGGAGCTTAGTCCTATAAGTCCATTAAGACCTCCGAGCTAACACATGTAATCGAGAACATAAATTAATACGATTAATTTCTCTTTGGAAAATTGGAAATGAATAGAGGAGTCTATTCAATTAATTAAAAGAAATTAAATAGAGGAGTCTATTTAATTATTCAATTAATGGTGGAATTAAATAGAGGAGTCTATTTAATTATTAAATAGAAGAGTCTATTTAATTATTAAATAGATTAAATAGAAGAGTCTATTTAATTAAATTAAGGGCAAAATGCAAAACGCACCCCTGTAGTTTCGGTCAAATGCAAAACACACCCCTGTGGTTTGAAAATGAATATTTATACCCCTGTAGTTTCAAAACATGTACAAATTGACCTCTCCCTCTACATCTTTGATTTTCTTTTAGCCATAACTTTTTCGTTTGAACTCCGATTTGAATGATTCAAGATGTTTTGGAATTCTCGTTTCGAGCTCTACATTATGGTAACTTAAAAACTTAGAAATCGTTAGTATATAAAAGAGTTACATCATCAATATATTAGATCGGGTTGAAGTCGTAAACAATTTTATATACTAATGATTTCTAAGTTTTTAAGTTACTATAATGTAGAACTCGAAACGAGGATTCCAAAACATCTTGAATCATTCAAATCGGAGTTCAAACGAAAAAGTTATGGCTAAAAGAAAATCAAAGATGTAGAGGGAGAGGTCAATTTGCACATGTTTTGAAACTACAGGGGTATGAATATTCATTTTCAAACCACAGGGGTGTGTTTTGCATTTTGCCCTTAAATTAATTTTGTGTTGTCCAAAATTAATGGGGATTTAAATAGAAGAGTCTATTTAAATATTTAATTTGAAATTATCAAATTAAATGAGGAAATAAATAAAAGGAGTTTTATTTATTTAATTATTTAAAGGAATTGTTCCATTAAATAAGAGGAAAATAAAAATGCCCAATAATGTCATTGGTGGATGACATGGGCGTGTGACCCATGGTGGGGTCACACGCCACTTTGGTCAACCGTTGACCAAGAGTTTGCATTTTTATTTATTTATTTAAATATATATATATATATATATATATATATATATATATATATCTTATTTTAAATTAATGTGATTAATTTAAAAAGGAAGATATGGAATAATATATTTAAATTAATATTGATTAATATAAATAAAAGATATGGAATATTTTATTATGGAATAAAATATAATATCTTTATTATTCAAATATATTTTAGAATATCTTAATTAATTATTTATTAATTAAAAGATATTCAGAAGATTTTCTGAGGCCTTGGTTTTCCTATAAATAGGACATTTGAGGTGACCCCAAAACACACAACCAAGAGAGTTAAAGTAAAGGCTTAGGAAATTCCTCTCATCCCTCTCTCTTGGCCGCCGCCCATAGGGTATTGGGAAGAAAATTCTTCTTCCTAATTTTCCTTTTTCCAAAGGAGATAGTGCTCACGCACCGATTCTCTTTTGTGCTTAGTGAGGAAGATCTTTTTGGTGGTCCCAGGATCGTAACCATCGAAGAACGAGGAAGAGTCAGACACTTCTCGACAAGGGTTAGTATTCTATTTATGCATTTCATTTTGAATTTATTATACTGCAAGGAAAGATCCGTTGGGACTTCCGTTTGAGAACTCTTTTAGAGACCTCAATCCCAACACAATAGATGGTAGATTCTCTAGTGAAGGTAAAGACTCGACAGATGGAGTAGAACCTGAGTACTTGGATTCATTTCTGACGATAGAACTCATACGTAAACTTACTTTCCTTTCTTGTTATATCCATTGAGTTTTCATACTCAAGGTGCTACATATCACCTTTCACGTTTTGATGCGGTCGAGGTCATGGTGAGGAAGATGGTATGCATTGAAGCTTGGAAGCCGGACTTAGTAATGGACTAATGTGTCGTCATTCTCCGAACTCGAAGTTGTGATAGTTTACATAAGCGAGACTTTGTGTAATCTAAGTGTTATGTGTATTTGTTTATTAAAGTTTTTAGTTAAGCTTGATATTAAGTTTTGTGAAAGATTATTTGATTATCTTAGTCTTTTACTTACCACGTGTTTGACATTTTAAATGTTTTTCGTTTTTTAAAACCAAGGTGATGTACACAATGATTCCATCTACTTTGTTTTCGAAAACGGGATACGTGCCCCTGGTTACATACATATGACTTCGGTCAAAACTGTCTATCAAGGTGAAGACTTTTATAAAATTGTAATTACTTTTTTTGAATTTCATGTTTTCTGCGCTTCCATTGAGAGCACTCGTGGCATAGCTTTTATTTTAGATCGGGTCGTTAAAGATTATTTGCAAATACTTTTTAAAACTGCTAGATTTATAAATATTGAAGAAAAGTATTGTCACGACTCGTCCCGAGACCTCCCTATAGACCTGAGACGAGACGTGCGCCGATGGCAAACAATAGCTAAACACCAACACTTTCATCAAGGTAAATTGAAAATAACTGTGCTCAAAATGATTCAAACTAATATAAGTCATGAGCTAGTTGATCTGATGAAAAACGGGTGGTGGATAAGCTCGTCGTAGGCTCGATCATCTTCTGAAACTCGAAAGCTACCTGTAGGGGGGGGGGGGACATTTGAAAAGAATGAGCTAAAAAGGCTCAGTGTGAGTGGAATTTTTGTTAAACTAGTATTTTCTTCAAAACTACATAATATATAGTGGTTTCCAGATTCATAAAACTGTTCAAAACTAATGTTCGTAAAACTTAATAATCATAATATTCAGATGAAACTAAATCAATAAATATACGTAAATATACGTACAATATAAACTTCTCATATATTATATCATAGTGTTAAAAATCGCACTAGAAATGTACCCTTAACTGGTCATACTGCATGTAGAGTGAAATCATGCATGCAGCAGAGCAATTGAATACTTAAACTGGTCATACGCGCCCAGAGCTACCCCCAAAGGGCTATGCACCCTAACATACGGCCCAAAGCTATGTGTATGCTAAAGTGGGTCCCAAAGACCTGCTGAAAGCTGATAACTGAGGTTACTGTTTCTAGCGGTTTGAAAATAAACTTCTGAAACTATTAACGTAATTTTCAGACCTTTCGTACATAACTGTTTCTAAGAACATAATTCAATGTCCATAATATTCGTAAATAATATATATATCATAAACTCAATTCTCTAAAATCTGTAGCTAAATATCTAAATATTTATATTTCAGAAATCCAAATCCCGATTATATCATAAATCTTAAAATAGAAAGCCACTCACAAACTTTTGTTGTGCACATTCCAAATCGTAAATCATGTACGCCACGATATCACCTGAAAATATTGATTTTAAGATAATACATATCAATCATCTACTTAGTAATTTGAAATGTTAGAAAACCGTATTGAAAATAATATAAAATTGTGGTTAATATCACATGGTTAAAGCTTCATTTTTCCTTCAATGACTACATTTCCAATATATTTTTCAAGCCAAGTAATATCAATCTTGTTGCTCTTCCTCTTCCCACACATAATCCCAACTCAAATTGAATAAAAAAACTAAACATAATCCTCTTTCTAATTCATACAATTTTCCATAACAACTCCATCAAAATGTGGAAAAAATCCATTTCTACACCATTCTTAATTAATCTTAAATACCAACCTCTCAATTAGGTTCAATTCTTTTATCAATTCTCTTAAAAATCCATAAACAGTAAAACTCATAAAACCTATAAACCAACCTTGAAGCCTAGCAAAAACTACCAAAATCCATCAAATAGAATAATTGGGTTGAGGAAATTACTTACCAACAAGCTCTTACACTATGAATTGAACTTAAAATTCCACAAATTGTGGCTTCAAATTTCCAAACCCCCTTGTTTTTTTTCCTTTCTCTTTATTTTCCCTTTCCCCCTTCTCTTTCTTTTTCCCTGCTCACGGGCTACTGCAACCAAAAATCAGATTTATTTTTTTTATTTTTTTTTGACATCACCTACTGCCACGTGTCAAAGCCCCAGCCACACCTTTACATGCAATTTATTTCTTTTTTTTTAACTTATCTTCTTAACTTATTTAAAAAAAAAGAGTTTACAAACTATTACCTCCTTTTAAGAATTTCGTCCTCGAAATTCTGTCGTGATCACTGGGAACCTGAGGCTGCATGAACATTTATTTTTTCCTACTTTATGATCCAAGACTTACTAAACTTGAATTTTCCCATGGTGAAAAACAAAGCAAAGTTTTACCACCCACCTCAAAATTTAGCACTTTACTACATATATCTACATAACCATGGTGTTTGACATGGGTCGTTTTAATATTTCTGACCAACATAGGTTTTTAGTAATGTACCATAATCCATCAACTTACTCTCACTAATTTTATTGCATCAAACCTAAGCACTTCTAAAAGTGTCACATCATTCGCTGACTGTTACTAACCATAATTCACAAGCGATGAGTGAGTGCCCCATATTCTTTTAAACTGTTAACTGGAAGCTCATTATATAAAATCTGAGGTCTAAATAATTTTGTGACTACCCAAATGTTTTACGATTGTAAAGTAATATCGCAATGCTATATAGTTCCCAAAGCGTATGGTAATTGTTATACAATCTTTCCGTAAACTAGGAGACTTGATCCAATACATTCAACATTAAAGATTCAAATTTATTACTTCATCAACATAAATCTATCAAGTGAATACTTAACTTTATCTAGCAAAAAATTGATGGTTACTCTTTAGCTGTTCATCATCGTTCAAATACCATGACGTTTACTTTTTAGTAAAAGCCTTGTTAAATTATGTCGTTCCATTTCAATATACATGTGAATCAAGAATTTTGAAACAAGTTCTACTATATGCTTCTTCATATTCTGCCACTTGTAATGTTCTTTAAATACAAAATACAATCCAGAGCTACTCAAGTGCTTAACATAAACCGAGGTGTGCACTTTATCAAATACTTCTCTCTAAATTAAATTACTCTTAGACACATAATCAATGTAACGTAAGAAAAAACTCTCTTCATTTTATGATCAAATAATCCACTTCCTGTTAAATTTTCATTTTTATCCTTCTCCTACTTCAAACGAAATCTCTAGACTATACTTCTGAAATTCGGCTCATCAAACCCGATCTTATTCAAAACTTATTATTAGTGCCCCTAACATCAAAACTAGCGAACTCACAAAGACAAGGAAGAGTTATGGTATAACATGGTGCAATTGAACTTATAGAGTTCCCAATAGATGCAACTATAACCATACCAACTTGTCTTAGATAACTTGACACAATTTCTGTAAAACTTCACATTGTTCTCATTAAATCTCTGCTTTCAACATTTCCACTAAGAAAAACTAGAATTCACAATAACTGAATTTCTCATCTTAAAATTTTTCCTTCATATAGAGACCGCAATACTGATAACAAAAGCCCCGTATAATCCTCTTTGTCCCATAAATACCTTAGTATCTCCTTAATAAACTAATACATTTTTCATCGGGACCATAAATACCATTGCTTCCTTCATCAATGAAAACAACATAACTAAGAACTCATGATACCTATACCTCATTCTAAAAGTAGTCTTTTCCAATCTGTTTTTTTTTTTCCAAATAAAAGTTGATACTATATTGGCCACAAATCAATTTCAAAATCACACAAGCACTTATTATCTAATCAAACAAACCATCTATTTCAAGAATCCGCAATCATCACACAATCTAATTTTACCATATTCCTCTTTCACATATAGTATAAGTGCCCCTTAAGAATATACACTAATATAATAATTCCCCATCGGCTTAACTATGCTTTCAACTCTATTAATCCGACACTTGGGAAATTAAAAAAAAATAGTATTCAATAATAATTCTATCAAAAATTCAACTTCATTGGCTAACAAACAAATTAAACAATTCTCATAAATAAATCTAAAAATTCTTGTACAACTCATATTCTTAATTTTTTATTCACTGATTTAAGTAGCCATTACAAGTCGATAATGATAAAAGAGCCCTTTCTGAGCGTTTTACTAACTTTAAGTGCAACAAATCATATAATTGAGCCTTTAAATACCTCTACTAAAAGCATTCAATTAACAAACAAGAAATCCATACCCAAAATTATTAGGTATTAAAATCATTATAATCAGGAACATGAGATCTGCTTTCAACTTTTCCCGTCCACAACTATCACCCAAACCTGATAAACAATGTCTTGTAATAACAATCTTCTAAATGAGGTTACCACCACCATATCACTATACAAAAGTTTTGATAGTTTACGCATCATGGCATCTGATAGTTAACAATCTCTTCAAGACTGGAGGTTCTGACTAAAGTTTGTTGACTTTCTAAAGCCAATTAATCTTATTCTTATTTTGATGATAACAAACGTGCTTTTGTTACTAATCAATTTTCTATGTTTTGATAATCCATTGTGTAGAGAAAATTATAACGAGTCCAACGCAATTGGAATCGACTCAATCGGACTTCAAACGAGCAAGATATTAATTTTAGAAGATTGAAATTAAATTAATTATTTCATCCGGATCGTATATGGCGGGTTCATTATATTTATTATGCGCTCAATATCTCATCCGTCAGATCAGAAGAAATTCAAAATCAATGGCCCAGATTAATTCATGTTTTTGAATTAAAGAAAAAGGAAAATGTCAGATTTATTCTCATCCGTTCGATCGCTTGAAGTCATCATCCAACGGATCTCGTTCGTCATTATATATATATATATATATATATATATATATATAATTTCAGAAATAAAAAAAAGAAAAAGGAAGCGAATCGCAGCCGTTGATCACGCCACCGCCTCCCATCCGACGGCTTTCGTTCCGCCACGTAGCGCGTGAGACAAGCGGCCTGACGCGCCCCTGCGCACGCTGACGTCTGCGGCCCCACCTGTCTCCCACTATCAGCTCTCAGCCTCTCTTCTTTTGACACGTGGCAGCGTGTCTTTCCAATGCAGCAGGTTTTCTTTTCTGATGCAAACGAATTGTCCGTTTTGCCCTCATCTTTTGGTCTATTCTCCTCCATATCCTGACCATTGTTATTTAACTTTCCTGACCGATTTTTGAAGCCTCTCACAACGGTCATCTGCCCAATTTACCCCTGCTGCCCGGATTTCTATTAATATTATTATTATTATTAAATTCAAAATCAGATTTGCTACAGCCAATGACGTTTTGACACGTGGATCCCACTATTGACTTTGCTGAAGCAATTATTACTTTATTATGAGAGATTACTCTTATGCCCTTCACAGATTTGATTTTCCTTGAAGACTCAAAGGCTATTTTCGTCATTTCGTATCCTTCTTCTCCAACCACACTTCTGGAATTTTTCAGCACCAAAAATGGCTATTTTCTTCCTCCTTTTTGACAAAAATGGAGCCCATTTCTTCTTCATTTCACACATTGAAGTCAAATAATATTTATGAAGTTGGATGGAATAGTAACATTTCTTTGGCTATAAAAGGAGCTCGAAAATGACAGTTTTTACACACCAAAAATTAGAAGCTAATCTTCATTGCTAAGACCAAAAGCTCTCCATTTTCAGTCATCTTTTTTAGCCTTCTTGTGAGCGAAAATTTGTGTATTTCTAGCCATTCTTGAGGGCTAATTTGTTGAGATTTTTATCTCTTATTGTGAGCAAAAATTCTTGTAATACTTATCCTTTGTGAGGATTTACTATTTGTAAAAGGTTTTACTCTTAAACCTTAGTAAAAAGAGTGATAGATAACGGTTGTCCTTGCTCCAGGTGGAAAGGGTCGTTGTTCGGGTTTGATCTTGATCCCGTAAAAGGATTGGGTTCTACTTTGCTCCCTGGAAAAAGTAATAAATTCCCGAGAGGCGCTCGGGGGAGTGGACTAGGCCGATTTTGGCCGAACCACTATACATCTTGGTGTCATTTCTCTAACCCTATCCTCTTTACTTATTGCACTAATATAAATTGCTAAATATTTATTGTGCATCTTTATTAGGGATCATTGAATAACAATAATTGGAAATTAAATTTATGCTTGACATATTTATTGTTTGAATTAAATTGAGAAATTATTGATTGTTAGAAATTAATTGTGATTTAATATTTCCAAGTATTTATCATATTTGTTTACTTTGCTAAAAAGAATTCTAAGTATAAAATTTATTTATATTGATTAAATTTAAAAAGTGTAATTGTTTTGTTAATCTTAAATTTTGAATTGATTGAAAAAGTTTTATAAATTTTTAATAAACCCTATTCACCCCCCCTCTAGGGTTGCCTTAGATCCTAACAAAGTTGTTATCAAAAAGTGAAAGCAGTATAAACTATGGGTACTAAATAGACTGTCAATGCATGTCCATATTTAAGTATTACTCGCAAACTTCGCAAACACTGTCTACTACAAATTACTTTCAAACCAGTCAAACCGAGAAGATAAATTTTAAAATCTTGATATAATACGTCAATCCATACCAAACAATTCTTCATAAATATTGCATTACCATTTCCCAAATCAACATATTTTAGAGTTAATAAACTGAGAACATTAAGTTTCCTTCCATAATTTCAATAAACTCCAGCCTATGTGACTTAAACCACTAGCTGATAATTTTACTACTCTCAAACTGTTACCATTTTTAAATAAATTACATGAGTTTTTTTTAAAAAAATATTTCATCAATAAAACTTACCAACTAGTAGCAGTGAGTTTCATAAACATACCTTCGAGCCTACGAGCTTTGCCACCACAAACCATATGCACTTATAATTCACTACATGTCAGGCAATGAAATAAATACAAATGTATGAAACGCGTATAGAATCGTAATGTTCTGATACCAACTTGTCACGACCCATCCCGAGACCTCCCTATAGACCTGAGAAGAGACGTATGTCAATGTCAAACGATAGCTAAACGCCAGTACTTTCCATCAAGGAAAACTAAAAATAACTCTGCTCAAAAGGATTCAAACTAATATGAGTCATGAACTAGCTGATCTGATGCAAAACGGGTGGTGGATAATCTCGTTGTAGGCTCGATCAACTTCCGAAACTCGAAAGCTACCCATGGAAGGAAAAACATCTGAAAAGAATGAGCTAAAAAAGCTCAATGAGTGGAATTTTTGTTAAACTAATATTTTCTTCAAAACTACATAATATATAGTAGTTTCCAAATTCATAAGACTGTTCAAAACTAATGTTCGTAAAACTTAATAATCATAATATTCATATGAAAATAAATCAATAAATATACTTACAATATACATACAATATAAACTTTTCATATATTATATCATACTGTTAAAAACCACACTAAAAATGTACTATTAACTGGTCATACTACATGTAGAGCGAAATCATACATACAGCAAAGGAACTGAATACTGAAACTGGTCATACGCGCGCAGAGCTGCCCCCAAAGGGATATGCACCGTAACATACGGCCCAAAGCCTATGTGTATGCTAAAGTGGGTCTCAAAGACTTGCTGAAAGCTGATAATTGAGGGTACTGTTTCTCCTGGTTTGAAAACAAACTACTAAAACTATTAACGTAATTTTCAAACCTTTCGTACATAACAGTTTCTAAAAACATAACTGGGTGTCCATGATATTCGTAAATAATATAAATATCATAAAACTCAATTCTCTAAAATCTGTAGCTAAATATCTAAATATTTATATTTCAGAAATCAAAATCCCGATAATATCATAAATCTTAAAATAGAAAGCCACTCACAAACTTTTGATGTGAACATTCCAAATCGTAAATCATTTACGCCACGATATCACCTGAAAATATTGATTTATGAAAATACATATCAATCATCTACTTAGCAATTTGAAATGTTAGAAAACCATATTGAAAAAAATATAAAGTTGTAGTTAATATCTCATGGCTAAAACTTTATTTTTCCTTCAATGACTACATTTCCAATATACTTTTCAAGCGAAATAATATCAATCTTGTTGCTCTTTCCTCTTCCCAACCATAATGATGGGGATCAAGATAGTATAATTAGTATAGGGTTATTTATAAGTTATTAGTTTATTTTGATGTAATTAATTAGCATTAGTTTAGAGTTATTTTAGTTAAATTTAGGGTTTTTATTGTAAGGCTATAAATAGCCAAGTTAGGGTTTTATTTGGAGACATCTTATCTTTTATCCAATTTGAATATCAATCAAATACAGAGAGTTTCCTCTTCTTTAGGGTTTTAACCCCTTTGTTCTTGGCATGGATTTCACATTCAAGCATGGATTTGTTTGTTGAGGCCGTGGACTCGGCCTCTCCCTACATCAGTTTGTATCAGAGCCTCGACGTTTCGGGAGGTCGGATTACAAAGATAGTCAGAGTTGAAGTTTCGGAGGTGGATTTAACCACCACGATTTGTTCTTCGTTCATCAGCATACTCGTAAGTTTCCATTTCCATTTCCATTAAACCTTCTCATCCATCTCTGCTCCTTTCATAAGTTTCAAAAAAAAAAAAGAGCTCAGATTCAAATTCAATCCCCTATTTCATCTCATTTCCATTCCATTTCCCAGTAGCAAATTCCTTATTAGTTTATTGAAAAAAAAAATTCCTTATTTCCATGACAAACATTCCAGTACTCAGAGTCTTTAAAAGCGGAAAAATCATCCAGAATATCCACATTCATGGCAATGTAATACTCCTTGGACGACATCACGAGTGCGATGTAGTTTCCAGACACCCCAACATTAGTAGATTTCACCTTCGAATCCATTCAAAATCGTTTTCCAAGCAATTATTTGTTGAGGATTTATTTTCGACACAAGGGTTATGGATTTCAGAGAAGAAAATCGAACCCGACGTTCAAGTAGAACTGACCGAAGGTGATGTTCTAAGGGTGGGAGGCTCCGGTAGAACTTACAAACTCCATCGAATGGAAACAATAAAGTAGATGACAGAGACCATATCGGGAAAGAGAGACAAGAAAGAAACATAGGAAACGCCAACAACAAGTTGATAGGGAGTATGATAGGAAAGAAGGAAGAATTTGATGAACCAAAAAAAGAAAGAGATGATAAAATTAAAAAAAAAGATTAATCGAGAGTTTGAGGATCCTTTAGGCGGTGAGAGGATGAAGCAAATGTCAAGGGAGGTGGCACCACTCGTACGGAATTTCAAATTTGAAAACCAAAATTTAGACCTAGTTTTTTCTAACACTTCACTCAAATTGGGCCCAGCCCAACCCCTCCCCAAATTTCTACATCTTAGACTACATAGCAACTTCAGCCCTCCTGTAGCCTACAAAAACATTAAAAAAAAAACATCTATTGCCTCAACATTTTGTGCATCTCTTTCTTATCCATTTAAAATGTTGATGGGCCAAACATTCTCAAAAGCATCCAAGCCACAATTATCTCCATATTCTGATTTGACTATAAGAGATTTGGACCATCAAATTTCTTCTTCATTCAAGCCCACTTTAACTTCATCTCAAATTCAATTTTTTAACACATCAATTCCAATTAAACCAAACCCCAATTTATCCTTCATTTTATTGGACCCATTTCTTACCCACCAAATTAAGCCCAAGGATAATTTTTCCATTTACTTTTTACCGCCCATTTTGAAGCCCCATTACCATGATTTTAATTTCAAAAAGCGGGCTCGTTGGAAGGAAATACCATGGATTTTACTATTTTCACCTTCTTCGTGGCCCATTACTTTGGTGCCACTTTGGATTTGGGATGAGGTTCGTCGCACATTCTCAATTGGAGTCTTCTTCTCTTTGGCGGGACCGAACTCGAGGTCGAGTTCATTTTTTTTGGTGTGGTAGAATAATGGGGATCAAGATAGTATAATTAGTATAGGGTTATTTATGAGTTATTAGTTTACTTTGATGTAATTAATTAGTATAATTAATTAGTATTAGTTTAGAGTTATTTTAGTTAAATTTAGGGTTTTTATTGTAATGCTATAAATAGCCAAGTTAGGGTTTCATTGGAGACATCTTATCTTTTATCCAATTTGAATATCAATCACATAGAGAGAGTTTCCTCTTCTTTAGGGTTTTAACCCCTTTGTTCTTGGGATGGATTTCTCATTCAAGCATGGATTTTCTTGTTGAGGCCGTGGACTCGGCCTCTCCCTACATCACATAATCCCAACTCAAATTGAATAAAATACCACACATAATCCTCTCTCTAATTCATACAATTTTCCATAACAACTCCATCAAAATATGGAAAAATTCCATTTCTACACCATTCTTAATTAATCTTAAACACCAACCTCTCAATTAGGTTCAACTCTTTTATCAATTTTCTTAAAAATCGATAAACAATAAAACTCATAAAACCCATAAACCAACCTTGAAGCATAGCAAAAACTGTTGGGATTTATGCCCTAGAATTCATAATTTGTAATAGAATATTTTATGAATAAATAAAAGTATTATTTTAGTGAATTTTGTGCAATTTAATATATGTTGATATTTGCTAAATACTCAAACATTAATAGAAAATTTCGGAGTTACTAATTCTGTAATCTTGACTACTATGAGATATAAAATGGATTTAGTCCAAGATAGTAACTCAAATAGTCTACAGTAAATGAATACGGTTAGGAAACCTTATTCTGGTAACATTGTTGATGTTGTTCACTAATTTGATCCAAATCATTAGCATGATGTAGATGCAGGTGGAGACATCATATATAATGAGTTTATTGGACCAGGATAATAAATCAATTCCTAAATAACACCGTTGATAGGAAATGATTTATAATATCAAATTACGTTATTAAGATTGATACGTCTCAACCTTGAGTATGTTGTGAACTCACATTAATGAAGTATTTTCCTTTGATTCACATGGTTGAGAGTGATCTGTTGATACACTCAATAAACTCCTATTTTGGGGAAATAACTAAGTTGGTGCTTGGGAACATTTCTATACAAGGTGACATTCATAACTTTCCTAAAACAAATGAAAGTGTTAGTGCGACACTATTTTAACTTAGGAACTTTAGGTGTCTCCCGTGTTGTAATGATTCGGTATTTAAACATGAGGCCTCACCTTCTCACTGGCCCGAGAAGAATGGTTCTATACTTGAAAACTATAGAAAAATGTTCGGTAAAACGGTAATTTTGACCTAGTTGTAATTATGAGATTACCACATGAAGAATATGTCAAAATGAACTTAATAAAAAATGGACATAACCCATCTATAGTGAGGGAAGTTCACCTTAGAGTTTATAGTGGAATTACTCTAAGTTAATAATTATGATTAATTAATTAATGAGTTTAATTAATAAATATATATTATTGGAGCCTATGATATATAGGTCCATTAGGTCCCTATGCTAACCCATATATCATTGTAACTAACCAAGTTATTAATTTAACTAGGAAGAAGGAATTATATTTAAGTAAATTAATTACTTAAATAAAGGAAAATATTAATTGCTTAAATAAAAGGTTTATTTAAATGGAAATTAATATAAATATTATTAATTGTTTAAATAATGAGTTTATTTAATTAAATAATAAAAGGAGAGAATTAAATATATATGTTTTGTGAAGCAAATAAGTATTTTGCCCAAAATAATTAATTAAATGAAATTGATTCAATATTAATTAATTGTGTTAATTTTTCGGCAATATACATAATTAGAAAAGATTATTTGAATTTTTCCTAATTATAAATACATTAAATAATGAGATAAATATCTAAATGGTAAAAGATAAAATTGAAAAATTATCCTCCCTAATTTTACTATGT
This sequence comes from Gynostemma pentaphyllum, assembly GCA_028015215.1. NCBI lineage: Eukaryota > Viridiplantae > Streptophyta > Magnoliopsida > Cucurbitales > Cucurbitaceae > Gynostemma > Gynostemma pentaphyllum. Next base: position 19,260,562 of record CM051349.1, read on the forward strand.
AAAATCGGCAATATGGCTTAAAGGGAAAAGAGATTTTTTCAATTTTCTATCTATTAAGTTAAAGATAAATAGGAATATTAATTGGATTAATATACATAATCTTTTACTATAAATAGGACCATTAAGGCTTCATTATAAATATGAGTTGAAATTTTTAGAAAACCCTCTCGCTTTGGCTTCCCCTATTGCCGATTTTGGCTTATCAAAATAAGAAGAATTTTTCTTCTTCTTCTGTTCTTCCGGTTTCGATTCCCACAAGTTGGGTTGGTTTGTGATCGGGATATAACATAGATGACTTGGTGAAGTTGATTGATGCTGTAAAGGAAACCCCAATGATGCTGTAATGGAAACCCAAATCAATTTTCTATTAAATCTACAATGTAAGTTTTTGAAAGCCTTATAATTCTAGTTTAAGGTTTGATCACAATTGCATGTTATTAACGGATCCGTAATTAAATGTTAATTAATTTACTAAAGAAATTCCTCTAATTTAGTAAATAGTTCCTTCAAAAACTACCAAAATCCGTCAAATAGAATAATTGGGTTGAGGAAATTACTTACTAACAAGCTCTTACACCATGAATTGAACTTAAAATTCCACAAATTGTGGCTTCAAATTGCCAAATCCCCTTGTTTTTTTTTTCTTTCTCTTTCTTTTTCCCTTTCCCTTCTCCTTTCTCTTTCTCTTTCCCTGCTCACGGGCTGTTGCAACCAAAAATCATATTTATTTTTTTTGTTTTTTCTTATTGACACCACCTATTGCCACGTGTCAATGCCCCAGCTACACCTTCACATGCATTTTTTTTTTGAACTTATCTTCTTAACTTATTTTAAAAAAAAAAGAGTATGCAGGTATGCTATCCAATGAAATTTCCCTTTACTTTTATAAATAACAAGATAACACCATTTTTCTTAAATTTTGAAAACATTTACTATTTTCAAAAATAGTTATTAAAACTGTCATCTAGTGGAATTTCTCAAAAACATAATAGATATAATAATTAAATTAAAAAAAATATTTTATTAAAATAAATTAAAGAAATATGTGTAAAAACCTCTTTTAAACACAATTTTTAAAATATTTACCAAACATTACCGAAATAGAATACTTAAATTTAAAAAGGGATATAATAGATTGTTAGTAGAGTACCCATCATGTGTGGTTTTATTTGTCTCAAATGGTATTAATTATTTAGTCATTTTTGTTATTTTATCTTAAATGATATAGATTTGGGTATTTATTGACCTTCGTATTGTCATAAGTCGAATACCACAAACGAATTGTCATTCCAATATTGGGGAAAAAAATAATGATTAAAATTTTATTTCAGTCTACATCATCAGTGATATTTTTGTAATTTTGACTTTCTTAAATTATGTGTTTTATTTTCATTTCGAAGTATGAGTATGCGATTTTGATATGTAACATACGATTTACCATATTTTTCACAATATTTCGTTTATATAATATTTTTTGAATTATTTTCTAAATATGTAATAATAATATATAAATAAATAATTCCCCATCATGGTCCATTGAGAGAATACATTCCTAAACTAAACTCTGAAATAAAAACAAAAAAACAAAAAAAATTTCTCAAAAGATAAAAAAAGAAAGAAAAAATTCAAAACAATATCCAATTAATTTACTTTCCAAACTACATCAAACATTATTTTTAGAAAGATTTTCCTACGATTATGGTCCAAATTCCAATCCATCCGAGGATAATTGGGTTAATTATTTTCCATAAAGTACACGACATTCAATATTATTTTATTTTTAGAATTGTATTATGTGTTTTAATATTGGTTATTTGGTTGAAGTTAATACTATTATATTTTATATATAATTTGTCATAAATAGCATAAATATGCATACTAATTACTAAAATGTCATAACTTTTAAAAAATTATTCAAATAGCATAATTATAGTTCAATAAATTATTGAACTATTTTTTATGGGTATTTTTTAATGATTATATATGTTTTTTTTTATACTTTTTGTAGTCAAGAAATTATTGAACTATAATTATGCTATTTGAGTAGTTTTTGAAAAGTTCTGACATTTCAATAATTAGTATGTAAAAATATGTTATTTTAATAACTGACCTTTTTTACATCTCTTTTAAATTTATTATATATTTAAAATTAGAAAATCAGGTTTCAAAATCTCATTTTCGCACCGGACCCCTATTATCTTAGGACTGGCCATGTTTATCAATAATTCATTTTCTATTTAAATATATTATATAATTATAAATTGTAGTTTAAAATTATAATTATGCATCTAAAATCAACAAAATAATATATTTTTTTTAATTTATCATTTTATTCACTCATCATCACTAAAAAAAACTTGTTCAACGATATAAATTTTACACTTTAAAAACAATAAATGATTCACATCCATACTTCCTTAACAATTTTCTAATGTGGGAATCGGAAAGAATATATTTAAAAAAATATAAGTAATTTATAAATAAAGTAAAAGTTATTTTTTCCCCTAGAAAAAGAAAATTAAAAAGTAAATTTATTATTAGAAATAGAAGTCTGGATCCATCACTTGTTGGATGCAATATTTTTAAAATCACTGAAAGAAAATAAGCTACAATTCATAACTGGGTTTTTTTAAATTTTTTTTTTTTTTAGATATTACATCAAATTGGAGAAGGGGAGAGTCAGACCTTTAACCTCGAGAAGGGAGCAGGTGTCTAACCAATTGAGTTAAGCTAGCTCATATTCGCGATTAAAATTTTATTTCAGTCTACACCTTTGATGATAATTTTGTAATTTTAATTTTCTTAAATTACGCTTCTTTTTTTTTTTTTTTTGGAAGCATGAGTATACAATTTACCATAATTTTTCTCAATGTTTTCATTTATGTAATACTTTTTGAATTATTTTTTAACTAAATTATATTAATAATAAAAAAAATTCCCTATCGTGGTCCATTGAGAGAATACATTCCTAAACTAAACTAAACTCTGACTTTCTTAAATTTTTTTTTTTTTTTTAATTTCGAAGTATGAGTATAAGATTTTGACCTGTAATATACGATTTACCTTATTTTTCACAATATTTTCGTTTATATAATATTTTTTGAATTATTTTCTAAATATGTAATAATAATATATAAATAAATAATTCCCCATCATGGTCCATGGAGAGAATACATTCCTAAACTAAACTCTGAAATAAAAACAAAAAAATTGCTCAAAAGATAAAAAAAGAAAGAAAAAATTATCCAAAACAATATCCAATTAATTTACTTTCCAAACTACATTGAACATTATTTTTAGAAAGATTTTCCTACGATTATGGTCCAAATTCCAATCCATCCGAGGGTAATTGGGTTAATTATTTTCCATAAAGTACACGACATTCAATATTATTTTATTTTTGGAATTGTATTATGTGTTTTAATATTGGTTATTTGGTTGAAGTTAATAATGTTATATTTTATATATTATTTGTCACAAATCGTATAAATATGCATACTAATTACTAAACTGTCATAACTTTTTAAAAATTACTCAAATAGCATAATTATAGTTCAATAAATTATTGAACTATTTTTTATGGGTATTTTTTTAATGAATTTGTCTGTTTTTTGTTTTTCTAAGATCAAGTTCAATAATTTATCGAACTCTTTGATTATTTTTCATTATTATTTTCAAGGAATTTGTTAACTTTTTTTTTTTTTATACTTGTTTAGTTCTATAAATTATTTAACTATAATTATGTTATTTGAGTAATTTTTTTAAAAGTTCTGACATTTTAGTAATTAGTATATAAAAACATGATATTTTAATAATTGACATTTTTCTTATACATCTCTTTCAAATTTATTATGTATTTAAAATTAGACAATCAGGGTCCAAAATCTCATTTTCCCAACGGACCCCTATTATCTTAGGACTGACCATGTTTATCAATAATTCATTTTCTATTTAAATATATTATATTTCCTTAACAATTTTCTAATGTGGGAATCGGAAAGAACATATTTAAGAGAAAAGTAATTTATAAATAAAGTATAAGTTATTTTTCCCTTCGATAAATAAAAAAAGGTTATTTTTCCCTTAGAAAAAGTAAATTAAAATTTTAAATTTACTATTAGTTTGTGCCTCCTCTCAAATAGGAGTCTGGATACATCACTTGTTAAATGTAATATTTTAAAAATCACTGAAAGAAAATAAACTACAATTCATAATTGCTTTCTTTTTTTTTTTTTTTTTTTTTTTTTAAGATTTTACATCAAATTGGAGGAGAGGAGACTTGGACCTTTAACCTTAAAAAAAGGAGCAGATGTCTAACCAGTTGAGCTAAGCTAGCTCATATTCGTGATTAAAATTTTATTTCAGTCTACATCATTGGTGATCAGTGGCGGAGCCAGGATTTAAGTCGAGGGGGGGCACATGCAGTAAACGGCAACTTAAAATTCTCATGCCAATAAAAATATCTTACTTTCAATTTTGAGACATAAGCGGTTCATTTTCAGTTTGTATTTTATTTTTAAATTTTTTTAATCAGTTTAGTGTCGATTTTAACCAAAACTGACATAAACCGAACTTAAAACACCCTTAATATGCAATACATGCAATTATATAATTATTGATAATAATAATAATAACTATAAAAATAAAATTTACATATTCATTAGTGGTATTAATTTTTTTTTAAATTAAGTCAAGTAAATATTAATCTATTTTATTTTTTATGTTCAAAATAATTCTATTTATATTAATAATTATATAGATAGATCAATGATAAATAATGAAATTTTTTATTGAATATATTTATAATCTAAAAGAATAAAAAATATATTTTTTAATTATATTTTGATTTCAAAACTCTTGAAATTAGAGATACTAACTAATTTATTTTATAAATAAAAGAATGGTTTTGACTTTTAAAATGTGCAGAAAACTAAAAGATGCTCTGGGAAGGATTTGAAATCAGGGGAAAGAGCGAATAAAAAGCGGCTTAGCCAATTGCACTATAAAGCTGCATGTGAATCATATTTCTCAGTTATATATTGATATAAAGTCAGGGGCACAAATTAATTTTTAATTTAAACCTCATATATATTTATAGTTAATCTAAAAATTGAGGGGGCACGTGCCCCCTGGCCCCTATGTAAATCCGCCCCTATTGGTGATATTTTGTAATTTTGACTTTCTAAAATTACGTTTTTTTCTTTCTTTCTGAAGTATGAGAATACAATATATTATATTAATAATAAAAAAATTCCCTATGGTGGTCGATTGAGAGAATTCATTCGTAAACTAACTCTGAAATTAAAAAAAGAAAATTGTTATAAAAAAAGAAAAACTTATCCAAACAATATCCAATTAATTTACTTTCCAAACTACATTGACACATTATTTTTAGAAATTAGATTTTCCTACGATATGGTCCAATCCATTAGCGGATAATTAGGTTAATTATTTTCCATAAAGTACGCGATATTCAATATCATTTTATTTTAGGATAGAGCTTCCATTTATTCATATAAAAACCACTTCTTCTTCTTTCTTCTTTATTATATTTTCTGAGTTTGTTTAGAAGAAACCGATTTGAAATATGAATAATTATTCGGAAAACGAGTTTTCATTATCTTCTGATGATAGTGATATGTATTATTCAGTTAGGTATAGAGTCGTCCATGATTCTAGAGCTAATTCATCTGATCTCCCTGAACTCGAATTTCGAATGAATTATTTATCTCGCTTTGATTCTTCCTCCCAACTTCTTCCTTTTATGCCCCACTCTCACTTTTCCTTTCCTTTTCACTTAATTCAACAAAACCCTTTTTCCTGCGTACCTTTTCTTTTTCAGTTTTTCTCTTGCTTCCATATCTCCCCAACTCATTCCAATCTTCTTGCTCACAAAATCATCTTACTTGTTATTGCTCAGGATTCCGAGTCTATCGGCTTTCCGCTTGGAGTTGTTGCTCATATTGATCTCATCCAGAACTTCTGGTTTGATCAATCCTTTTCAATCGTTGATGATATTGAAACGACGACGGAAGGATCAATAGAGTCCGGTATCGAAAGGTTGAAGAAGAAAAGGAAGTTTGTGAATTTAGGGGATGATGAATTGGGGAATTGTGTTGTTTGTCATGAAGAATTATGCTCTACCACTGATAATAAGGAGGTGATTAAAATGCATTGTGATCACTTGTTTCACGAATCATGCATTGTTCAATGGCTGAAGAAGAGTGATTCATGTCCGTTGTGTCGAAGCCCCGCTACGAAATAATTAATATCATCTACTTCCTAATGCTAGAAGAACTACTATTACTTTATAAATATTCTTGAATTCAGTTTGCTCAATTTTAGTTTTTGTAAATATTTCATTTTTAGTAAACGCTCTTTGGGTGTTTTTTTTTTCTTTTCTTTCTGTAAATAAGTCTCGAATTTTACATTCTCTACTTTGTCAATTTCTATTTAATTTTATCATATTCAATAAATATGTGATCCGGTTAACTCTTATAATCCAAGAGGAATATAACGTATGTACTCCAAATTTAAGTATTTTTGTCTAGAAAAACAATTAATAAAAAATGTTAATGTTTTTTTACTGTTATAACTTAAAGGTTCCGACTAAATACATATAATTAGGATTAATGTTTTTCAGTGCATTTGTTTTGCGCATATAAAAGTTGACTTTTTTACGTGCAAAGATTGTATTTTTTTTAATAGGTCAAACAAAAAGTTTTGTTTATGAAAGTATTATAGGTCAATTCAATTTTCCCCATTTTAGTTTTTGTAAATATTTCTTTTTCTTTTTGCTAATTAGTCTTGAAAAATAATTATACTGGCCACCAAGTTAATTTAGATGAATTTGACATTTTTTACTTTGTCAATTTCTTTTTAATACTATCCTATTCAATAAATATGTGAATTATACTAATTTTTATAATCGAATAAAAATATAGGAGTAAGTATTTTCTTCTAGAAAAATAGTTAAAATAAAAGTGCATATGTTTTGCGTATACAAAAGTCGACTTTTTCCTTGTAAATATGCAGTAATCAAATATTAATAGTTGAGAAGGGATCTAATTGCACTGAAATTTTTTGTAAGATTACATCAAAGTAGGGAAGGGGGACTCGAACCTTCGACCTCAAGGGAAAGGGAGTATATGCCTAACCAGTTGAGTTATGCTCATATTGGCATCTAATTGCACTGAATTGATGCAAGTAATTCTGCCAATTTGATTAACAAATCGGTTACAATTTGGTTACAATTTTTTTAATAACAGCTTCAATAAGGATATATTTTTAAAAATAGCTATTAAAAATGTCATCTAGTGGAATTTCTCAAAAACATAATAGATATAATAATTAAATTAAATAAATCTTAAATAAATTAAAAAAAAAAGTGTAAAAACCACTTTTAAACACAATTTTAGAAATCCTTCTTAAAAAAAAACATAATTTTAGTTACCGATATAGATTACTTAAATTTTAAAAAGGGATAATAGTAGATTGTTAGTAGAGTACCCGTCATGTAGTTTTTATTTGTCTTAAATGGTAATTAGTTAGTCATTTTTGTTATTTTATCTTAAATGGTATAGATTTGGGTACTCATTGATCTTCGTATTGTCACAAGTTCAACGCCACAAACGGATTGTCATTCCTAATCTTAGATAAAAAATAATGATTAAAATATTATTTTAGTCTACATCATTAGTGATATTTTTGTAATTTTGACTTTCTTAAATTATGTTTTTTTTTTTTTTCATTTTGAAGTATGAGTATACGATTTTGACATCTAATCGATATGTAATAGTATAATACAATATACGATTTACCATATTTTCCATAATATTTTCGAATTATATTTTAAATATGGTAATCATAATAAATATAAAATAAAAAAATTCCCCATCGTGGTCCATTAAGAGAAGAATACATTCCTAAACTAAACCGTGAAATAAAAAAAATGTGCAAAAAATAAAAAAAGAAAGAAAAAAGTATCCTAAACAATTTCCAATTAATTTACTTTCCAAACTCCATTGAAACATTATTTCTAGAAAGATTTTCCTACGATATGGTCCAATCCATTCGAGGATAATTAGGTTAATTATTTTCCATAAGGTACAGGATATTCAATATTATTTTATTTTTGTATAGATATTCCATTTATTCATATAAAATTACTTCTTCTTCTTCTTTCTTCCTTATTATATTTTCTGAGTTTGTTTAGAAGAAACCCAAATGAAATATGAATAATTATTTGAATCAAAACGAGTTTTCATCATCTTCTGATAGGAATACCTATTCTTTAATTAGGTTTAGCCTCCATGATTATAGAGCTAATTCATCTGATCACCAACTTGAATTTCGAATGAATCATTTATCTCACTTTGTTTCTTCTATTCCAATGCCTCACGCTCACTTTTCCTTTCCTTTTCACTTACTTAATCAAAACCCTTCTCTCTGCTTACCCCATCTTCTTCACTTTTTCTCAAACTTGAATATCTCCCACACTCATTCTAATCTTCTTGCTAACCAAATCATCTTACTTGTTCTTAACTATACTATTTCTCGGGATTCCGTGTCTATCGTTCCGCTTCGAGTTGTTGCTCATATTGATCTCATCCAAGACTTCTGGGTTGATCTATCCTTTTCAACTGTTGATGATCAAACGACGACGACGACGACAAGAGCGGGAGGAGCAACGGAATCCGGTATCGAAAGGTTGAAGAAAAAAAGGAAGTTTGTGAATTTAGGGGATGATGAATTGGGGAATTGTGTTGTTTGTCATGAAGAATTATGCTGTAGCAGTGATAACAAGGAGGTGATTAAAATGCATTGTAATCACTTGTTTCATGAATCGTGCATCGTTCAATGGCTGAAGAAGAGTGATTCATGTCCGTTGTGTCGAAGCCCCGCTACAAAGTTATTGAAATCATCTACTTCATCATGCTAGGATGAATTACTCTACTCTGTAAATATTCCTGAATTCTCAATTTGCCAAATTTTAGTTTTTATAAATATTTCATTTTTAGTAAGTACTCTTTTGGTGTTTTTTTTCTTTTCTTTTAATTAATTAGTCTAGAGAAAGAATAATACTTCTTCTAGACTAATTTGAATGAACTTCTATATTCTTTACTTTGTCAATTTCTATTTAATATTGTTATATTTAATAAATATGTGAGTCAGATTAATTTTATGATCGAATAAGAATATAACATATACTTCAAATTAATTTAGAAGTACGCATTTTCCTCTAAAAAAATTAGTTAGACAAAAGAATTCATGTTTGTTTTTTACTTCTATTAAAACTTAAGGTTCCGACATATGTTTTGCGCATAGAAAAGTTGACCTTTTCCTTATAAAGGTGCTGTTTGTCAAAATATGTTTTTTTTTTCCTTCTTAATAATTTTTCTTAAATAAATTAAAGTATTTGTATTTAAGATGGGACTTGGTTTAGTTTTGTAATTTTCTTCATTTTAACTCACAATGGAAATGAGGGATAATTCTATTTGTTGAGAATCTTATGTCAGACAGATGAAGGGGACTCACAATATTTATTAAAATACATGAGCTAATTCTCTCATTGTCAATTGGTCTTGAGATGGTACTTCATGGTCTAAAAATAGGATCCGACGCAGGAATAGTGAGATTAAAAGAGGCATTATCTTGAGGGGACATATTGAGAATCTCAAATCGAAAAAATGAAATGAACTCATAATTTTTATAAGATACAGCCAATAATATTTTCTCATCCTAAGCACAAACAATAGAAAACTAGTATGTAGTTGTTATATATGTACATAGTTATGAGAAAATAAGGGTCTCCAAAGGAAACTTTTTTTTATATATTTTAGATATTATAATAAATTAGAGGAGGGGAGACTAGGACTTTCGACCCGAAAGAATGGAACGGGTGGCTAATAAGTTGAAATATGATCACATTAGCTATTAAGATTTCATTTTTAAATGATAATATTCTATTCTAAATTTGAAAATTTATTCTTGATTTTTTTGAAAACAATATTATTCTTGATTTTTTTAAATGATAATATAATATTATAAAAAAAATACTATTCTTGATTTTTTTTTTTTTTTCCAAAATTTTTTCTATATTGAAAAATATTCCTTCATAAAATATCGTTTTTAAAATTCTAATTAATTAATAGCCGAATGGTAAAAAAAAAATATAGGAGCAAGTAGCAGATTACTTTCCCTAAAACCAAGTAGCCGATTACTTTCCCTAAAACTCTCAAATTATAAAAGGAGAAAAATTACTTTCCTAAAGCAATAACCAATCAGCTAACTTGTCATTCAGAGAATACTTTCCTACTCTGAAATAAATAAATAAAAAAAAATAATAACAATAATAATAAAAAAGAAACTTTCCTTAAACAAAAATGAATTAATTTCCTAACTACATTATATTTGGAGAGATTTTCCTTTTCTTTCCATTCCTAAAGGCTAAAACAATTTGGCATTCATTTCAACTCTATAAACTCACTCTTCTTCTACTTACTGTCTCAGTTTCTTAATTACTCCAAATATGAATATATCTTCTTCATCTTCATCATTATCTTGTGAACTTGGCCATAGCCTCTGTGGTTCAACAGTTTCATTTGGACATCGACTTCAACTCCGAATGAATAATATCTCTCGCCTTGTTTGTCGACTTCCTTCCCCTGACCTTCCGCCTCTAATCATCCAACAATCTCCTTCTTCAACTACAATGTCTCATTCTCACTTTTCCTTTTCTTTACACCAACTTAAAACATACCCCTTTCTTTGCAAATTCCATCCTTTTCACTTCCTCTCTGACTTCAATATTCCCTCCTCTGCTTCTGACTTTCTTGCTCGAAAAATCATCTTATTTGTTAAACAAAACTTTATTTTTGTCTCTGGGAATGGGAACCGGAATTTTAATTGGATCAACCCGTTTCGAGTTTTTGTTGATATTAATTACATTCAAATGTTCTGGATTGATTATATTCCACATCTTTATCCCTCTATCAGTAACAGAAATATTGTTGATGAAACTTTATTTCTTGTTGATGAAATTCTTCCAACAACAACAACTACTAGAGCCAGAGGGGCAAACAAATCCACTATCGAAAAGCTCAAGAAACACAAGTTTGTGAATTCAGGAGATGAGGAATTGGGAGATTGTGTTGTTTGTCATGAAGAATTATGTTGCAGCACTGATAATAAGAAAGTGATTCAAATGCATTGTAATCACTTGTTTCATGAATCATGGTCTGAGTAAGAGCAATTCATGTCCCTTGTGTCGAACCCCGCTTCAAAATTGAATCAACTCCTTCATATTGATAGAACTAGAACCCGAAGAGACAACTTTACTTTTGTAAATCCTGAATTTCCTCAATTTTGTGTTTACATTTACTTCATTTTAGTTACTGCCATTTGGGACTCACTTTTGTAAATCCTGACCGAAAAAATACTTTATGCAAGTAATTCTGCCAATTTAATTAACAAAGTGTTAACAAAAAGCGACAAATGATTAATATATAAAAGTAAATGATAATCTAAAGGGATCTATAGCACTGAATTATGCAAGTGATTCTGCCCATTTGATTAACAAAGGAATCATAAAGCTCCTTCCAATTTTTTATATCCAGATTCAAAACACAGCTACAACTTTCTAAAATTTTGAAATTGAATTTCATGGATAATGCAAAAAGAAACCATTCACTTGAAATCCTCCGAAACCTCGGACTAATATTTACAGAGATACTCTTTTGATTTTCTATTGCTCTCCAGAAAGGTATTGATTGATTGATCAATCAATCTACCACAACCAGCTTCTGATACTCTTTACCAGACAGAGCCATTTCCATGACCAATTCAGGGTTAATGGTTCCATCATTGTTCAAAAACAATTTAATCAAATTCTTTGAGAATCCACTGACCATTGCCACCCCGTCCTCCGTTGCCAACACCGGCGTCGCCATTGAATCTCTTAAATTCCAGAATACAATCTGTGGAACAACTGACCCATATCCTTTCTCTGTAAATTTTCTCACTATCACCTTGTAATCTGTTTCCCATGAGTTGTTAGATGCTTGATCAAACTCCATGTCACTAAAAACAAACACTCTTTTTATCATCTCTTCTTCTTTCAATTTTCCATCCACAGCTACTCTCAGAATCAAATCAAACACCTTCTGGAAATCAGTGTTCATCCCCCACTTCATTTCCCTCACAAATTCAGATTTCGATTTCAGATCATCCCCTTTAATTAAATGAAGTTGAGGTCTTTTACTGAATGTGATTACTTTACCCTTCCATGGATCTTCACTCAATTCAGAAACCAAAAGACCCAAAGCAACACATACTTCCATCGGAATCCCACTCATACTTCCAGACACATCACAAACAGCAATACAGTTTCTCAACTTCCCTATCTTTAACAAATCATCCACCATTCTCTTCCATTGAAGCTCTGCTACTAATCCATCATCATCATGCAAACATGAAATGATCTCGTGGGGAAGCAATGCTCCAGCGGTGATTTTCGTTTTACCGGTCCTTACGTCTTCCAAATACTGAACAAACCGTTCTCTATCGTGTTTCAAAAACTTGTCCTGGTACATTGTCATCGCAACAGAGGCTACTCTATTGTATGGAATTGAATCCCATCGATTGGCTCCGATATAAACTTCAGGCAATTCCAAGGCTTTCCGAAGTGGTACAAGAATTTCCTTCCTCAATCTATCACGAACCCTATATGCATAATGAGCCTCTTCAATCCCTTCGTATTCCGGATACGATTCACGTGGAAAAACCCTTCTCGCTATGCCCTCACACAACAATGTGGATCGATCGAAGGATGAATCAATAGAAGGGCACCATTTTGCAGCAAGACTAATTTTTGTCAAATCATCAGATTTCAAATACTGAATATCAGCTTTCAAGCAATCAGCAAAGAATTCAGAAACCGTATCGTACAAGAATCGATAATCGGGATCACTTCTGTAACATTCCAAAGCCTTCTTAGCCATAGAAAGCCTTTTTTTATTCTTCTCCGCCCTGATCATTTCATCCGAATCTCGGCTACTTTTATAAAACCGCTGATTCTTCTGCTTCAGTCTCACATCCAAACCCTCAAGAAGACGGTAAAGAATCTCAAGAAGATCCTTGAAGTAACCAAATTGAGCAATAGAAGGGACATTGAAAGCTAGGGTTTTAGGATGATTTTGATGAAGCCAAAATGCAGCAGTGTAGAAACCCTCTCTATCAGATTTACCAGTACCACGAACACCTCTTAAATTACATATAAGTTTAAGAGTTGTCAATGAATTGTAATCCCATGCTGATTCTAGTCTCTTCTTCAAGAATTCAGAATCCGTGTCGGGGACGATATGGAAGAAGAAATCAAGACAAGGGTTTCCTGAGGAAAGATAAGTCGGAGACATATTTTCCGTATAACCCATTGGTGGATCATTGAATTTGTTGAAATTGGCCACCATTACATCAATAAACGGGATACCGGAACTGTCACCGGCGCCGGTTGATTTTCCGATTGGATTGTAAAGTTCAGGAGGACCGAGAAGGGAAAGAGGAGACGTCGTTGATCGGCATCGAAATTGAGCATTGTTTGATAGAAACAGAGATGGAGATGAAAATGGTGATAAAGATCGATTCAAGAAACGGGTTTGAGTTGGAAGGATGAAACGTTGAGGGTGGATTTTCATTTTCATTTGAATTTGCATTTGCATTGTTATGAACAATCTTTGGACTTGAATTTGAATTTGCATTATTATGAACAATCTTTGGATTTGAATTTTGATATAGAAAAAAAGAAATGATTGGGGAAATGGAACGTGGTTTTTTAAGTCGGTGGGTTTTTCTATGGTTTCTTGGTATTAAGGAAGCTCATCAAATTGTTAAGAGACAAACTAACTCATTATTACATTGTTAGTTTGTTAGAAGTTAGTTATTCTAAACTAATTATTCTTTTCTCTACAATCTCATCACATAAAATATGAGAGATGTAAGTGATTGAGAATTCATCTTTTTTTTGTGATCATTCCTTTCTTCATCTTCTCTCTTCTAATATAGTATCAGTTACTCAAGGCTAATTATCATTATTGATATGTTAAACTTTCCTTTTTGTCTTTTATTAAGCTTTTCTCTTTCTTCGATCCTCTGTGAAATTCATGGCGTCTACATCCACTACTTCCTCCCATCTTCTGCATCCTACTTTTTTGTCTGTTAATCAAGAATCAAAGGCTGAATATTGGCTTTGAATATGCAAGTTAGATTCAAGTGGGTAATGACTCAGGTTTGAATATTACACATTCAGGCTCTTCTACTGTCTTTTGTCCATCCAATTCATAATCTTTTAAACTTAACAATCTACTTCATATTCCTTGTATTATTAGAAACCTTATCAGTGGCAATCAATTTGCAAGTAATCTATACATAAGGGTATTTTAGAGAAAGAGCATAAATATATCATATTTCCCTATACACAATTCTCATCAAACAAATACAGTAATCTATAAATTACCCATGCATTCTCATATTATTGTTAAGTTAAACAAACACTAATCTAAGATTACCGGTAATCAAATACTCTGGCATCAAATTCTCAGGTATTAGATTAATAGAGGTATCTTAGATTACAAACCAAACGGGGGTAAGAATAATATGTTTTTTTATCATCCAAAGCTCTCGACAAGTATGAAACCCAACACACATACTCATAAGATAACACTCTTTTTTTAAAATTTTGAAAACATTTACTATTTTTAAAAATAACTATTAAAAATATCATCTAGTGGAATTTCTCAAAAACATAATAGATATATCAATTAAATTAAAAAAAATATTTTCCTCAAATAAATTAAAGAAATATATGTAAAAACCACTTTTAAACACAATTTTAAAAATATTTACCTAAACAAACATTACCGATATAGAATACTTAAATTTAAAAAGGGATATAGTAGATTGTCAGTAGAGTACCCATCATGTGGTTTTTATTTTTCTTAAATGGTATTTAATTATTTAGTATTTTTGTTATTTTATCTTAAATGGTATAGATTTGGGTATATTTATTCACCTTCGTATTGTCACAAGTCCAAGGTTACAAACGGATTGTCATTCTGAATCTTGGATAAAAAAAATAATGATTAAAATTTTATTTCAGTCTACATCATCGATGATATTTTTCTAATTTTGACTTTCTTAAATTATGTTTTTTTTTTTTCCATTCTGAAGTATGATTATATGATATTGACCTGTAATTATATATGCAATATACGATTTGCCATATTTTTCACAATATTTTTGTTTGTATAATATTTTTCGAATTAATTTTAAAATATGTAATAAATAAATAAATAATTCCCCATCGTGATTCGAGAATACATTCCTAAACTAAACTCTGAAATTAAAAAATAAAAAAAATCCAATTAATTTTCTTTCCAAACTACATTGAAACATTATTTTTAGAATGATTTTCATACGATACGATATGGTCCAAACAATCCGAGGATAATTAGGTTAATTATTTTCCATAAACTACAAGAATATTCAACATTATTTTATATTTTGGATTGATCTTCCATTTATTCATATAAAACAATCCGAGGATAATTAGATTAATTATTCTTTCTTCTTCTTATTATATTTTCTGAGTTTGTTTAGAAGGAACCCCCCAAATGAAATATGAATAATTATTTGGATGAAAACGAGTTTTCATTATCTTCTCATAGACTCCATGATTATAGAGCTAATTCATCTGGTCACCAACTTGAATTCCGAATGAATTATTTATATCGCTTTGTTTCTTCCATTCCAATGCCTCACGCTTACTTTTCCATTCCTTTTCACTCACTTTATCAAAACCCTTCTCTATGCTTACCCCTTCTTCTTCACTTTTTCTCTAACTTCATTATCTCCCCAACTCATTCTAATTTTCTTGCTAACAAAATCATCTTACTTGTTCTTAACCATACTATTGCTCTGGATTCCGAGTCTATCGGTCCGCTTCAAGTTGTTGCTAATATTGATCTCATCCAAGGCTTCTGGGTTTATCGATCCTTTTCAATTGATGATGATCAAACGACGACGACGACGACAAGAGCGGGAGGTGCAACGGAATCCGGTATCGAAAGGTTGAAGAAAAAAAGGAAGTTTGTGAATTTAGGGGATGATGAATTGGGGAATTGTGTGGTCTGTCATGAAGAATTATGCTGTAGCAGTGATAATAAGGAGGTGATTAAAATGCAATGTAATCACTTGTTTCATGAGTCGTGCATTGTTCAATGGCTGAAGAAGAGTGATTCATGTCCGTTGTGTCGAAGCCCCGCTACAAAATTATTGAAACCGACTACTTCATCATACTAGAAGAACTACTCTATTTTGTAAATATTCTTGAATTCTCAATTTGCCCAATTTTAGTTTTTATAAATATTCATTTTTAGTAAGTACTCTTTAGATTGTTGTTTTTTTTTCTTTTCTTTTGCTAATTAGTCTATAGAAAAAATAAATACTTCCTCCAGACTAATTTGAATGAATTTCTACATTCTTTAATCTTGTCAATTTCTATGTAATATTATCATATTCAATAAACAGTGAGTTCTATCAGCTTTTATAATCGAAATATAACATATACTTCAAATTAATTTAGAGGTAAGAGTATTTTTCTCTAAAAATATAGTAAGAGAAAAGTGTTAATTTTTTTTTTACTGCCATTAAAACTTAAATGGGTTCGATTTAAAATATAATAATTAGGGTTAATGTTTTTCAGTGCATATTTGCCTATACAAAAGGTGACTTTTTCCTTATAAATGTGCTGTAGTTAAAAATAGTATTTTTTTTAATAGGCCAAACACAAAAGTTTTGTTTATGAAAGTATTATAGGTCATGGCCATTCCTCGGAATAATTATTTGTTAAATAAATTAAGGGAGAAGTATATGGTGGGTAAATAAATTAAGTTTTTGTATATAAGATCAGACTTTGTTTAGTTTTGTAATATTTTCTTCATATTACTCACAATGGAAATGAGGGATTAATTCTATTGTTATTGTCAAAACCAACTGCCAATAGTATTTTCTCATCCTAAGCACAATACAACAGGAAACTAGTATGTAGTTGCCAGTTGGTATATATGTACACAGTTTCTCAGAAAATAAGAGGCAAGAAAGGAAACTTTTTTTTTAGATATTATGTCAAATTTGGGAGGGGAGATTTGAATATTCAATCTCGAGAGAAGGGAACCGGTTCCTAATCCTAACTAATTGAACTATGTTCATGTTATTATTAAGATTTAAGATTTCATTTTAAACGATAATATAGTATTTTAAATTTGAAAATTTATTTTTGAACGTTTTTAAAAATACTATTCTTGAATATTTTAAATGATAATATGGTATTTAAAAAATCCATTCTTCAATTTATTCAAATTTTTTTCTATATTTAAAAATATTCCTTCATAGAATGCTATTTTCAAAAATTCTAACTAATTAATTGCTGAACGGTAAAAAAAAAAGAGAGAGATATATATTTAGCAGCAAGTACCCGATTTCTTTCCTAAAACTCTCAAATTATAAAAGGGAAAAAATTACTTTTGTTAGACTAGATCCATGACCGATTCAAGAGATTAATTGCAGAAGCGTACCTGAATCCATGGATTAGTGCAAGAATTGAGAGTTATGGATTTCCTTTCCTCTGTAAATTCACTGTTCTCCTTGAGAGAAAACTTCTCAAATGGGGGAAAGAAGTTACGTGAAATTTTTACAAGGAATGGGGACTATAACCCACTCTGTTAACTGCTTCAGCAGTTACAAATTTTATATATTTATAATTTAGCCCCTCGATAAATTATAAATATAAAATGTTATCTATGCATATATGTAAGTCCATGGGAATGTCAATGCCTAAACTTTATTAGATCACTTCAATTGGCTAATTATAAATAGCATACACATTTAATTAACTACACGTGTGGTCCCTAATTATTGAATTTATTCCAACAACTTTTATTATAATTCAGCCCAATAATGATGACAGTTATGATTAAAAATAAACAAAACCTAATATGCAAGGCTTCAATCTCAGCTCCTCCATCATTTTTTTTGTGACACAAACGATAGACTTTCATAAAAGGAATCAAAACAAAACAAAAAACAAGTTGGAGCCATTTTTGACTAAATTATGAACTTCGGAGTTAAACTCCCTTCTAATAAAAAATAAATTCAGAAAATTAAACTTAGACCTCACAGCCTTAATAGACTCTAAAACCCAAAAGAAATTAGTAGGACAAACTACAACCTCATTAATAACTCAGCGCCTCCATCACTTAATTACTTTAAATACGAATATGTCATCTTTTGAACTTGGCTATACCCTTCATGGCTCAAGAATTTCAATTGGACACCGCCTTCAACTCCATATGAATAATATCTCTCGTCTTGTTTGTCTACCTCCTTCCCCCGACCTTCCGCCTCTAATCATCCAACAATCTCCTTCTTCAACTACAATGTCTCACTCTCACTTTTCCTTTTCTTTACACCAACTTCAATCATTCCCCTTTCTTTGCAAATTCTATCTCTTTCACTCTCTCTGACTTAATTTCTCAAAAAAATCATCTTATTTGTTAAACAACAATTTATTTTTGTCTCTGGAAATTGGATCAACCCCTTTCGAGTTTTTGTCGATATAGATTACATTCAAATGTCATGGATTGATTATATTCCACATCTTTATCCCTTTATCAGTAACACAAATGCTCTCAACTATTTAATGCTTGATGATACTTTATTTCTTGTTGATTGAATTTCTTCTGGCAACAACAACTACTGGAGCCCGAGGGGCAAACAACTCCGCTATCGAAAAGCTGAAAAAACGCAAGTTTGTGAATTTAACAAATCATCTACCATTCTCTTCCATTGAAGCTCTGCAACTACTTCACCATCACTATCCTTCAAAGATGCTATGATCTTATGGGGAGGCAATGCTCCCACTGCGATTGTAGTTTTACCGGCCTTTACGTCTTCAAAATACTGAATCAACCGTTCTCCATCGTGTTTTAAAAACTTGTTAAGACAAACTAACTAATCATTGCATTGTTAGTTTGTTAGAAGTTAGTTATTGTAAACTAATTATTCTTTTCTCTACAATCTCATCATATAAAATATGAGAGATGCAAGTGATCACAACTTTAATGAGAATTCATCTTTCTTGTGGTCATTCCTTTCTTCATCTTCTCTCTTCTAATATGGTATCAGTTGCTCAAGGCTAATTGTCATTGTTCATATGTTAAGCTTTTCTTTTTCTCTTTTATTAAGCTTTTCTCTTTCTTCGATTCTATATGAAATCATGGCGTCTACATCCACTACTTCCTCCCATCTTCCGCTTCCTACTTCTTTGCCTATTAATCAAGAATTAAAGGTTGAATATTGGCTTTGAATATGCAAGTCAAGTCAGGTTCAAGTGGGTAATGATACAGGTTTGAACATTACACATTTAGGCTCTTCTACTGTCTTTTGTCCATTCAATTTACACTCTTTTAAACTAAACAATCTACTTCATATTTATAGTATTATTAAAAACCTTATCAGTGTTAGTTAATTTACAAGTGATAATCATGTTTTTTTTTTTAATTTCATCCAACTATTTATTTTGTCAAAGATCAGGAAACTTGACAGGTACTACTTGAAGGACAACTTCATGGAGGTTTATATCGATTTAATCAACAAGTACAACATCCTAAATATCTTTCAAGCTCCTTCAAAGTTCCATCTACTCATTCTACTGATAAGAGTGCACATCCTCACTACAATGTCTCTGTTGTTCCCTCATCCCCTTTAGAACTTTGGCATAAAAGATTAGCACATGCCAACTTAGATACTGTCAAATCTATACTAAATTCTTGTAATCTTTCATATTCATCAACTAAAAGTTTATAATTTTGTCATTCTTGTCCTCTTGCTAAAAGTTACAAATTGCCATTTAAATCATCCACTACAGTCTACAATGCACCCTTACAGCTTATTGAGTCTTATCTATGGTGGCCTGTTCACTATTCATCTAGGAATGGATTCAAATATTATATTAGTTTCATAGATGTTTAGGTTAGGTGACAACGGACCTCCACAACTCCACATTCGTATGATATTGTTCACTTTGGGCCTAGGCCCGCATGGCTTTGGTTTTGGTTTCACCCAAAAGGCCTCATACCAATGGAGATGTGTCCTTCCCCTTATACACCCATGATCATCCCCTTCCCTAACCTATGTGGGATTTGTTCTCATCCCAACAATCCTCCCCTCGAACAAATCCACCGAGCCTCCCCTCCATTAGTTCACTCTATCCAGGCCAACTCTCTCTCTAGAGCTCACCGTCTGTCCAATAGAGCCCACCACGGATCGGGTTTTCGAGCCCCCTCACTTTTTTTCGACACCCGAGGATTCCACCCACATCGATAGGGTCGGGGTATGGCTCTGATACCACTTGTTAGGGGACACCAGACCTCCACATTGGTATGATTTTGTCCACTTTGGGCCTAGGTCTGCAAGGCTTTGCTTTCACCTAAAAGGCCTCATACCAATGGAGATGTGTCCTTCCCCTTATACACCCCTGATCATTCTCTTCCCTAACCAATGTGGGATTTTGTTCGCATCCCAATAGTTTACTCTAGGTGCACATGGATTTATTTCCTTCATTCTAAATCTGATGCATATAAATCATTCTTAATCTTGAAAGCTCAAGTTGAAAAGCAGTTCAATACCAAAATTATTCCACTTCAAACTTATTGGGGAGGAGAGTTTCGTTCTCTCACTTCTTTCTTAGAAACACATAACATTATTCGTAGAATAACTTGTCCTCACACTTCCGAACCAAATGGAATCATAGAGAGAAAACATAGGCATATTGTAGAATTAGGTCTTTCTATGCTTGCTCAAGCCTTTTTGCCTCTCAAATTCTTAGATGATGCCTTTGCAACAGTTGTTCATGTGATAAATCGATTGCCTACTAAAGTTCTTCAAGCACTATCTCCTCTATAAAACTACTTGGCAATAAACCAGATTATACATTTCTCAAAGTGTTTGGATGTACTTGTTATCCATATTTTCATCCCTATAACAATCACAAATTGCTTTATAGATCACACTTTTTTATATTACAGTTCTCAACATCATGGTTATAAGTGTCTTGCTTCTAATGGTAGATTATATATCTCAAAACATGTGACTTTTGATGAGTTGTCTTTTCCTTTATCTGATATTTCAAATGCTCCACCCCTCTTACCTACTCCACAGTTTACTTCATTACTACCTATTGCTTTACTTTCTTCTATGAGTGGTACAATATTGTCAAATCCTATATCTACTTCTATTCCTGCTCAATCTCCTACTTATCCTTTAGAGTCTACACCATCCACTGTTTCTCCTACACTTGATCTTCCCAATATTGTAAATTTCTTATACCTCATGAGTCTACCTCTTCTTCTATTTTTATGCCATTATCTCCTACTATTCAATCTCTGCCTATTACTCATGAGACATCTACTTGTCCTGTGTCTATTACTACTTCTACTAATCAAACAGTGAATAATACACACTCAAGGATAACTAGAGGTAAAAATGGTATTCATAAACCAAAGGCTTTTACATCTGTCTTACATCCAAACCCTGAAGAAGACTATAAAGAATCTCAAGAAGATCCTTGAAGTAACCAAATTGAGCAGTAGAAGAGACACTGAAAGCTAGGGTTTTAGGATGATTTTGATGAAGCCAAAATGCAGCAGTATAGAAACCATATCTATCAAATTTACCATTACCACAAACACCTCTTAAAGTGGGATGATTTTGAGAGTTGTCAATGGATTGTAATCCCATGATAATTCAAGTCACTTCTTCAACAATTCAAAATCTATGTTGACGACAATATGGAAGAAGAAATTAAGCCAAGGGCTTTCGAAGGAAAGATAAGTGGGAGACATATTTTCCGTATAACCCATTAGTGGATCATTGAATTTGTTGAAATTGTGTTAGAAGCGTGTGATTAACACTCACAAGAAAAAACAAACAAGAGAATAGATTGAGAAGAATCAACAAATACTTGTATTAAAAAACTTCTCACAAAACAGACTTGGTTCACAAGTTCTCTCAAATTCTAAATCTCTTTGTTTTTCTTCTTCATACAACTTGCTTCAATCAAATGAAGTCTTACCTATTTATAGGATTCTACAAGAATGAATCATGAATCCTAATCAACTCCAATACTATGAACTCACTCATTCATGTATTTACCAAATACATGAATTGTAACGTCCCGATCTTTTCAGGTAATTTTTGAAATTTACATCCCATACAAATTTCTATATGAAATTGATTTTACAATAAATTGTTATTTTAATTTTGATTTTGAGAAGTGATTTAAATTAATTGTTGAGTTAGAATTCAATTTTTCCTAGATATTTAATTTAATATTAAGAAAAGGGGGAGTAATTTGAAATAAAGTGTAGAGTTAATCTCTTCTTGTTATTAGTGGGCCCATTTGTTCCCTTATTTTTATTTATATATAAAAAAAAGAATCCTTATCCACAAATTTCTAGGGTAAGAGATCTTTTGGGCATTTAGTATATATAATTTTTTTTTTCTTCTTACTGTTCACTTTCTTCTCTAAAAGCCTCAGCCGCAGCACCTCTACCCACATTTCATTATTATTTTTTTCTTTTTTTCCTTCCATTTTTCGTTCTTCATCTCTTCTTTTCCTTGCCTTTCACCGTCTCATAAAAGTAGCTGAACACTTTGGAGCTCATGGAAGTGAAAAGAAAATGAAGGGGAAGAAGTTACCATCAACCCTAACCGCTGACACCATTAGAGGTTAGAAAGAGAGAGAGCTTCGTTTCCCTTGTCATTCATCTTTTCCTTCAGTGTTTTTTTTTTTGTGGAGTGGGAAGAAGTTTCCTCCATCTTATAAGACTCAAGGTAAAACTAAGACCCCTTAAACTCAAGCTTTTGCTTCCATTTTATATTTTTGAAAATAAAACTCCATTAATAGTCTGCCTTGTTGCATGTTTAAAAAGGGCGGGGGGGAAGAGATGATTGAGATAACTGGACCTTGCTACAAGATTTTGACCCATTTTTTTTGTTTTCTTTCGACTAAGAGATGAATAGAAAACATCTTATTGACAAAATCACTGTTCACTGAGGCACTATTCACGAATCACTGTTCACGTGGCACTGTTCACGAATCACTGTTCACAAAATCAATTTTGTTCTAATTTAGTTATGAGTTATAAAATGTTTCGAATGATGTTATTTGTAGGTGGAACGAAGCTTAAATCCGGGAATTCACTTTGATTTTAAAATTTGAAACTTGATTTTGGAAGGTGAGTAAAGAGTGGTAAATGAAAGGAAAGTTGGAAATGGCCCCAACTCTTTAATTGGTTCATTTGATTGATTTCATGTTTAATATTGTTTTGATGTTTGATATTTATTATGTGCATATTTTTAAAGCTCCATGAAACTTCACTCTAGCTAGTGTTGGCTTTTTGGGCCTATTAATCTCTTAATTATGTTTTGATGATAACAAACACTTAGTACTAATCAATTTTAGTATTTTAGTGTTGTGTTTTGTAGAGCGGAAAATATCGAGCACGATGCATTTTGAATCGTCCAATTCCGAGCTAAAACGAAAAAGATATGGAATAAAGAAAATTGGTTTTTAAATATTATATTTTATATATTATATTTTCAGATTTAAAAGAAAAAGGAAAAAGGAAAATAAATTGGAAATGTTGTCCTCCGTCCGATCAAAGCTACACACAATCCGACGCTCCAGAATTTTTCTATTATATTTATTTTTATATAATTTCGTATTTAAAATAAATGAAAAAGAAAAATTAAAAACAGATTTGAAAGCAGCCGTATGATTGATTTCTTCAGCTCCATCCGACGGTCTTCGTTCAGCCACGTCCGCGAGTGCATTCCAGCTCCCTGACGCGCCTGCTGCAGCTGACGCATGCTGGGTCCTACCGAGTTGCTTCAGCCAGCCCTTGATTGCCACGCGTCCCTGCTTTCCTCCAATACAGATTTTTGCTTTTTGAAGATGCTGTGAATTGACGCAAATGCCCCTGACTTTTGATTTTATTCCTTCTGCGTCCTGACCTGCTTTTATCTCACATGCTGACCGAAATTTGAGTTCTCTCACAATAGCTCCTCTACCCGAAATGCCCCTGCTGCCCGTGGAAGTTAATATTTTATTATTAATTTCAAAATTCAGATTTGCTCAGCCAATCATATGGTGACACGTGGCACCAACGGATTAATTGCTTCTTCCTCCTCTACATATGGCCGAAAATCAGTGGGGATTTTTATAAAAGAAAAATCTGATTTTGCTCTCCATTGTTAAAGGTCTTCAAGCTTATTATTTACATCATTTTGGATTTATTTTGAGTGATTTTATTAGGCTATTTTGAGAGCCATTCTTGTAAGAGCTTTGATTTTCATATTTACTTTTTGAGAGAGATTTGTAATTGTGTGAAGAATTTATAATTCACACTTGGGGTCGGTTTCCTAGCCCGTAAATAGGAACGGTTAGTGGGTTTGTTCTTGACCCCGGAAAAAGAACGGTTCGGGTTTG
Organism: Gynostemma pentaphyllum; assembly: GCA_028015215.1. NCBI lineage: Eukaryota > Viridiplantae > Streptophyta > Magnoliopsida > Cucurbitales > Cucurbitaceae > Gynostemma > Gynostemma pentaphyllum. Next base: position 19,285,166 of record CM051349.1, read on the forward strand.
ACTTGGATCCCGTGTAAAAGAGTCGAGTTTGATCTTGATCCCGCAAAAGGATTGGGTTATACTTTGCTCCCGGAAAAAGTAATAAATTCCCGAGAGGCGCTCGGGGAGTGGACTAGGCCGGATTTTGGCCGAACCACTATACATCTTGGTGTCATTTCTCTAACCCTTTCCTCTTTACTTATTGCACAAATATTAGTTGCTAAATATTTATTGTGCTAATTTTCGGGATCATTAAATATCAATCATTGGAATTAAATTGATGCTTCACATATTCATTACATAACTTTTATTGAAGCAACCTTGGTTGATAGAAATTCATTGTGATTAAATATTTCCTAATATTTATTGAAATTTAGTTTACTTTGTTTAAGGAATTTCTTTATAAAATTCATATTGATTGTTTGAACTTAAAAAGTCTAATTAACTTGTTAATTAGAAGTCATTAAACGAAAAAGTTTTAAATTAACCTAAAACCCTATTCACCCCCCCTCTAGGGTTGCCATACCGATCCTACAGCTAGTTTATACTTCCATTTTGCTGGGAAGTATGATTACTTTCTCTTCACCACTATTAAGTATATTAGTGTGTTTGATTGATTGGTATGCTCTGGTTTGATTATTGTTATTATGTACTTGAGATGTGAAATTGTTAAAGTAATGATAAATTGAAAGAGGAAACAGGCATGTGTTGCCAAGAATGAATTGGGAAATGCATGTGATTGGAAATGTAAGGTTTGTACACCTTTCTTGTTGCTACGATTGCAGGGCGTAGTTATGGTCCCTGAGATAAGTGAGGCGGCGGTTGTGTACCAAAGCTAGGCGGCAGTTGTGTACCAAAGCTAGAATCACTAGTAAGATCTAAGGCTAACTCAGTCAAGGACTTGCTCTATTATTATTGGACCACTTCATTACTTGTGTAGTTTTGATTGATGGATCCAAGCATGAAAGGTTGCAAATACCGCATTTCATTTTGATTTGTTGTTTGAAGTTTCCTCAACGGTGAGGTGACATGTTTTGTTTAAAGACTTAAAGAAAAGATAATTAAAAGAAGAAAAGTTAACTCTAGTTTCCTTATTTTTCTTTCCAAATAAAGATTGACGTTGTTTACAAGCTTTCCTAACTTTTAACATTCTTTTCTCACTTAGCGAGTTTAGCTAATGGTGTTACACACTAAAAACATTTCAGGTATTGGATGGGGAACCGGGCCTTGACGATTATTGGTGACGGTGCTCTTATGGACTATTACTATTTTGTCATGTCATTTTAGATTCCTAGACCTTGTGTCTTTTTCTTTTAAATTCAGGATTATTGTTTAACTCTATGACTTTTGGATTTCTTTATTTACGTTTTGAATGACTTTGTTTATCAAACTTGTGAATTCCGGGATTCTTTTTTAAATGAATTTTAATGATGAACTATTTGAAATCGAGTCTTCCGCTGCTTTATTATGCTTTAGCATATTTATTATTGAATTTGGGTCGGGTCGTCACATGAATTCACCTAATACATAAATCTCCAAATACATGAACCAATATTAATTAAAGACATGTATCAAATTACCTATAAATAACATGTTTATTTTCACCATCCCCCTTAAACATGTTTCCTGGAGATTCCAAGTAAAGTTATCAACCTGTTGAAACATCAACCTTGAGTGGCTTGGTGAAGATATCAGCAACTTGATCTTCAATCTTCACATAATTAACATGAATCTCCTTCGTCGAAATGCAATCTCTAATAAAATGAAATCTTGTATCAATGTGTTTACTGCGATCATGAAACACCGGATTTTTGGCTAGAGCAATGGTTGACTTGTTGTCCACATTAATCACAGTTGCTTCTTCTTGAACGATCCCAACTGACTTGAGTAAGTTTCTCAACCAAATTGCATGACAAACGTATGATGATGCAGATATATACTCATCCTCACAAGTAGATAGTGTCACTATTGGTTGTTTCTTAGAACTCTAAGAAAAAACAGTATTACCAATAAAGAACACAAATCTACTTGTACTTTTTCGATCATCAAGATATCCAGCCCAATCACTATCACAATAACCCTCCAGCTTGAATTCATTAGAGGATGAATAAAACAATCCATAATCAAGCGTACCTTTGAGGTAACGAAGAATTCTCTTTCCTGCTTTCAAATGAGTTGTTATAGGAGACTCCATTTAATGACTCACCAATCCAACACTGAAAAGAATATCTGGCCTAGTGCAGGTCAAATATCTCAAACTCCCAACTAAACTTTTGAAATATGTAGGATCAACAACATCTCCATCTACATATTTTGACAACTTGACTCTGGTTTTAATTGGAGTTGCAACGGGGTGCGAACTGATCATATTAAATTTCTCTAGAATTTCTTTCATGTATCATTCTTGAGAAATAAATATACCTTCCTCCAATTTCTTCACTTCAATTCCAAGATAATATGACATAAGGCCAATATCCGTCATCTCAAATTCTTGAATCATTGCCTTCTTAAAATCTTCAAACATGCTTTGACAATTTCTTGTAAAAATTAAGTCATCCACATACAAATAAACAAACAAAATATCTTCTTGTTTGTTAGTTTTTGAGTAAAGAGCATGTTTATGAGGGCATCTTAAATACCCATTATCTTGGAAATATTTGTCAATTCTGCTATTCCATATTCTCGGTGCTTGCTTTAACCCGTAAAAAGCCTTTTTTAACCTCAGAACTTTATTTTCTTGGCCTTTCACAACATAGCCAAGAGGTTGCTCCAAATACACCTCTTCCTCAAGATATCCATTAAAAAAAAAGTTGATTTTACATCCATCTGATCTTCCATTTGTTCTTAGCAGCAAGTGAAATAAGCAATTGTATAGTCTTTAAGCGAGCAACTGGGGCAAATACTTCATCGTAATCAATTCCATGTCGTTGAGAGTAGACCTTTACCACTAATATTGCTTTATATCTTTCCACATCTCCTTTTTCATTTCTTTTTGTCTTGAACACCCGTTTTACACCAACTGCTTTCTTGCCATTGGGAAGAGTAGCAAGTTCCCACGTATCATCTTCTTTATAGACTTGATTTCTTCATCCATGGCATGTCTCCATTTTTCTTCTTTTGTAGCTTTTTCAAAGCTTAGAGGTTCATTATCACCAAAAAGACAGAAAAGACTAAGATCATTGAAACTTTGAGATAACTCATCAGTTTCATCATATATTTCACGTAAACTTCTTGTGCGTTGTGGTCCTTCACTCGAGCTAGCTATAGACGATGAAGGTGTTACTTGTTCATGAGTAACTGGTGATGGAAGGTGGTGTTGGTGGAGAATCATACACATCATCTTCTGGAAATATTAAAACTTGTAATCGTCTGGTTCATCATCCCTGTTCCATGCATCTTCCTCATCAAACTCAACATCTCTACTTACCACCATTTTCTCAGTAGTAGGATTGTACAACTTGTAGCTTTTCGAGCTTGGATCATAGCCAATAAAGACACATTTTTCACTTTTATCATCGAGCTTACTACGCTTTTGGACTTGTATATATGCATATACAATACTTTCGAATACTCTTAAGTGAGCAATAGATGGCTTTCTTCCAGTCCATGCTTGTTGAGGAGTCTTGTTCCATAAACTTCTAGTAGGAGAACAATTTGATAAATATACAACACATTCAACAGCTTGTGCCCAAAACTCCTTTGGCATATTCTTACTTTTCAGCATACTCCGTGCCATGTTGAGAATTATTATGTTCTTCCTCTCGACTAAACCGTTTTTTTGTGAAGTATATGGAACTATCAAAGGACGACGTATTCCATTTTCATCACAAAAATTATTGAAATCCTTAGAAGTAAACTCTCCTCCTCTATTAGATCTCAAAATCCTGATATAATAACCACTTTCTTTTTTCAACAAGAGCTTTAAATATTCTAAATTCACCAAATACTTCTGATTTTTCTTTGACGAAATAAACCCAAGTTTTTCGACTTAAATCATCAATAAACAACAAGAAATAATTATTCTTATCGAAAGAACTTGGTTTAATCTGTCCACACAGATCAGTATGAACAGCTCCAATGGCTTTTTTGCTCGAGATAAAGATTCTTGCGGGAAGTTCTTCCTTGATTGCTTGCCAAGAAGACATCTTTCACAAAATTGATCTGGATGTTTGACATATGGTAGATCTTTCACCATATTCTTCTTGGCCAATAATCTCAAGCTGTCAAAATTTAAATGTCCAAGCCTCGAATGCCACACCCATGATGAATCTTTCAAACAAGATTTCAAATATTTCGCAACATCAGTTTGAATATTCAATATAAACATTCGATTCTTCATCTTGGCACTTTTGCAATCAGGTTGTTTCTTTCATCTCTTATCGAAAGATTATAATCCTTCATTAGAATATTATACCATTTCTCTAAAAGTTGTCCCAGACTCAAGATATTGTTCTTTATGTCTGGTACATAATACAAATTTGAAATAAATTCATGCTTGTCATTCTTTAAGGTAATCAAGATCTTACCTTTTCCTTTCACTAGAATCTTTGCAGCTTCTCCAAACATGATATTGCCACCAACGGATTCATCATGATTAGTGACCATTGATCTTGTTCCACACATATGATTGCTTGCACCTCTATCGAGATACCATGAATTATTCTCACATATCTCGTCAAGTTTGCATGCCAAAAACAAAGAGGGCTCGTTGCCTTTGCTTTTGCTTTCTTCTTCCGCATAATTGACATTTTCCTCCACTTTATTGGTGGGCGTCAAATCCACCAAAAATAAAAGTCTCTACTTTCGGGTTTATGGATTTGTAGTAGTGGAAAGTAGGGTCGAATCCACAGAGATTGGTGAATTAAAATTGGGGGGGGTTTTTTAGTTTTGTTGAGAAAGAAATTTAAGAAAACAATAAAAGTTAAGAAGAGATTCAATGGGAGAAAGTTCCAACCAAAGGTGTAATCATCGTTTGATTTATATTATTTGATCATTGATTTTCTAATGAAATCCTAACTCATTCTCTAAATTGGTTATGATTATTAAGAACGTCTTATTAATCTATCCTTCCTTAGTTTGTCGGTAATTAAGATACGATCATTAATTACTTCCCTAATCAATGACAACCCTAGAGTATGACAATAGAATTTAATCAATGACAGCAATAAGATGAGAAGGACGACCAATTCTAGCCAACAAATGCGAAACGTTCAATCTATTTAGACTAGATCCTATATTTTCATAGCATGAGATGAGAAGACTTATTAATCATTCATACTAATTGTCACATGGATTAGAATGTATAAACAATTACGGATTTAAACACTCTAATTGACGATCTATCAAATTGAAGAATGATCAAAGGGCCCTATTTGAACAATCAAACAATGTGATATTGAATGCATAAAATAGAAAATATAGAAATAGAGAAGAATTAGAAAGAAAAATGAAGAACAAATCTCACAAATATAAAAATCAAACTTAGATTAACCTTGGTTGGAAATTGGGAGTTTAGCTAGACATGGAGTTCATCATTCTCTCAGAAAACCTAAGGAAAAACGTTCTGGAACTATTAGAAAAGAAGTCTCCCTTTTATATCCTTGAAAACTAGGGTTTAAAACAAAAGATAAAAAATCTATCCTAAAAAATCCGAACTGGCACCGCGGCATTGATTTTTGGGCGCTGGGGCGCTGAGTAAAAAGACTAAAATCTGGAAATTTAACGCTTTCGGTGCTATGGTGCTAGAAAACCAGCGTTGGGGCGCTGAACTCTCTGGAATTTTGGCTTGGATTCAGACTCTTCCTTGTGGCTGCGGCCACTAAAAGTTGTTGCCATGGCGCCGAAGTGTCAAAAAAGCTCCAAAATACAATTTTTTAGTCCTTTTTCATCATCTCTTCTCCAACCTAGCACATAGACACAAATCAAAGATAATTACCTAGTTTTTAAGCTATTTAATCATCAAAGTATGGAAAATAAACCCAAGTTTATGTGCAAAAATAATAACTCATCATTTATTCATACATTCCCAGGAATAATGGCCAAATTTATGACAATTATAACATTCAACTTGGCTTTTATCATATCTTCTATCACCACTTCATCTTTCTCCATATGGCCTTGAATGCTTATTTCTCCCACGACCTCTTGATGAGTTGAAATTTGAATATTTTCCATCAAAATTTCTTTGACCAAAGTTTCCTCTACCTCGACCTCTAAACTCACCACGTCTATGGCTTCTACCACGCCCATGACATTGACTTTGACCTTTATTGCCTTTTTCATGGATATCATCTTTATCTTTCAATTGCAACTTAGATTAAAAAAGTTGCTCAGTTGACTCCTTTTTCTTCTTGAGAAGCTTCTCTTCATGCTCTTGTAAAGTTCCTACAAGTTGATCAATTTGCATTTCACTCAATTCTTTTGATTCTTCAATAGCCACAATAATGAAATTGAAGTTCTCATCCAATGAACGAAGTATCTTTTCAACTACTTGCACATCACTTGTTGTCTCACCAAATCTCTTCATTTCATTCACCACTACTAATAATTTTGAAGTATAATCTGAAATTGATTCAGACTCCTTCATATGTAATCCTTCATAATCACCTCTTAACTTTTGGAGGCGATCCTTCTTCACTCGATCAACACCTTTATAAGTATTTTCTAGAATCTCTTACGCTTGTTTAGCAGTAGTTGCTCCAGATATCTTCTCAAAGTTTGCATCATCAATTGCTTTATGAATTATAGTGAGAGTTTTTTTATTCCTTTTTCGAGTATTTTGTAATGCTTCTCTTTGAAGTTGATTCAAACCCACAACATCATTGGGTTCCTCATAACCTCTATCAACAATCTCCCATACATCTTGTGAACCAAATAGTGCCTTCATACGAATATACCAACTACTATAATTCGCCTTGGTTAGTCGAGACACTTGGAAAAGAACTAAATTGTTGTTTGCAGCTCTGATACCACTTTTTTGGAAGCATGTGATTAACACTCCCAAGAAAGAACAAACAAGAGAATAGATTGAGAAGAATCAACAATACTTGTATTAAAAAACTTCTCACAAAACACACTTGGTTCACAAGTTCTCTCAAATTCTAAATCTCTTTGTTTTTCTTCTTCACACAACTTGCTTCAATCAAATAAAGTCTTACCTATTTATAGGATTCTACAAGAATGAATCATGAATCCTGATTAACTCCAATACTATGAACTCACTCTTTCATGTATTTACCAAATACATGAATTCACCTAATACATGAATCTCCAAATACATGAACATAAAAATACATGAATGTGTAAATACATGAACCAATATTAAATTAAATACATGTATCAAATTACCTATAAATAACATGTTTATTTTCAACAAATTGGCCACCATTACATCAATAAATGGATTGTTGGAACTGTTACCGGTGCTTGCAGATTTTTTGATGGGATTGTAAAGTTCAGGAGGACCGATAAAGGAAAGAGGAGACGATGTAAATCGACATGAAAATTGAGCATTGTTTGATAGAATCAGATAAGGAGATGAAAATGGTGATAAAGATTGATTCAAGAAATGGGTTTGAGATGGAAGGATGAAACGGTGAGGGTGGATTTTCATTTGCATTGTTACGAATAATATTTGGACTTAAATTTGATCAAGAAACGAATGATTGGGGAAATCAACGGTTTAAGGTAGTGGTATTTTTTTTAATCTTTTTTTTTTCTTTATGAGTGAGATAAAATACAAATAAGACCCTGTGATTTTATCTAAATATATGAACACACTATGTGGTTTGAAAAAAACAAACCATACTTTGTAGTTCCAAATTAGGGGTGTGAAATTGGCTTTGGAAGTTACTCGGACCGAACCAAACTGAAGTTCGATTCAGACTTGGTTTGGTTTCGGTTTTTCACTTTAATTTTTGTACAAAGGAGGGATGTTATTTTTTAAGATTTTTTTTATCAAACGAATCAAAATACGGGTACGAGAATAAATGTTTTTGCTTTTGTAATTGAATTATTGCTCTAAAATAACTCTTGCATTGAAGGATTGTTTTAGTTTATAATGTAAAATTTGATATTTAAATTTTAAATATTTCTAATATTTAATTTAGAATTAGTGTCTATCCAAAGGTAAAAATTTATGGACCATTTGTGGTTATTGATCGCTATTATTATTGTGATGTCACTATAAGAAATTTTGGAATAGGTGACGTTTTTTTGGCGTCACCTATTCGAATAGGTGACGCCTAAAAAAAGCGTCACCTATTCGAATGGGTGACGTCAAAAAAGCGTCACCCATTCGAATGGGTGACGCCAAAAAAGCGTCACCCATTCGAATGGGTGACGCCAAAAAAACGTCACCCATTCGAATGGGTGACGCCAAAAACGCGTCACCCATTCGAATGGGTGACGCCAAAAACGCGTCACCCATTCGAATGGGTGACGTCAAAAAACGCCACCCATTCGAATGGGTGACGCTAAAAACGCCACCCATTCGAATGGGTGACGCTAAAAAACGCCACCCATTCGAATGGGTGACGCCAAAAATGCGTCACCCATTCGAATGGGTGACGCTAAAAACGCCACCCATTCGAATGGGTGACGCCAAAAAGCGTCACCCATTCGAATGGGTGACCCGTTTTACCCGTCAGCAGGTTTTACCCGTTTTACCTGTTTTACCCGTCACCTATTATAATTTTAATAATATCACCATTTAGTGACTTTTTGATACCCATGAACCTTATATTGATCAATCAACATAATAAAGAGTAAATACATGGTCATTACAAGAATAAGCCACAAACTTTATATACAATATATAACAAGAATACGTCAAAAATTTAGAGTACAATATTACAAATGATGCTTTTCAAAAACTAGAATATACACAAGAATTTCTAAACCTCCACAAAAAGCCATTGAACAACATTAACCATAACAACAAAACCGTTGTTCCACTGCTTCCAAAGCTGCAAGTAAGGATAAAATGTTCAAATTAACAAACATCATTATTCCAAAGTTGAAAAAATGAAGACGAACACATGCTTTTAGAGAGTTTAATAGACCAAGAAACTAATCCATTCCATATCCATGAATGATTCAGAAATACACATGATATCGATATGAACAATAATAACGAGTAATCAAATTTACTAGCATCAAGGCGCACATTACATGAAACGGCATCAATATGGCACTGTCTTAAAAGCTTGATTCATTTATATTAACAGGAAAATCATTGGATTATTGTAGGAGCATTTCAACATTCTGCAAGAAATACTAAAAAAAATTAACGCCTAAAATTATCAATACCAAATTAAGGGGAGAAAAGAATGACAAACAATAGGACTAACCTTCAAATTCATGGGAGCTTTCATAATTTCCGCACATCTAGAACGATATAATTGACTTGCCTTGTTAAATCCAGGATTGTTTCGTCCCCTGGAAGTCGATTCCAAGTTCCAAAATCTACTTGGCATGGAACCGAATACTTTTATAAATACGATTTATTAATAAAAATATATAGATGTGATATACATCAAGAGTAAAGAATTTTATTTAAAATGGTCTAATCACCTTCAATTTCAAATTGTAAAGAACCTCAACCTCAAAAGAATGGGTCGTTTCTACAGAGTAGAAAAATAAAGTCTTGTTATTACACAAATAAGCTTACAAACAGCAAATAAGCCAAAAGAGAGCCCTAATGGCATTCAACCAAAGGACAAGGGCCTTATCTAACGAACCCCCCACAAGTTGAAATCAAGACAGAGAACTGTTACACCTGCCAGGTCTTATAAGATACACTAAAAATATCCCAATACATTTTGTCTAACAATCAACTCATACCAAAGGACTTGATATCCAGAAGAAGAATCCAAAACCATGTGGAGATAAATATAAAGATGCTAAAAGATAAAAGTTAATAATAATATTAGGATATGGTGTTTTGACCGTTCATTCTATAGTCACATTGAAAAGAAATTTAAACATGAAATATAAAAACACAAATATTGACTTTTAGAAGAAAAAAGGATGTTACCTATAGGTCACTAACTTTTTATCTTGCTCTCGAAATAGATCATCATTGGCCCAAACCTGAGAAAACAAATAGCAAAGAGTTGAAATTTTTTGTGTAACACAATATGAGACAAACAATCAAGCATGGGTGAAAGCACGACAAAGCGCTTCATTTTATAATTTAATTAAGCGCAACTCCACATCTCTATTTTTTATCTTCCTTTCCACCTCTTTATTCTTTTTTTAAATTAACCTATGTCAATTTTAAAAAGTTGTAACTACACAATTTATCAAACTAACAATTTTTAAATAAGAAAAGCAAAGGATGAACACAAACTCTCCCTCCAAATTAATTAAATTTGAAATATAAATTATTGCTATTATGTTTAAAAAAAGGAAAAGTTGAAGAACTTTCCTGCATACCAAACAATTAAAAAAATAAACTTCATGTTCTCCAACCCTTCTAAAACTTGTATTGCATATATTATCGATAACTCCAATCAACGATAAGAGTCATTAAAAGTTAAGGGAAGAGAGATTATTTAAATTACCACATAAAAGTCACCCAAACAACACGATTAAGAAACAATTGATCGCGGATATCACCAAAAAATTTGTATGTGAGTTTGAGCAACACCAAAAGTATTATATTTTCAAACATATAAAATGATAAAAAAAAATTATACTAGCAAAATCTAAACAATTTAGTAAGTTTACGTATTGCAGTTTCAACTCTTCCTTTCTACAAATTCTCTTGTATAATCTTAGCTTGGATTCTTCTCTTTACATCCTACATAATATATTTTGAGTTATTAGAAAATTCTTCAAATAGGACAACTAATCAGATTAGGATGAAAGAAGAACAGGAGAAGAAATTAAATAAATGTAACAGTTATTTTTCAAAATTAAATAACTGTTACACATTCAACAATTAAATAAATGATCCCAAAATCTAACCACGATAAGCCGGTAATTAGACAACCAAAACTTAAAAAAATCACAAATATTAAAATTTGAATAAATAACCGACAAAATTATATATTTAGTTAACCATACTAGCCAGACAAGTACCGCTACTAAGTGTCCGTTTGAGATGGCTTTTGGAAGTGTTTAAAAGCGCTTTTGAATAAAGAAAGTATTTTTTATAACCATGAAAAAACATTTTCAAAAGCTATCCCAAACGAACCTTAAGTATATAAGCGAGAGAAAGGTAGAGAGTAATGCATGACCCTGTCCAGTGGAACATTGATCTTTTGAGCAATGACTTCACAGTGTGCCCCCTTATCCGTACTGCAACATAAGAAAACTAAAATAAAATTTCCAATAATAAAACTAAAACCAAGAAATTGATGAGCTTGGGAAGGACTAAATTTTTCCTTGTAAAGGAGTTGAGGGAACATTACAAACTCCGTAATAAGGGGAATGTGAAGCTCACAAATCCCGAGAAATAGAACGCAAAGATACTAAGCACATATGAATCTACCATGTTCTATCATATCAGCTAGTAGGCAAAATAATGTTTCATGGCGACAATACAGCTCCTATACACAAAGCACAAAACAAAACAAATCCAATTACAGAGGAAAATAGATAAAGAACCTACAAAGAATTGTGAAATCATAACGGCATTTACTCACTTGAAACATTTAGAATCCACCATAACTAGATGTTTTCTTGTGAAAAGCAGAAGTTAACACAACTACTACTTTCCAAATTACAAATTAGGTTTAAATGGAAAAAATGTCATTCAGGAAAATTCTTAAGGAAAATGTTAAGAAGTCAGAGAAATAATTTTCAAATGAAGAATAAAGTTGTAGATGTTTCTTAAATCCGGACAATAATCAAAACCTACAAGATAAATAAATGGGTGCACACGTACTTGGTTGTTCATTCTAGTTGCTAAGACACTTATCATAATAAATGATCTGGAATTTAGGAAAGTATGACAATGAAGTATAACACTCAACAAATTAAACCTATTCATGAAAAAATGGACATGAATATACACACATACTTGTCAATTCCAATATCACAAATCTGATTGATAATGACTATATAACCATTCCCATATAATAGAGCAAAAAGACCAGGAGAAAGCCTTAAACGACAAGGGCCACTTTATCATATGTGAAATTTCAATCAATGCTTTAGTCACCATCGAACTGTAAAAAATAATCAAATCACGTCTGTACAATAACCATAACTTAAAAAAAAAACATGTCAAAAATCGTTGAACCAAAACTAGAAAAAGGTTGTGATATGATAACATATAAATAAGTGACTAAAACCTCTCCATCTATCCCCCAAGCATCAAGCTAGAGGTATAGAGAATTATGATATAAATATAAATAGAGCCATGAAGAACTTTGAAAATAAACGCAATAAGACATCAATCAATGTTTCATTAACTATAATATACCTTTGCCCCTCTCCAAACTAGAAAATATGTATTGCTAATTTTTGGATCATTACATTCATAACAATAGACCGTGCCCGTTCAGCTTACACAAGGGACAGTGATTGCAGCATTTACCTTGGAAATTTTGGTGCCTTTGAAAGTAATTCTTCCCATGATAGATCATGTTCTCGCAATTCAATTCCTGGTCACACACGTTACTACATTAACCAATCAAACCAGCAAGAATAAACTTGATATGGAAATTAAGTGGAAGCAAGTTTATAGAAGAACAAAGAAGTATCAACTATTTATGTCATTGTGTGTAAAAATATGCTAGCTTGTCATTATTGAACAACAAACTACGAAATCACCTTAAAATTTAGAAAGTACCATAAGGTGTGAAGAGAGCATGTGATCTATAACAATGCACCCAGCCAACAAGTAACACCAAAGATATCACAAATGTGAAACTGACTACTAGAGCTATAGAAAGCACCCAATGATGATTGCCATTGACTTTCTGAGGAGAACCAGTTTCTGCACTAGAACAATTGTTCATGAGTTTCAAATCCATTAAAGTGTTGGGCAGTGGACTCAAATCAAATCATTAAAACAAAAGCCCAATGCTAATTAACAGTCAATGGCTAGAAAGCCCAAATTATCTTGCTCTTTGACCAAGCTTTTATGGTTTGACCAAACCATATTGATTTAACACAATTGTGTTAGATTAAACATGAAAAGGTTCTTGGTGGGCTTTTAAAATGGACTTGATAGAGGACATCTTCATTATGTGTGAGGCGGTGGTTTTGTTTTCACACGCAAGTTGAGATGTAGGTTTAACTTTTATGTTTATAAATAGAAGGTAATTTGTGATAGTTTTGTGTGGTGGCTTTGCCTCCCACCGGGAGAATATTAGGGTTTGTTCATATTGAGAGAGAATAGAGAGGGGGCAACCGTTTGAGTGATACTCGGGGTTATGTATAATTGTGAGCGATTATACGCTCTTTATTGTTTTCTCATTGATGTAATCTTCAACTTCATAGTGGAACCTGCAGAGTCTGCAGAAGACAGGACGTACCAATTGGGAACCTGTATAAAATCTCTGGTGTCGCATTATTTTCTCTCTCGTTTTTATTTATTCTTTGTTGCTATTTATCGTTCTTGTGTTAGTGGGAGTTTAGGGTTTTTACAACCCCTTCTAATTCCCAACAACTGGTATCAAAGCTTCAGGTTTCGGGGACTTGTGTTAGAGATCGATGGATAGCAAAAAGAGTATTGGGATCGAAAAATTTGGTGATTCAATATTTTTCATTCTGGGATGATGCACAGTAAAAATTGCATTTATCGTTGGGAGAGATGCCAGAGGATATGAAGCATGAAGATTGGAACAAACCGGTGAGGTCGTTGACCTTGTTAATTATTGTTGTCAATTATATAAGCTCTACACAAAGTGCAAATTGGAGAGTTGTTGATGTTCCCTCGGATCGGAGGGGTGAGCCAACAACGCGGACAGGACAGTTAGCTCCTAATCCATCAGTTCATGTGGAGGAAACAGTTGGGAGAATTTGGAAGCGCTCAGAAAATAGCCTCAACTGACAGGCAAGATAGCGAACTGGTGAAGTTGCTCGAGGGTAATAGTGCACTTTTGACTGGGTTCAGAGTCAATGTGGGTGTAGACGTTGGAGATGAAGTCTCTGTTTTGACAACCGACTTGAATGCACACATGTCAAGTCATTGGTGGATAATTCCTTTCTCAAAATTCGTTGCAAGCGGATAATGGGTAAGATGGTAGATCCCGCCACATAGCTGGAGTGGGAGTTGGTGGAGTATCTTTTCATGCCTGGAAGATAGCTCACATCGGAAAACCTTGCAGGGGTTATGTTAGTGGATTCTAACATGTTTTGGTTTTGCAAATTGGTTTGAGTTTGCAAGTTGGAGCCTTGGTGTTCCAAGCAAGTGATGAGCTGCTAATGCAATGGGAGTTGAAGATATATTGATTTGAGTCCAAGTGGGAGATTGTTGGGCAGTGGACTCAAATCAAATCATTAAAACAAAAGCCCAATGCTAATTAACAGTCAATGGCTAGAAAGCCCAAATTATCTTGCTCTTTGACCAAGCTTTTATGGTTTGACCAAACCATATTGATTTAACACAATTGTGTTAGATTAAACATGAAAAGGTTACTGGTGGGCTTTTAAAATGGACTTCAGCCGAGGGACATCTTCATTATGTGTGAGGCGGTGGTTTTGTTTTCACACGCAAGTTGAGATGTAGGTTTAACTTTTATGTTTATAAATAGAAGGTAATTTGTGATAGTTTTGTGTGGTGGCTTTGCCTCCCACCGGGAGAATATTAGGGTTTGTTCATATTGAGAGAGAATAGAGAGGGGGCAACCGTTTGAGTGATACTCGGGGTTATGTATAATTGTGAGCGATTATACGCTCTTTATTGTTTTCTCATTGATGTAATCTTCAACTTCATAGTGGAACCTGCAGAGTCCCGCGAAAGACAGGGACGTACCAATTGGGAACCTGTATAAAATCTCCCGGTGTCGCATTATTTTCTCTCTCGTTTTTATTTATTCTTTGTTGCTATTTATCGTTCTTGTGTTAGTGGGAGTTTAGGGTTTTTACAACCCCTTCTAATTCCCAACAACTGGTATCAAAGCTTCAGTTTCGGGGACTTGTGTTAGAGATCGATGGATAGCAAAAAGAGTATTGGGATCGAAAAATTTGGTGATTCAATATTTTTCATTCTGGGATGATGCACAGTAAAAATTGCATTTATCGTTGGGAGAGATGCCAGAGGATATGAAGCATGAAGATTGGAACAAACCGGTGAGGTCGTTGACCTTGTTAATTATTGTTGTCAATTATATAAGCTCTACACAAAGTGCAAATTGGAGAGTTGTTGATGTTCCCTCGGATCGGAGGGGTGAGCCAACAACGCGGACAGGACAGTTAGCTCCTAATCCATCAGTTCATGTGGAGGAAACAGTTGGGAGAATTTGGAAGCGCTCAGAAAATAGCCTCAACTGACAGGCAAGATAGCGAACCGGTGAAGTTGCTCGAGGGTAATAGTGCACTTTTGACCTGGTTCGAGTCAATGTGGGTGTAGACGTTGGAGATGAAGTCTCTGTTTTGACAACCGACTTGAATGCACACATGTCAAGTCATTGGTGGATAATTCCTTTCTCAAAATTCGTTGCAAGCGGATAATGGGTAAGATGGTAGATCCCGCCACATAGCTGGAGTGGGAGTTGGTGGAGTATCTTTTCATGCCTGGAAGATAGCTCACATCGGAAAACCTTGCAGGGGTTATGTTAGTGGATTCTAACATGTTTTGGTTTTGCAAATTGGTTTGAGTTTGCAAGTTGGAGCCTTGGTGTTCCAAGCAAGTGATGAGCTGCTAATGCAATGGGAGTTGAAGATATATTGATTTGAGTCCAAGTGGGAGATTGTTGGGCAGTGGACTCAAATCAAATCATTAAAACAAAAGCCCAATGCTAATTAACAGTCAATGGCTAGAAAGCCCAAATTATCTTGCTCTTTGACCAAGCTTTTATGGTTTGACCAAACCATATTGATTTAACACAATTGTGTTAGATTAAACATGAAAAGGTTACTGGTGGGCTTTTAAAATGGACTTCAGCCGAGGGACATCTTCATTATGTGTGAGGCGGTGGTTTTGTTTTCACACGCAAGTTGAGATGTAGGTTTAACTTTTATGTTTATAAATAGAAGGTAATTTGTGATAGTTTTGTGTGGTGGCTTTGCCTCCCACCGGGAGAATATTAGGGTTTGTTCATATTGAGAGAGAATAGAGAAGGGGGCAACCGTTTGAGTGATACTCGGGGTTATGTATAATTGTGAGCGATTATACGCTCTTTATTGTTTTCTCATTGATGTAATCTTCAACTTCATAGTGGAACCTGCAGAGTCTGCAGAAGACAGGACGTACCAATTGGGAACCTGTATAAAATCTCTGGTGTCGCATTATTTTCTCTCTCGTTTTTATTTATTCTTTGTTGCTATTTATCGTTCTTGTGTTAGTGGGAGTTTAGGGTTTTTACAACCCCTTCTAATTCCCAACATAAAGTTCAAGATGCAATTTTAGAAGAGAAATAAATTATATTACCATTAACTGGTTTCAAATCTACACCACAAACTTCTGATGATGAAGAAGCACAGAGGAAACTGTTCCCTGCAACACTATAAATAGAACAAGCATTGTAAAAGGATGGTAAATGAGATTGGAGGAGAACTCTCTTTGGTTTAAACTCTGAATTTATGGTTTTTATCTTCATCAAAAACCACTAGAACAACTGAAATTCAAATGAGGTCCAAAGTTTAGTGACAAATCAACACTCCATCAAAAGTCTAACCTATAATCTTTGGCTAGTATTCTTGGAGTGGGACCACTGAGATTGTTGTTCGATAAATCCCTACAGGGTAAAGCATTCAGTCACTTTGTGAATTCAGCAGAACACAGAAAGGCAAAAGAAAATCCTTACAAGAAAGAAAGGCCTGACATATTTGCAACAGATTCTGGTATCTGTCCACTTATACCGATAGAAGAGCACAAAGAGATGATAATAATAATAATAAGAAGAAAATACCCAAGTTCTTTGAGCATTTTCCATCCCGGTTCGACTTTTCCCGATGACATATTCAAAAACATAAAATAAACACTAGTAGAGCTCCAAGGAGAGTGAAGGAAACAATCAATGCTATGAAAATTCTCTTGTTCAAATCTTGGTGCTGCACTACTTTAATCTCTATGACTCCTGTTTTAATAAAAAGGTCATCCAAAAAAGAATTAGAAAGATTTTGAACAGAACACAATTGGGAAGAAGCCAAGGAAAAACACACAATAATGGGGCAAACAATTCTCAAAATCCCATAAACAAAAACATCCAGGCGAGCCAAAAAAGGCGACGAGGCAATTTATCAAGGGAATAGCTAAAATAATGGAGGAATCAATTATTTTAACGGAAATTCTTGACTTGTCTTTATTCGATTGCCAATAGTAATTCGAAAGAATAGAATTAATTTCCTTACACAATTTAACAACAAGTTTAAAACAATTCATTGCAACAATAGGCATCCGCTTTGATAAGCACTTCCTTACCTACATTCGACTTATATGAAAAAAATAACCCACTATTTTCTTTTATTTGTAGCAAACAAAAGAGGAAAATCCACTCATGCTTTACTCAATCCCTACTAAAAAAATATAGCATTATAATAATTCAATTTGAGACATCATCCCTCATAAACCCCCTACCACAATATAGAGACAACCAAATGATTGATTTTCAAACCTTTGATTATAAGAGATAACAAAATTTGTGGAAGAGTAAATATCATCCACCAAACAATAATAACAATCCTTCTAAATCAAATATATTTTAAGGACACAAACAGAAAAAAAGTCAATCTCAAGCCGAATGACTTGAGCACTTTTTAGCTTAAAATGCTAAGGCTTCGAGTTTAAAAGAATTACAAAACTAGAAAGAAAGAAAACAATTTCAAAAGGACAAAGATACCATCTTGGTTAATCAGAACATAACATTTTTATTAAAAAAAAAAAGGTTGTGAATACCACCAGAGAAAGGGTAGAACAAGTTGTTTAAGCCAGGATACCTTAGTGTGAATCTTTTTCAAAATAAATGATTTAGGAAAGAGCATCCAAGGTATTGCAATTAGAGGCAATATCAATAAAACAATCTGCAATGTGGAGGACCTAGAACAATTCATTCTCATCATGATCATTTGTCGGACTCAAAAACATGTAAATCATCACATGGTAGAAGTCTATCGAGATCCACCGCCCCACTTGATGAGGTTGAGAAGAGAAAGAAACCTAAAAAGGTTGTTAAGAAATATCACTTGTGGTACAACAAAGTGTGATATTAATTAAAATAATCTCAACGTTACCTTAAGAAATTTCTTGTTTTAAACACACCTTATGTTCTTCGGGACTTCTCTGTCTCTCTTTAAAACTACAGGTATCACTACAAGGATCAAACACATCATCCAGTCAATAATATAATATACAAAATATGTAATCTACAATATATGGTGTATATATCTACAACTCTCATTTAAAAGATATTTGAAAGCCCAAAACTAGTCCATGTCTTTTTTGATGCTATAGCACTAGAAACTCCATGTTTTCTAGCAATTACATGAAGTTTGAAGATTACCCTTTCAAATATTTTATCAATGAAAACAAATGAAACTGCAAGTTTCCACATAATATTTACTTTTGAAGCTACTTGAATGGAAAATGAAGCAAGGTCATGACAGAATGTGAATGGTTGCCCAAAGTGTTTTGCACCTAAGGACACTTCTTGAACAAGACCGACTTGATCAGGAGGATGATTTTCACAGAGAAGATTTTATGGCACTAACTATTGAGAAAAGTGAGATACGTTATGAATAACAATCCAAAACTCAAGAAATATGATCATATTATAATAATCCATGGGAATAAAGTTTTCTTCCAATCCCGTGTTTTTTTGTATACAAAACTTAGCCTAGAAGTTAGGAAAATTGCATACAAGATTAATCATTTTTTATTCTTTAGAGTTAAAAACATAGAGTATAAAAATGTATAAAAGAAGTTAACGATTTATGCAAAATAATTATCCGATGAGGTAAGTTCTCTGGAAAATCTGTAAATACTTGCTTTAAAATCAATTGCTACTCCTTGTTTACTAGAAATTTGAGTTGTCACCGCTTGTTTGAAAGGGAGATCATTTCATGCCTACTAAATATAAATTGTGATTAGAAAAACCAAGAGCATAATTAAAAACAAACAATTTCAAATGGCAAGAAATTTAATACTAACCATTGAATAATCACCCCAAGAGTAACAATCGAGGTGTTAGAATTTGTCCCTAACCAAAACCATATCCAAAAGCACTCTAGTCGTATTAAACAATGTGCGAGATTTAATTGAATCTCATTTCTCGTTACCCTGACATTTCAATCTAAGATCGACAGGATGTAAGTTCATTCTTGAGAAAACAATTTTAATAGAGCCAAACATAAACATTACTCTCTCAACATGTTGATCTACAAATGGTCATATATGCAACTATGAACACTATGAACAAAAGCAAAATTATGATAATTAAGGATGAATAGCAAAATATAAACACAAAAATAGAATTTATGGAAGTCGATACCACAATTAAAACATATAATTAGACATAAATCTACAATTTTAGCTCATAATACAGAAATCAGATGCCATCTATTTTCCCTAAACCAAACAGAGCTAAAAATTCCATAAGAATTTCTTCTTGACAATAAGGGTCAATTTCTAGAATTTCAAGAATAGTGGAAGTTGAAGAAAACCTTGAGAGAGACAAAGTTTAAGGGTTTAAATTTCTGGAAATTGAAGAAATTGAAGTGAAATTGGCTGAGATGAAATTTCAAGAATTTGAACACAATATAGATATATTGAGTTGAAGAGAGGTGTACCTCTATGAGAATCAAGTTGAAGATGAAGTTATTTCCAGCTTTGGTTTGAAGACCATGTAGTAGAGACGCTGAAAACTCGAAGATGAACGAGAACTTCTGATTTTCATCTTGATTTCCGATTAGGGCTTGATGAACGATAAACGACGAACAAGAATAAGGGCTTGAGACTTCAAGAAACTAAGAATGAGAACTTCTTACATGCGAATCGAAGAGATTTCGTTTCAAAATTTCATCTGAATCAAAGAGATTTCATCTGAAATGTCGTTTGAATCAACATCTGAGAGCAAAAGATTGTGAGAAGAATTTCGTCTGAGAATTTGAGCGAGCGATTGATGAGAAACTTCGATAAGCGTTGTGATGAGAAACTTCGATGAGTGATTTGGTCTGAGAGTTTGAGCGAGAGATTGTGAGAAGGATTTCGTCTGAGAGTTTGAGCGAGCGATTTTGTGAGTCAAAATGAGTACGAGCGAGAGCGATTTTGTGAGTTTGAGCGAGAGATCAGGTGACGGCTTTTTTAATTAATGTACTATTCATCCGCTTTTTTTTATAAAATGCGTCACTTAAAAAAAATGCTAGCGTATCCTATTGTTAAATTTCTTATAGTGTGTGAAATATCAATCCTCAAGTAATATATTAATTTTATTTTGATTATTAATTTAAATAACTTGTATATTGATTTTTGGCTTTCAAATAACTCTAATATTTAATTTATAATTGTTGTTAATCTAAAATTAATAAAAGTACAATTGTATTTATAGAATATTTTGATACAAGAATTAATGAAGTAGGTGGTGATTAACTAATATAATTAATAATATATATAATAATTTTAAAAAATATGTTGAATTAGTTCTATATATAACTAATTGAAAAATAGGAAAAAAAAAAAAATATATATATATATATATACATTACACAACACACAGTGGGCTACTACTTAAAAAATATAAA
This sequence comes from Gynostemma pentaphyllum, assembly GCA_028015215.1. Taxonomy (NCBI): domain Eukaryota; kingdom Viridiplantae; phylum Streptophyta; class Magnoliopsida; order Cucurbitales; family Cucurbitaceae; genus Gynostemma; species Gynostemma pentaphyllum. The sequence continues at coordinate 19,306,001 of CM051349.1, forward strand.
AAAATAAAAATAAAAAGAAGATGAAAAGAAAAGAAAAGAAGCAGTGGGCTACTACTTAAAAAACAAAAAAATCAAAAGAAGAACAAAAGAAAAGAAAAGGGGCAGTGGGCTATTGGCAGGGGAATATATATATATATATGTTTTCAGTTTGGTTCGGTCTGGTGCGGTTTCATTGCTCCCAGATCGAAACAGAATCGACTCTTAAACGGTCCATAAATTTTCAAACCGAACCAAATTGAAATTGGCTGTTTTGGTTCGGTTTGATCAGTTTTACGGTTTCATTTCTCACCCCTATTCTAAATTATTCCAATGAGACACCTCCTCTTCATCGCCATTTATATTTTTTAGCCATAACTTATTCGTTTGAGCTTCGATTTGAATTATTCAAGATGTTTCGGAATCCACATTTCAAGTTCTATGAGGTAATACCTTTAAAACTTCAAAATCGTTAATAAATAAAAGATTTTATTATCATCAAAATAGCATGTATGATTTACACCATTAACGTACTTTTAGTAACTGATGATTTAGAAGTTTTGAAGTGACCATAACGTAGAACCCGAAATGAGGATTCTAAATCATATTGAATATCCAAATCGGAATTCAAACTTAGAAGTTATGGCTAAAAGAAAATTAATGTCGTTGAAGGGGATGAGTCTCATTAGAATAATTTAGAACTACTTGGGTATGATTGTCATATTGAAACCACAGTGAGTGTTTATACATTTGACAAAAATCACAGGAGAATTTTCATTTTACTCGTATGATTATTCATTTTAGGTTATATCTTTATGATTCTACAAGAAATTTTAAGATTCATAAATTTCAAAAGAAAAAAAAAACTTCTCTGAAATTTTTAAATTCCCCATATATGCTTGTGTTTCATTTTTGTCAAATATTTAATGGTTAAATGCACTATCGACTTCTGCACTTTCAAGCTTTTTTAAAAATCCCACTGGAGTTTATCTTATGAAGCAGAGATTTAGCAAGGGAAATTTCTTTTTTTACATTTTGAATAGCTTGGGGGAAGAGATATAAATGTCTTTTTCTTTCGAAAATTATGATTTTTTTTTTTACCTCCCTTGATTTTAGGTGGAATTAACCTCGTTTTCTTTTTTGTTACAATTTTTTTAATAACAGCTTCAATAAGAATACATTTGTTTTATGTTATGATTAAAAGAGTTTGGCCCACTCTGAAGTGACTATTTTTATTTTGTGACTAATTTTATTAAATTTCCATTTTTTTTTTACTATTCTCGTATATAGCCCATTCATAGTTGGGTTTGGGATTGATGTTTTTAAAAAGATATTTATATTTTAAAAAGAGATTTTTTTCAAAAAAATAAGAATAATTTTTTACGGGGGCTCTTGAACATATACTTGTTAAAATAGTATTTCTTTTTTTCAAAAGGGTTGCACATTTGCAAAAGTAACGCTGCAAAAAATTATTCGTAAAATAGTAAAAAACTTAAATTCGCGCTTAAAATATTACAAAATTATAGCCAGTTCGCATAAGTAATCACTGATTTCCACAAAAGTAATCACTGATTTACGCGAACAAGTAATCACCTATTTTAATGATTCACTATATCAAATGTTATTCTGTGCTTGTAACCACTGATTACCTACAAGTTATCATTGATTTATTTGATTCACTCGAATGAGGGTTTTTTAATATCGGCTATATTTGATACTTTTTAAAACTGTTAGATTTATAAATTTTGAGAAAAATTCTGCTATCCAATGAAATTTCCCCTTTTCAAATAACAAAATATTTTATGTTATTTTTTTTTCTATATTAGTTACTTTTACATAATCGTTAAGTATATTTTTGGGCTCTTGCGAAAAATAACAAAAATAGGTCTAATATTTGTAAAAATAGCAGTAAAAAAACATATTTGCAAAAATAGCAGAAAAATTAAATTCGCGCCTAAAATATTATAAAATTGTCACTAGTAATCACTGATATCTTCACAGTAATCACTGATTAGTAATAACTAATTTACTGATATCCTGATATTTTGTGCAGGAATCATTTATTACCTAATAGTAATCACTGATTATTTTATAAGTTATCACTGATTTCTCTGATCACATGAATGAGGGTTTTTAAAAATCTGCTATATTTACAAATACTTTTTAAAAATGCTATATTTATAAATATTACTAAAAATTCAGCTATCCAATGAAATTTCCCATATTTCTTTAGGATAATTAATTTATATATAAATGATACTTTTAAATTAGAGCTTTTCAAAAATAACATTTTATTAATTGATAATTTAAAAATAGTAAATTTTTTGAAAATTTATAAAAATAATATTTTTTTCCCCTCCAAAGCTCTTGACAAGTATGAAACCCAACACACACATGCTTTTAAGATAACACCATTTTTTTTTTAATTTTGAAAACATACACTATTTTTAAAAATAGCTATTAAAAATTCTCAAAAGCATATAGATATAATAATTAAATTAGAAAATATTTTCTTAAAATAAATTAAAGAAATGTGTGTAAAAACCACTTTTGAACACAATTATAGAAATCCTTTAAAAAAAAATTACAAAATTTTAGAAATATTTACCCAAACATTACCGATATAGAATACTTAAATTTAAAAAGGGGATATAGTAGAGTACCCATCTTGTGGTTTTTATTTGTCTTAAATGGTATTAATTATTTAGTTACTTTTGTTATTTTATCTTAAATGGTATAGATTTGGGTATTTATTAACCTTCTTATTGTCTCAAGTCCAACGTCACAATTGATTGTCATTTTTTTTTTACTAACAAACTGATTGTCATTTTGAATATTGGATAATAAAAATAATGATTAAAATTTTATTTCACTCTACATCATCAGTGATATTTTTATAATTTTGTCTTTCTTAAATTATGTTTTTTTTTTCTTTTTTCATTATGAAGTATGAGTATACGATTTTGACTTGTATTATTTTTAAAATATGTAATAATATTAAATAAATAAATAATTCCCCATCGTGATCCATTGAGAGAATACATTCCTAAACTAAACTCTCAAATTTTAAAAAAAAAAAAAATCTAAAAAAACGAAACAAAAAAAGAAAAAATTATCCAATTAATTTACTCTCCAAACTATATTGAAACATTATTTTTAGAAAGATTTTCATACGATATGGTCCTGACAATCCGAGGATAATTAGGTTAATTATTTTCCATAAACTACAAGATATTCAATATTATTTTATTTTTCGATAGATCTTCCATTTATTCATATAAAATCACTTCTTCTTCTTTCTTCTTATTATATTTTTTGAGTTTGTTTACAAGGAACCCAAATGAAATATGAATAATTATTTGATGAGTTTTCATCATCTTCTCATAGGCATACCTATTCTTCAATTAGGTTTATCCTCCATGATTGTGTTGGGATAAACACCGATTCAATTAAAGATAAATTATCTCTCTCTTGTGTGAATCTAATAGAAAATAATAATACGAATAACAGCAAAACAATAATATGACACCAAGAATTTTACGTGGAAAACCCTCTAATGCGGAGAAGTAAAAAGCCACGGACCGAAGTCAGAAACCTCCACTATAATCAACAATGGGTACAACAAGTCCTCTCTAGATAATACTAGAGGCATACAATATCAAGATAAAGAGTAATCTTGGCAAACAAATGAATGAGAAATTGGAGAAATCTCACTTAGAAAAGTGGCACATTTCTGCTCAATACAATTTGATGTTAGAGGACTTGAAAACCGATCTTCACGGTTCAGATTGAAGTACCTCGCCCCGGGAACACACTCACCAAATTTCAGCTCGATCCAACGGTAAACAAACCTGCAAACGGCTGCTGAAGGTCTGAGGCAGAATTGCAAAAATTCTCCAAAAACTCAATACTCTCTCTCGGCACTATCTCTCTCTCTTTCTCAAATTGCCGGTGCACTTTTCTTTTTCCGTTCACAATACAGCCCTAATGGGCTTGGGCTTTGGGTTTTCCTCCAAATGAGGAAATAAGTCCAACAAATCTCCCCCTTTCCGCTATGTGGAGGAACTTGCCATTCCGACAGCAGAACGGCAAAACTCAAGTTTCTCCTCGGTAACGACTTTGTCAACATATCAGAACCATTATCATTAGTATATATCTTCTCAATTTCAAAGAGATTTTCATTGAGAGCATCTCTCATCCAACGATGTCTAACATCGATATGCTTAGTTCTTCCATGAAAGGTAGAATTTTTACCAAGGTGAATTGCATTTTGATTATCACAGAATACCACATAACGTTGTTGTTTGAAACCAAGCTCTTGTATAAAGCACTTTATCCATAACAACTCCTTACACACTTCTGCTGCTGCAATGTACTCTGCTTTAGTTGTAGAAAGTGCTACACATTTATGTAACCTAGACTGCCATGACATTGCTCCCCCTGGAAAGGTCATCATATAGCCTGAAGTAGATTTTCTTTTATCTACATCTCCCCTGCCATATCAGAATCAATATAGCCAATAAGTATCGGTTTCCCATTCCCAAAACTAAGCTTCAAATTGGAAGTACCACGTAGATATATCATAATCCACTTAACAGCCTCTCAATGTTCTCTCCCTGGATTAGATAGGAAACGACTAACAAGACCAACTGTATAAGCTAAATCTGGTCTAGTACATACCATGGAATACATCAAGCTCCCAACAGCTGAAGCATATGGAACTTGTCTCATGTCTTCCTTCTCTTTATCTGTAGAAGGGCTCTGTTTACTATTTAGCTTAAAGTGACTTGATAAAGGAGAACTAATCACTTTAGCTTTACTCATATGGAATATTTCAAGCAGTTTTTAAATATATTGCTCTTGTGACATATACAACTTCTTGGATTCCCTATCTGGCTCAATACGGATCCCAAGAATTTGCTTAGCTGGCCCTAAATCCTTCATGCAAAGGATTTACTCAACTATATCTTCAACCTGTCAATTCTTTAAACATTCCTGCCAACAATTAATATGTCATCCATATAAAGCAATAATATAACAAAATTGTCATCAGAGAATTTCTGAACGAATACACAATGATCAGAAGTAGTCTTCTTGTAGCCTTGCTCCCCCAAAACTGACTCAAACTTCTTATACCACTGTCTCGGTGCTTGTTTCAACCCATAGATACTTTTCTTCAACTTGAAAACATATTCCTGTTTACCCTACACTTCGAAAACTTCTACTTGCTCAATATAGATCTTTTTATCTAGATCCCCATGAATAAATGCAGTCTTGACATCCATCTATTCAATCTCTAGATCAAGACTAGCTGCCAAACCCAAAACAACTTGAATAGAAGACATCTTCACAACAGGAGCAAAGATCTCATCAAAATCAATGCCTTTCTTCTGACTGAACCCTTTAACAATCAATCTAGCTTTGTATCGGGGCTGTGACGTATGTTGTTCTTGCTTCACTCTGTAAACCCACTTATTTTTCAAAACTCTCTTTCCTTTTGGCAACTTGACAAGCTCAAAAGTGTGATTCTCATGCAGTGACTTCATCTCATTTTCCATTGCATCAACCCACTCTCTTTTGTGCTCATCATCAATAGATTATTCATAACTTTCAGGTTCTCCCTCATCAGTTAATAACACATAATCATCAACAATATACCGTGTGGAAGGATGTTTATCTCTCACTGATCTCCTAACTGGAACATCTGGTGGGACTACTACAGTCGGAAACTGCTCGTATACCTGATCATCCACTTCTGTTTCTGTAGGAGCTTCATAATCACCTGTATCAACATGTTGATCATCATGCATTTCATTTTCAACCTGAGTAGGAAGCTGTGTGAAAGGAATCAGATCCAAATCGATCAAATCATCATTATGTTGCAACTCTGCTTTATCAGTCTTCTCAAATGTCTTGTATGGTTTGGTCTTCCACAAATACAACATCTCGGCTTCTAACAACCTTTTTGTGCACGGGATCATAAAGCTTATAACCAAACTCATCTTGGCCATAACCAATGAATACACATGGTCTCGTTTTGGTGTCAAGTTTAGATCTCTCATCTTTAGGAATATGAACGAATGTTTTACGACAAAAAACATGCAAATGGTTGTAAGAAATCTCTTTCCCTTACCAAATTCTATTTGGAACTTCATTTCCTAAAGAACACACGATGGTAGATTAAGAACATGTACAACTGTACTCAAAGCTTCACCCCAAAAGGATCTTGTCAACTGTGACTGTGATAGCAAACATCTCACTCTTTCAACCAGTGTTCGATTCATTCTCTCTGCTAACCAGTTCAATTGAGGAGTCTTAGGAGGTGTCTTTTGATGTCGAATGCCATGACGCCTATAATACTCATCAAAAGGACCACAATACTCACCTCTATTATCAGACCTGATACATTTCAATTTAACTCCAGTTTATCTCTCAACAAGTGTATGAAACTGTTTGTATACATCCAATACCTGATCTTTTGACTTCAAGGTATAAACCCAATTCTTTCTAGAATGATCATCTATAAATGTCACAAAATATTGAGAACCGCCAAATGTCCTTATATTCATAGGACCACACACATCAGAATAAACTAGATCAAGTTTACCTGGGTTCCTTGAACTTTGATGAGACATCTTGAAGGTAACTCTGGTTTGTTTCCCTGCCAAGCAATGTGCACACCTCTTTAAATGTGCATTCTTTACACCAGAAAGCTGATTCTTCTTGGCCAAATGCATCAAACCCTTCTCACTCATGTGACTAGGCCTGTTATGTCAAAGCTCTATTGCATCATCACTACCAACTGCATTGATACTGGAGTCTGTCACCTTTTCCTGCATCAAATACAATGAGGATATCTTCTCACCTCTAGCTACAATCATAGAACCTCTCGTAAGTTTCCATTTACCCATTTGAAAGGTGTTGCAAAACCCTTCATCATCAAGCTTACCTATGGAAATCAAATTCAACCGAATATCTGGGATGTGTTTCACATTTTTCAGAACCAAAGAAGTGTCATTACTAGTTTCTAAACCACATCACCCATACCGATGGCTTTAGCAAAACCATCATTACCCATCCTAACAGTACCAAAATAACTAGACATGTAGGAAGTGAAGAAATCTCTTCTCGACGTAGCATGGACTGAGGCACCACTATCAATCACCCAATCAGTAGGTTGGCAAACAAGATTGAGTAAATCACCATCATACACAAAGAGATATTCTTCTTCTGTTGTAGCAATTCTTTCACTATTGTTGTCATCATTTACCTTTTCTTTACCCTTGTCATTTTTGGTCTCTCTTTTGAACTTGCGATAATGCTTCTTTATATGCCTTTTCAAACCATAGTGGTAACACTCAACATTTGAAAACTTGTTGGATTTGCTTTTGCTTCTATGTCCATTCTTTGAACTTCTACTTTGACTTCTCCCCCTATTTTCAGTGACTAGGACATCAGATTGTGAAGAGAAACCTTGCGACTTTCTTTTTGTTTCCTCATTCAAGACACTACTATTGGCCAAATTCATAGTCATCACTTTATTAGGAACAGATTTTGACAGAGAAGTTCTAAGTGTTTCCCATGAATCAGGTAATGTGGCAAGAAGCCATAAAGCATTTACCTCTTCCTCAAACTTGACATTCATTCCAGCTAATTGATGAAGAATCCCTTGGAATATATTCAAGTGATCTGACACAGAAGTACTATCTTAATATCTCAGATATATCAATTGTTTCAACAGATACAATTTGTTGTTATCGGTCTTTCGAGCATATAGTTCTTCAAGTTTCTTCCACAAAGATCCAGCATGTGTTTCCTCAATAACGTGATTGAAAACTGTAGAAGGAGAAAATTCAACCAATTACATTTCGCCACGTAATTATCTAAACTATGATAATTTTACATGTCATTAAATAGAGACCAATCATAATTTGACACGTGTCTCTATTTTAAAATAAAAGACACAAAATCGGAAAATAAGATGATGCACATGTCTATTTCAATGGTCATTTTATAATATAAGTTGGCCCAACCAAATTGTGCCATATGGCACTCATGCCCATTATCAAATTAAACCCAGCCCACCAAAAGGCCCATTGAAAACTCTATAAATAGAGTAGGTCATTCATAATTCAAGAACAACTTTGGAGAAAAAGAAGACCGAAGACAATCTGAAGAATTCGAAGATTGAAGACTCTGAAGAATTCGAAGACTACAAATCCCGAAGATCGAACAACTCGAAGAACATAGAGATCCAAGACGACTTGAAGGAATATTCAAAGACAAATTCTTTGAAGATCAAGATCCGACAAGCCCGGAGAATTCTAGTGTTCAAGATAGAAGATTTCAACCAATCAATCCTTTGATCTGAGAATACGTCGATCGACCCTCGAGTCAAAGTTTATACCTTTGAGAAAGCATCAGAAGATATTTATTAGAGATTGTAACTACTCAAATTCATAAATATAAATAACTTATTCCACATTTATTTCTCCATATGGAAATCTCTGTGTGAACAAATTGGCACGCCCGGTGGAACAATCTCTACCTTTCATCTCTTTCTTATTCTTACATAAAGTTCAACTTTCATCAAGGATTCAATGGTATCTAAAATCACATCTTCAAATATTGCTGTTGTGAGAGACTCTTAAAAGGGTTCTATCATTCATAGTCATTATAAAGATCTTTGACTCCAAGAAAATCAAATGCTAAAAGTAAAATGAAAAAGCAACTAGACTTATCGTATCTTGAAGAGAAGTTTATCATAAAAGACAACCCTCTTTTTGAGTATGAGTATGATAATGAGTGTTCTTCTCCCTTTGAAAATCTAAAGAGATCCTTAGATTCATCTAAAATTGATATTGTATCTGTCATGATGACTCACTATAAGAATTTCGGGAATAGGTGACATCCTTTTGGCGTCACCTATTCGAATAGGTGACAGTTTTTTGACCGTCACCTATGGCAATGTCACCTATTTAAATAGGTGACGGGCATAAAAAACAAATAGGTGACGGGTAAAACAGGTCACCTATTCCAATAGGTGACGGGTAAAACAGGTCACCTATTCCAATAGGTGACATCCTTTTGACGTCACCTATTTCAATGAGTGACATCCTTTTGGCGTCACCTATTTCAATGGGTGACATCCTTTTGGCGTCACTTGTTCAAATAGGTGACACTCAAATAGGTGACGGTCATAAAATACCGTCACCTATTCAAATAGGTGATGCCAAAAAAACGTCACCTATTATCTAACATTTTAGAAAAAAATATTTTTTATTAATTGATTTCAAATACTATTTATACTGCACCTATCAAATTTAAATAAAAATATTACAATAATTATAATAAAAATTACAATATCACTAAATGACTACATGAATTACAATATTTTTAAGCAAAAAAAATTAAATTACATCATAATTACAATATTTTTCCGCATCCTACCACAGCTAGAAGAGCTTTAGAAGGAACACATCTTCTGTTTACACATGTTCACCCACCACATCTCCCTCAACAACAGCAGTTTTCAAACCCTAATAGAACAGCAACAACAACAAAAATCAATGAATTATACCGGATTGTTCCATCACCAACTTTATCATCTACCACTTTTTAAATGTCTTAACCTTATGTTAAAGATTCTCCATTTCACTAATGAAATAGATAAAGCACTCCTACCATAATTAAACAACAACAGCAGTCTTGCAATTGCCTAAGTAAATCACGATAAAAACTAAAGCAAGGTTACCCACAAGAACTTTAGCAGCTGGGTTATCGATATGAAGAGATTTCAAAATGGTGGCACCATCATTGGTGACTGTAACTTGTCTGGCCGTGCTCGTAGATTGGAGAATTTTATTCTGAAAGATAAAACAAACATACACAATCATGGAATCATATAAAAGGTGAGTAATAGGAGACCATAAGGGGAACCGATACTACTTACCATCTCGTTAGGTCCCAATGTAGTTTTAACCAGATCAGCAATCGCCATGGCATCGATGAATGATGCCTAAAAAAAGTGATCGGAAGCGATTACTCGGAAATATCTCTCAGCATTATAATCAAAATAGAAAGAAAACGCACATTCATACAATAGAATAGATTAAAAAAATACCATTCTAGCACACTCCCTTTTCTTCGCTCGCTTCATGTTTCAGAAGTCTATCGATCTACCATATTTAGCAACCATGTAAAGAAACATAAAGTATCTAAAAATAAAAAACTAAAATATCGATACTAAAAACAAACTCACGGCCATAGAAATGAAAATCACGGAAACAAAGACCTAAGCGCGGAAAGAAGTTCGCTTCTTCAGTAAATTAAAATAGCGAAGCGTAGTGAACTGAAGCATTCCAGAGGCTTACGATGTCGTTTCAACGTGATATGCCACAAGAAGCAAAACAACATTTGCATGTTAAACCATAATGTATGAAAAGGAACTTACCTTCTGCTACCACAGAACACGCTCTCTCCAGACAGACGTCACAAGTATCCCCATCATCGGAGGAGGCTCCCATAGACTTAAACCCACATTCTCTGCAAAGAAGTCCACAAACCATTATTTACACTTTCAATACACAGAGGAGTAGACCTTTTTTTTCAATGAGATGAAGTGTAGTTTTCAATATCCATTAAGTGATTCAAATTCCCAAGTATTATACACAACATGACAACTCTTTGTGAAACTGAAGTAAACAATGCAACTAACCACTTCTAAATCCTTTCTCTTTTAACTCAATTTGCAACTCTGAGACATAGCAAACTACCAATTACCTGCCAATGTTCAATGCACTCATTCGGTGCGAAATCAAGCACCTCTTGCCAAAAGGATCTGTAAAAGGAAAAAAAATGAAAAGATATGTCAAAAAAACATTTTTTTTGGATAAGTTCAAATAATATTTATAAGAGACAAAATTACTATTTAAATTATAATTCAAGACATCCTTCCTGACAACACTTCAAGCTACCCCGACATGCTGCATAATGCAATGGAGTACTTCTAGCTCCAATAAGGATATAATCTTTTACCATTAATGAAAGATCACAAAGCAGAGTCAAATTTTAGAAGCACATTTCTGAGGGAGTTACCAATCAAATCCATAGAGGTCCATAATAAAATGTTACAGTTGACACGATACCATGAAGGTCAAGAAGGAGGTGAATAGAATTAAAGTATCCATTCAATGCAGCCATATAAAGAGGAGTAATGCCACCATCAGCTGCCTTATTTATAAACTTAGACAAAGCACTGCTCTAGAAACATATAAATAAATAACAGAAATAATAAACAAGTCAAGAAAAGTTTACAATGTTCTATGGTGAACAAATAACGTAAGTACCACAGCCAGTCTCAAAGACCTAGTAATATATACTATTGTAGTAGAGAAAATACACTTGAATTTATATTCAAGAAAATCAATTATGTTTCGCTAAATTATTTCACAAATAATACTTCTCCAGTTCTCTTTAAGTTTTGTTGGTTGATCCAAGGAGGTAAACTCCCTGATAAATCATTATATGACAGGGCTCTACAAGATCATGGGAAAATGAATCAATACTTACTAATTACTATTAAAGGAACAGCAAAAAAAACATAGCAAAAAGTAAAATACTAAGAGGACAAAAATATTGTCTAATGTGTAAGAATGATACCACTTAACTTGTTATTTCCAAGAAACCTTGGCATAAGATGAAGAATCGAGACTTCAATTTCATAGAAAATGGAAGGAATTAGATTGTTGTAGTAGATAAAGTTGAATAAACAAGCTTAATTCTAAAAAAATAGAAAACAAAATCATAATTAAACAGGTACTAAATTAGCTAAGTTTATTCAAAAGAAAGTAAATAGATGATTGCAAAAAAGAAAGCATACCTGTAACATCTATCTTTTTGAATGTTATTCAAGCAAGCACAATATTATTATACAACTCCTATCTTTTTGAATGTTGTGTGTGACATTATTAAACAAAAACTCCTCATAATAAGAATCTTGTAACATCCATTACAATCACAAGACCCACTAGCCTGTATAATATTAGTGTCTACGATGAACATGGAGCTATCTTGGATTCCTGTAAATCATAGTTCACATATAATCAAAAAAAGCATGACAAAATAAGGAAAATTGTAGTCCAAAAACTTGGGGGAAAAACTAATTACCACACTAAGCTATCCAAAAAATAATGAACAGAGTTTTTTTTTTTTTTATTAGTGTTATAAATAACTAGTGTTTTTCATTGACGTATGAAAAAGCCCAAGCGGGAAGGGATCACAGAGATTCGAGTGCATCTTTAATTACAAGGGGTAAAACAAAACAAAACTTGAGTATATAAACTTTCGAATTCAATTTGAATGGGGCTAGGTTTTCTACTATTAATCATAATCTAGAAACTCGGATTCGATTCTCATGCATAAAAATTGAAACTTGGTATAATAAAAAAGAATTGTTCCTTACCCCTTAGAATAGTCAACCTGTAGAATATCAATGTAATGATCCCCATTTGTTTCCAATCACCTAACAAAATTATAAACAAATAGCGTTCAGACCCATTGAAAGCTTTCATGTCCAAATCATAATAGTTCCATAAACGAATGAGATATATGTAGTAAGAACATGAAGATGAAGAACAAGGAAACTAAGAAAAATCAAAATGATGAAGGCTAATTAAGCCAATATTATTTCCATATTCTTCAAGTTGTTAGCTTTCACAATGGTCACACTGTGGTTTAAGCTCTAACTCACTACATATTAAATAAGAGAAAATAATTGCTCAAGAAGAACCAGAACATGTAACAAGAAGAAAATATGTCAACCTTAAATCAACAGGTATACCACCAATCGGAACAACAATCCTATGGGGCCATTGGAGCATATCAATAACAACTGTATTACCAGTATCCTACAACATGTAATCAATGTAAAATATAGTAAAAATAACAAAACACAGAAAAATAGAAGAAAACCCAACTTTCATTAAATTAAATGAAGAACAACCTGATTCCAAATTGACTTGTCAATGAACTGGAAAAATCATTTGCAGATGTAGGTCACCAAAGTAAAGTGTTGAATAATTCAGGTCTTTGGTGAGTAAAATCTCAGAAGTTAAAATAAAGACGATGAGTGACGACCTAAAATCTCCTCTAGTGCTTGCAAAACGTCTAGGGAAAATGAGAGTGAGAGATGGACAAAGATGAAGAGAAAAGGATATGAACGCACAGATCTGAGAACGCATAGACTTGGGGCTTGTTTCCAAAAGGAGTTTCGCACAAACCAGAGCAAAAAAAATAACGTTTTGGCTTAGGGCTTTGATGGAGATGAAGCAGATGAACTATAGAACATCTTGGAATGATGAATTTCACCCGATTCATCTGATCTTTGCTCAGGGGTTGATGGATTTCAACAGATTTTCATCTAATTTAGGCTTAGAGATTGATGGAAACGAAGATGAAAAAGCCAAAATTTAGAGTAAAATCGAAGGAAATGAGAGAAAATCAAAGACAGCGATGGAGAAAAGCAAAATCTGTTCGAAGGAAATGAGAGAAGATCAGTTTGAGCAAAAGAAATATTAATTGAAAATGGAAAAATGAAGAAGAGAATGAGAGAAAAGCTAGGGCTGAAATCGTGAGAGGTGATTTGGTCGAGAGCTGAAAATCGTGATAGGCTTTTATTTTCATTTTTTTAAATTATAAAATTAAAACAATAGGTGACGGACATTCTTTTTCCTTACTATTCATCCGCATTTTCTCATACCAGTGTCGCCTATTAAAATGTATAGTGTGTCCTGTTGTCATTTTTCTTATAGTGACTGGTGCGTCTACTATTGAAGAACAAATGGTTGAGATGGAGAAGAAAACCACTTTGATGATGAAAGCGATTGAAGAAAAAGATTCTAAGATTCCTCATGAATAAACTGGAAAATCAAGATCTTGCAGAATCAAGTCATAACCCTTCTCAAATCAAGATTTCTTAGGATAAAGGGAGCCAAAACAAAAAGATAAATACTCCACCCCAATTGCTACTCTATTTGTCCAACAACTTCAGGACATGATAACAACTTTTATAAGATCCCAATATGGCAAACCATCAAAAAATTCTCTCTTGTATTCCAAGTCATATACAAAGAGAATTGATAGTTTGAAAATGCCAGTTGGATATCACCCACCAAAGTTCCAACAGTTTGATGAAAGAGGCAACCCAAAGCAACATGTCGTTCATTTCATCGAAACCTGTGAAAATACTGGCATAAGAAGAGATCTTCTAGTCAAACAGTTCATACGAACTCTAAAGGAAAATGCATTCGATTGGTACACGAACTTAGAACCAGAATCCATAAATAATTGGGAAGAATTTAAAAAATAATTTCTCAACCGTTTCTACAGCACTCGACAAATAGTTAGCATGATGGAACTCACCCGCATGAGACAATGAAAAGATGAACTCGTTGTTGATTACATCAATTGTTGGAGAGAACTAAGTCTGGATTTCAAAGATCGTCTTACTGAACTATCTGATGTAGAAATGTGTACTCAAGGCATGCATTGAGGACTACTTTACATCTTACAAGGTATAAAACCATGTACGTTTGAGGAATTAACAACTCGTGCTCATGATATGGAATTAAGTTTCGCTAGTCGGGAAATGAAGAAATTATATTCCAAGATCATAGAAATTTTGAAGTAAAATTTTTTGAGGAAACATCAAAAGATTTCATCAAGGAATCTACGGTTGTTAGTACGTCCCCGGTAAAATTTTCTTCTAAGGGAAAATATAAGAAGGAAGAAATGCGGCAAAAAAGTGGAAAACATCATTTAACCTTAAAAGAAAGACAAAAGAAAGTTTATCTTTTCCCTGATTCAGACATCCTTGATATGTTGGAACAATTGTTGAAGAACCAAGTGATAAAATTGCCAAAAAGCAAACGTTGTGAAGATGTGGGAAAGTTGATGATTCAAACTACTGTAAATATCATCGACTCATTAGTCACCCAGTAGAAAAATGCTTTGTCTTGAAGGATCTAATCTTGAAGTTAGCTTAAGAAAGAAGGATTGAATTAGATCTTGATGAAGTTTCTCAATCAAATCACATTGAAGCTGTAAAAAATATAAGCACTCAAACATCTTCAAGTCAAAATTGTGGTCAAGAGGCGAGCTTGATTCAATTTGGAACTATGAAACCTGTGGTTGTATGGCTTCAACTCAAGAACCAAAAAAATTGTTGCAAAGGTTGAAGTCAAGCTTGAAGATAATGAAGATGAAGCTAGATGGATTTTTGTCACTCACCAAAAATAAAGGAAACAACATGATGTTGAGAAGAAATCTCTCCTGATCAAGAATAAGCATAGATAGAATGATGGGCGTCAAAAGAAGAAGAAAACTACAAAGGATTCAAGAACAAATTATAAGCCTATAATGGAAGAGGATGAAAACTTCCTTCCAAAACACTTCATTGATGACGTAAAAGATGGAGAATACGAAGTTGTTGCATGCAAATACTGCCAACATGATCAACAATGAAGAATCTTCTACAAACACGATTACAAAGATGCACCAAGTCAAGACAAAAGAAGATAGAGACAATAAAAAACCTTCCATCTTCGAAAAATTTACACCTACAGCATCTCGCACTCCCGTCTTCAAAAGATTGAGCATATCTACAACGAAGAAAAGAAATCAACACCAAACTTTCGCTTCTACTCGCTCTTCGGTCTTCCAAATGTTAAGCGTATCTACACCAAAGGAGAAACATCAAGGTCAAACTTCCGTTTTTGATCGCCTCAAAGTATCAATCTATCAACATCAAAGTAAAGCAAAAATCTCGAAGAAAATATTGTTGATAGGAGAAAGTAATGAAAAAGAAATCCAAAGTATTGTCCCTTCACGCATGAAGAGAAAATCTTCACTTTCCATAAATACAGAAGGCTCTTTGAAAGTGAAGCGACATTTCATCATTTCCACCAATCCAATAGAAGAAGAATTTGACCAAGAACATGAAGGAACACTACAAGATTAATGAGTACTACCAGCGTCGGCATTGCCGGCGCACAATGACGGCACCGACAATGGCCCTAAGAAGACTACCATCGCCGGCGCAAAATATTATTGCGCCGGTATTGGGGCCCAGCCCGGCCCATTACTTTAGTTATATTAGTAATTTCGTTTTCTTTGTATGATTTATTGAGAAAGTTTCGTGGTTTATGTTAATGATAAAAAAAAGTTGCTTTAGTTCTCTGTTATTCTGGATATTGGTGATTAAGAAATATGAAATGAAATTTAATAGTGAAACAGGTGACATTTGAGGCGCCTAAAACAAACAAAGTTTTTTTTAAAAAAAACTACAGTGGTATTGTCGGCGCTCTCCATATTTTATTTTTTTGACCCCCTTTGCCGGCGCTATGGCGCCGGCAATACTCCTTCATATTTTATTTTTTTGACCCCCTTTTGTCGGCGCTATGGCGCCGGCAATACTCCTTCATATTTTATTTTTTTGACCCCCAGCGCCGGCAATACCCCTTCCGTTTTATTTTTTTTCAACCCCTTAGCGCCGGCAATACCCTTATCTACCACCAAAATTTAATTTTACGCTGGCATATGATACATCGGGGATGCATAAAGCATCACCGACGAAGAAAAATATCACGTCGGGGATGCTAAAAAGGGTCAAACCCGACAAGTAAATACCGACGCAGATTTTACGCCGGTGAAGGTATTCCCGACGCATATGTGCGTCGGTAGTGCCAACATATTTTGTTGTGGAAATGATGTCAACTTCTCCACAAAAGGGAAATTCCTCCAATTTTGAGCTAAAAATGTAGAGCTCCTAATCGTAAGAGCCTAAACTGGATGATATTCTTGGCCCACATGTGCCAACAAAGAAAAATTATTATCGAACTACGTAATGACTTGATTCCTGTTCCTATAAAGGGTACGTAGGAAACTTAAAGAAAACTTTAAGTTCAGTCAAGCAACAAAAAAAAAAAGAGTTCTCCATATATCTTTAAATTATGAGGACCCCAACGAACATTACCAGATATCATCTGATGACCCAATGTTAGTTCTGGTTATTCATTATAATGTTTTTTATGTATTGAGGATTGCAACACCGATATGGCAGAAGAATTATCATGATCCGACAAGCCCGGAGAATTATAGTGTTCAAGATAGAAGATTTCAACCAATCAATCCTTTAATTCGAGAATACGTTGATCGACCTTCGAGTCAAAATTTATACCTTTGAGAAAGCATCAGAGGATATTTATTAGAGACTATAACTACTCAAATTCATAAATATAAATCATTTATTTCTCCATATCGAAATCTCTGTGTGAACAAAAACATTATCATCTACTCATTACCTAATAGAGCCGCATACTTGCTCATGCATAAATTCCCATTCGTCATCGGTTTTATTTTTCGGCTTTTAGTGGCAAACACGGGAAAATACATATTCTTCACCATCAAAAGATCTTTCATCTTTGTTTTCTAAATATAATAGTTTGATCCATTCAAACTAACCATTCTACTTGTATTACTTTCCATCATTCATCACAAGGCACAAATCGATTACAACCTACGCTTTGATACCACTTTGTTGGGATAAACACCGATTCAATCAAAGATAAATTGTCCCTCTCTTGTGTGAATTTAATAGGAAACAATAATACGAATAATAGCAAAGCAATAAAATGACACCAAGAATTTTATGTGGAAAACCCTCCAATGCGCGGAGAAGTAAAAAACCACGAACTGAAGTCAGAAACCTCCACTATAATCAACAATGGGTACAACAAGTCCTCTCTAGATAATACTAGAGACATACAACATCAACATCAAGATAAAGAGTAATCTTGGCAAACAAATGAATGAGAAATTGGAGAAATCTCACTTAGAAAAGTGGCACACTTCTTCTCAATACAATCTAATGTTACAAGACTCGAAACTCGATCTCCACCGTTCAGATTGAAGTACCTCGCCCCAGAAACACGCTCACCAAACTTCAGCCTAATCCAACGGTAAACGAATCTGAAACGGGTACTGAAGGTCTGAGGCGGAACTGCAAAAACTCTCCAAAAACTCAATACTCTCTCTCGGCACTATCTCTCTTTATTTCTCAAATTTTTGGCTGCACTTTTCTTTTTCCATTCACAATAGAGCCCTAATGGGCGTGGGCTTTGGGTTTTCCTCCACATGTGGAAATAAGCCCAACAGATTGGAATTCTAAATGAATCATTGCCCTGTTTGGTTTGCAATCTGAAAAACAGGATCTGAATTCAGTGGATTCTAATAAATTTAGGGTAGTATCCAGTGTATCCAGTAAATTTATTAGTTCCAGAAATGTGCTTGGTAACAGATTCAAATTTAAAATGGAAATCCAGAAATTTGAAATCAGTGTTTGGTTGGTTATTCAGAAATTAAAAAAAAAATTGTGAATCAGAACAAGTGTTTGGTTAGTATCCAAATCTCAAATGTTTAACTATATTTAAATTTTTTAAACTAATTTCCATATATCATATTTCACATATACTATTAGATTTCACTTGTAAGAATATAATTCTATTTATTAAACAAGTCTGATAAACTATTTACATTTTAACTTAATTTAATGATAATAATTTGTAAAAATATAATTCTATTTCTTCATTCAATCCATTCATTGTATATCAAATTAAAACTATTTAAACCTCATCACATAGATAAAGCATGTGGGCTGGTCCAAGCCCACCGCAAGCTCGGCCCGTAAGTTAATGGTTAATGAGCCCGACCTATAAATCTTTGCACTGGATATGAATCATGTATTTGAATTCAAGCCCAACCCCCGGGTTTTATCCATAGAGCCCTATCAGAACCGACCTGAAACCCGGTTCATGGTTCGTTCATTTAAATTAATCTTATATATAATTATAAAAACAAAGTGTAAATAAAAAAATAGGATATAGTGAAAAAATAAATTAACTTTTTTTTCCTTCACTTTAGAATTAAGTTTAAGTTTAAAAAGTTAAAAATCAGCTTTAAAAAATGCAATTGAAAATTTAATTAAATAAATAAAAACACGAACGGACCGAGCCAACCTCGAAAAATGGAACGAGCCGACCTGACCCGACTCAAACCCGAAAAAACAGGTCTGGCCCGACCCAAATCCGTAAAATGGGCCCGCCCGTATTTTTATCTCATGTGTTCAAACTCGTGGATTGGATTGTGTGGGTAGGCCTCATCATATGGATAAAGCCCGTGGGCCGGCCCAAATCCGACCTAGGCCCGGCCCGTAAGTCAACGGTTCACGGGCCAGGCCCGGCCCGACTTATAAATCAATGGGCTGGATATGGATCATGCATTTGAGCTCAAGCCTGGCCCACGGGCTTTATCCATAGGGCCCCCATCAGGCCCAGCCCGAAGCCCGGTTCAAAGCCCGTTCAAAAATTATTTAATATATATATATATATTTAATATCTATAATGTTAATATTTTATATTATTTTTTATATTTAAATATAATCTTATATATACATTTAAAATATTTTATTTTTTTAACAAAATGGAATAATCTTTATAAAAGAAAAAATATATATAGTAACAAAATAATAAATTAATTTCATCACTTTATAGTTAAATTTAAGTTTAATTAACCTATAGAGTTAAGTTTAAATTAATAATGAAATAGTAAAAAATTAAATTAACTTTTTTTCATCACTTTAGAGTTAAGTTTAAGTTTAAAAAGTTAAAAATAATTTTTTAAAAATACAAATAATAATTTAATGGAAATTTAATTAAATTAATAAAAATTTGAACGGGCTGGGCCAAGCCCGGCCCAACCCATATTTTATCTCATGGGTCCAAGCCTGTGGACTGGGCTTGGGCTTACCATTTTAAGTTAGGCCCGGGCCAGGCCCGACCCATTTATAGAGCAGGCCTGACAAGCCCGGCCCGAGCCTATTCATTTAAGGCCCGGCTCATTGATGAGGCTTATGTGTGGGTGACGTCAATCTATGTTTTTCAATTTTTGAGTTGGATATTTTGGATTCTTGTTTTAGTTGAATTCATTTTTTAGCCTAAAAAAGAAATTGAATCCAAACTGCTTTTTTTTTGGATTGTAAACCAAACACAAAATAAAACAGATTTCTTTTATTCATTCAATTTGGATTCATAAAACTGAATCTGGATTGCAAACCAAACGGGCCCTTATCTCGCTTAGTTTTTTCCATTCCATTGCCTCACACTCACTTTTCCTTTCCTTTCCTTTTCACTTACCTAATCAAAACCCCTCTCTCTGCTTACTCCATCTTCTTCGCTTTCTCTCTAACTTGAATATCTCCCACACTCATTCTAATCTTCTTGCTCACAAAATCATCTTACTTGTTCTTAACTATACTATTGATCGGGATTCCGAGTATATCGTTCTGCTTCGAGTTGTTGCACATATTGATCGTCTCAACCAAGACCTCTGGGTTGATCGATCATTTTCAATCGTTGATGATATTAAAACGACGACGGAAGGAGCAATAGACTCCAGTATCGAAAGGTTGAAAAAGAAAAGGAAGTTTGTGAATTTAGGGGATGATGAATTGGGGAATTGTGTTGTTTGTCATGAAGAATTATATTGTAGCAGTGATAATAAGGAGGTGATAAAATGCATTGTAATCACTTGTTTCATGAATCGTGCATTGTTGAATGGCTGAAGAAGAGTGATTCATGTTCGTTGTGTCGAAGCCCCGCTACAATGTAATTGAAATAATCTACTTCATCATGCTAGAAGAACTACTCTACTCTGTAAATATTCCTGAATTCTTATTTGCTCCATTTTAGTTTTTATAAATATTTCATTTTTATAAGTACCCTTTTGGTGTTTTTTTCCCTATCTTTTAGCTGATCATAGTCTAGAGAAACAATAATACTTCCTCGAGAGACTAATTTAAATGAACTTCTACATTCATTATTTTGTCAATTTCTATTTAATATTATTCTTACTAGCTTTTACAATCAGAATAGTAATATAACATATACTTCAAATTAATTTAGAGGTAAATATTTTCCAAAAAAAATAGTTAAACAAAAGTGTTAATGTTTTTCTTTACTGCTATTAAAACTTAAAGGTTACGACTAAAAATGTAATTAGGATTAATGTATTTTCGTGCATATGTTTTGCGCAACAAAAGTTGACTTTTTCCTTATAAATGTGCAGTTTGTCAAAAATTGTATTTTTTTTATTTGAATAGACCAAACAGAATGTTTTGTTCATGAAAATATTTGGTCATGGCCATTCGTCCGAATTATTTTTTATAAAATAAATTAAGGGAGAAGTATATGGGAGGTAAATAAATTTAGTTTTTGTACATAAGATGAGAAAAATTAAAGGTAGGGAAGGATTTTTCTTTTTTTAAATATTACATCAAATTTGGGGAGGGGAAACTTGAACATTCGACTCAAGGGAAGGGACGGGTGCCTAATTAGTTCAAGTTGAACTATATTCATGTTAGATAAATTTGATATTAAGATTTAATTTTTAAATGATAATATAGTATTTTAAATTAGAAAATTTATTCTTGAATTTTTTTAAAATTACTATTATTGAATTTTTTAAACGATAATATAATATTATAAAAAATGCTATTCTTGATTTTTTTTTTTTAAAATTTTTCTATGTTTAAAAATATTCTTCATAAAATGTTGTTTATAAAAATTCTAATTAATTAATAGCCGAACGGTTAAAATAATAATAATAATAGGTGATATACCAGAAAGTAGCCGATTTCTTTCCTAAAACTCTCAAATTATAAAAAGGAAAAACATTACTTTCCTAAGGCAATAGCCAATTGGCAAGCTTATCATTTAGAGAACACTTTCCTAAACTAAACTCTGAAAAAAAAAATCCTTAAACAAAAATGAATTACTTTCCTAACTACATTATATTTAGAGGTATTTTCCTTTCCTTTCCATTCCCAAGCAGGGCCGACCCTGAGCATGTTCAACGTGTGCAACAGAACAGGGCCCCCAAATATCGAGGGCCTAAATTAAGGGACGGGTTTATATATTATTTAAAATTATTGTGTTATAAAATATAATATTTAAAAGCGAAAATATGACATGAAATCGTAAATTGCGCGTTGGCATGCATCAAATCCTAGGTGCTTTTGAATTAGAGGTACCTTGTTCGATACCAACAGGAGACTGGATGACATAATTTTAAGATTTTTTTTGCCTGTTCGATCCCAGCAGGAGACTAGATAACATATTTTTTAGATTTCTTTTTTACTATTTATTTATTTGTTTCATGTTGTTATTTATAGATTTTATAAAATAAAATTTTAAATATGATTAAACAATTTATCTATCACTTTATCTATTTCAAACTTATTGTATATAATAAATAATATCTCAATAAAAATTTAACCTTAATTTATAATTTAACTAAAGTTTGTTTAAAAAAATTCTCTAATATTATCGATTTACATATCATATTATTAATATGTTTTGACATCAAATTCATTATTTTTTAAGTTTGTTAATTTGATTTTTTGTTATAAATTTACTGAGTTAATGTTTTTTTTTTCTTTCATTCATTGAACTATTAAAAAATATAATTTTATCATTCTAAAATATTAAGTTATTATTTGAAATGTTTTTTTGAAAATTTTATCATTTAAAATTCAAGTAGTATAGTTATATTTAACTATGTATGTAGATCGGTCCATTATTGTACTTTGAACCTCATATACCTGTTAATGCTGAAGATAAAGTTTTATTAAAATATATATATATATATATATATAACTTCATTTTTTATTGAGATTAATATCACTAGTATCCTGATTAATTCATCCAATTTCAATATTGCCGGTGGTTATAACTTTATTTCATTTATACCCAAAAAAACACCACATTTAGCAGTTAATAGGGATTTTCCGGCCAAACTGTTTACTATTATGCCCCTATTTATTTCTCTTTCCTTTTTTTCCTTTTTTTTTTTATCTGTTACCTTTGATTGTGGGATTTTTTTTTTGTCATTAATTACTTCCTTTATTTTTTTTTAATTTTATTTATTGTCCAATATCTTTTCTGATTTTCTAATATCATCCCTTGTTCATCCCATGGCAAATCATGTTTTTTTGAAATCTAAATTACCTATTTTTACTTCCTTATTCCTTTGACATCTTACGAAGAAACCCATTACAAATATTCTTTCACCATTCAAATCCAAGATTATTGGATTTGAGCCTGATTTGAAGCAACCCATTTCCGGATTATCATATCTCATAAATGCAATTCCTTTATGCGTTTCTCTGCCATTGAAGTTTTTGTTTGCCGAGAAAATAAGAGTAAATTGGAAAGTTTATCAAAATGAATTGAAGAAGATGATCAAAATAGCCGCCCCAATGTAGAAGTTGTTTGTCTTCTCTCTGCCATTTCTTGTTTTTTTTTTTTTTTTTTGTGTTTTTTTTCAATTACCTTCTTTGCCATTATGAGTTCAAGTTCTATTGATCTGTTATACGCCGATTCTATTACACGTATCAAATCTCTTATTCTCCCATCATCTTCCTTACAAAATCTCATATTCCTTTATACGGATTGCTTTTCAATTGCAATCTGTGTTTCACCACGTCTATTGGCATCACTCGTCATGATACAGTTTATTTCTTCTCCGACGATGTAGATCTTGTAAGTTTGTATGCTTGAAGATGTAGATGTTGTAAGTTTTCACGCTGCTTTTATCCAAATTTGAAGGATATTATTAAAATGTTTATTTTTGTTCAACATTTATTTTTATTTTCTATCTACATATCTATAGAAATCTTTGATCTCTTTTTCATTTCCAATTGTTTTTTCTTTCGTTTTTGCTACTTTTATCTCTGTATTTTGTAGGAGGACAAACAGCAAAGACATTCAAATTTTCCTATATAAAGGTTTACTAAAAGTAAACTGTTTATAAAAAAAATTTACCTTTCAATTCTCGGTGAACTCGCTTTCTATGTATTTGGTAGATAAGTTACTTTTAGTAAAATGTTTATTTTTATTCAATGTTTATTTTAAAAGCCTATTTACATATGTTTTCAAAACTGTTTAATCAATTTTTGTGTCCGGTATCAATTTTAAGTGCACATTAATAAACTGTTTACTTTTTATCTCTATATTTTTTAGGATAACGAACAAGAAAGACATTCGATTTTTCCTTGAAGAAGAAGTCAGAAGGTTGAAGAACAAGTTAGAAGTTTGAAGATGTTTTATTTTATTTTTTTGTTATAGTTTTTATTTTTGTTTAGATTTAATTTTTCCATTAATTTTGTAAAATTTAAGGGATTTTATAAATTTCCTTAAATTTTACACAAATTAAGGAGAAATTAAATCAGGGGTATGTTTGTCCTTTCACAATGTAATTTAATTTGGCCAGTGGCGGTTTTGGGTACTATTGATATTTAATAAAAACATCCGGTATATTTGATATATCCATAATTTTTTTGATTATTAGTGAAATTCACCCTTTTTTATTTATGTAGACTAGGAAAATATATTTTTGAAATTCTATTTTCTAAAATCTTTATACTCAATAATTTTTTTGTTAATAAAAATTAATTTTTTTTATATAAAGATTATATGATAGGGGGCCCGAAATTATATATTTTCGCACTGGGCCCTTATGTTCTTAGAACCGGCCCTGGGCCAAAAGCTAAAACAATTTGCATTCATTTCAAGTTTTCAACTCTATAAAATTACTCTTCTTCTTCTTATTGTCTCAGTTTCTTAATTACTTCAAATCAGTGCTGGCTCAAGCTACAGGCGAAATTGACGATCGCCAAAGGCCCCAGATTTTAAAAGGCCTAATTTTTTTTATATAATAATATAATTAATATTTTATGATAAAAGTTGAACCCAATCTAATAGGCGAATCTATGATTCCATAATTTGGTGAGTACTTTCAATGGCGTTTTCTCTGTTAAAAGTGCCTATCAGATCGGGTTAGCCGAAACTCTTATCCATAATGCTTCTTCCTCATCTTCTATTCCTTCTGATCTTTGGTGGAAATCTCTCTGGTATGCCTCCGTTCCTGCTAAGATTAAAATTTTTAGGTAGAATTTGTTCATGGATATTATTCCATCCCTTAAACAAATATCCACAAAAAAGGAATGGTCATTGATATCTGGTGGTCTAGGTGCAAAACCAATGTTGAAACCTCTAGCCATGTGATTTAGGGCCGTTCTACTGTGAAAAAAATATGGTTGAATTTATTCTCTAAGGTTAGTTTTGCTTTTCAAGATCATTTTAGTCCTACTAATTGTCAATTATGGTTTTTTGAGGCAAATAAAAATCATCTTGAGCATCTTCTTATCACGGCCTGACATATTTAGAGTACTAGAAACTCTTGGGTTTTTAAAAATACTCACGCTGAAGTTCAGGATTTGGTGAACAAGGTCATGGGTTGGGAAGAAGAATCCAGCACAAATTACCCTTCCTGCACCAATTATAACCCTTCAGCTCATCGATATCAACCATTTTATCTCTAATTTTATTAACCAACCAAATTTTGGCAATACACCAGGATTTCAACATCTTGGATTTCAAACCATATATCAACAACCTTTTCTTCCTCAAAATATTTTTCCACAACAGTCACATATCTTGCAACCCAATATCTTTTAACAATCAACGAATCTAGGCACTTCTTCTCTCACCATCAAACTTAATGACCCAAACTATCTACTGGAAAAATCAAATTCTTAATGTAATAATCTCTAATGATCTTGAAGGCTATATTGATGGTTCCATCCCTGTTCCTCCTAGATTTGTGGATTTGCAACAAACGCAGGTAAATCCAGACTACTATCTCTAGCAAAAGTTCAATCGCCTCGTTATGGGTTGACTGTATTCATCTTTGTCTGAGGATAAAATGAGCTGGATAGTTTAGCTTTACAACAGCTTTTGAAGTCTGAGAAAGCTTTAAGCGTGTCTATGAATATGTATCAACTGCTATCATTATGAGCTTAAGATCTCAACTCCAAGAGTCTCGAAAGGATGGAGTTACTGTTACCCAATTTCTTGCTCAAATTAAGCATATAGCTAATAAATTAGTAGCCAAGGTGAACCATTGTCATATAAAGATCATGTTGCATACATTCTCAATGGTCTTGGAGTTGAATACAATCTTTTTGTTACCTCTATCCAAAATCACACTGATAAGCCTTCTCTAGAGGACATTCGCAGCTTGGTGCTAATCAAGACAAGGGTTTCCAGAGGAAAGATAAGGGAAAGAGGAGACGATTTAAATCGGCATGGAAACGGGTTTGAGTTGGAAGGATGAAATCATGAAACCGTGAGAGTGGATATTCAATTGAACTTGCATTATTATGAACAATCTTTGTAATTGGTTTTGAATTTGAAGAAGAAAATAAATGATTGGGAAACAAAATTCCAATTCAGAAATATAAAAGAAAATGAAGCTCATATCCTATCCATCTGACCTTTGCACTGCTAAAAAAATTCCAAATAAAAAAATAGTCAAACCGATTTTGATGTATTTTATAGTTTTATTTTTATTAGGGTGTGAACTGGACCATTTATTTATTTTTATACAAAGTGTTGGGATGAGGATTGAATCATTCTCTTGAGGATGAAACTAAAATATCTTAACCATTGGACTATATCCTGATTGGTCACTGAACCACTTATTAAACTTCAATATTTGAATTGATTAAATTAAAATTTTAGAATTGAAATTGACACACCATATAAATATAACAATTTTTGGAAAACGTGTATACTTATTTTCAAAAGTTTTCATTATCCTTAAAAAAAATTCTTCAATAAAATTTATTATATTTTTTAAAGGCTGTTAATAATATTCAATAAATATATATATATATATATATATATATATATATATATATATATATTTTAAAAGTTATTAATATAGTAACCCTCAATAAAAAGTGATCGAGATAATCTAATTTCCTTGTTAATGAGTATTACTAGAATTGAAATAAAAATTCAAATTTAAAAGAATGAATTGAAATTTAACATTTAAAATACATAAAGATATATTATTGTCCAGAGAATATTTTCCTAAAAAATAATTTTAAAAACAGTACAAAGAAATCACTCTTAAACACAAAATTTTGAAAAATTGACTTATTCTCTAATTAAAAAAGGAAAAATAGAATTACTTTCTAAAATTAAACTCTCAAATTTAAAAAAAAAAAGGAAAGAAGGAATTACTTTCCTAAAACAATATCTAATCCATTATCTTAATTAGTTTCCTAAACTCTCTAACCCTAAAACCCCCTCTATAAAATCAGTCCTTTTCTTATCATTCAGTTTCTTATCAACCAAATACGAATATGTCTTCTTCTTCTTCATTACCATGGCATTCCTCTTCTACAATTTGCTATACCCTCCATGATTCAACAGCTCTTTCTGGTCACAAACTTGAACTCCGATTGAAGTTTTTCGCTCGCCTTTTGTCTCATTCTCCTTCCGCCACCGAGCCTCATCCTCGAATCCTCCGACAAACTCCTTCTACTCCAACACCTCCCTCCCACTTTTCCTTTCCTTTAGACCTACTTCGTCAAAACCCCATTATCTGCAAATGTCGACTTTTTCAGTTTCTCTCTAACTTCAACATTTCCTTTTATGAATCTTACGTTCTTGCCCAGGAGATCATGTTACGTGCTACTCCGTATACTTCTCGGGATTCCGTGTTTGTCACTCCGTTTCGTGTTGTTGCTGATGTTGATTACATTCAAAACTTATGGGTTGATGATGATCCCGCACATTATGACAACAACACAAACCATATCAACTTGGACTTGAACTTCTCATTGATTGATGAAACTGTTATTCTTTCTAATGAGAATTTTCCAACAGCGTCTAGAGCGGCAGCGTCGAAAGCAACGAAATCCGGTATCGAAAGGTTGAAGAAAAGGAAGTTTGTGAATTTAGGGGATGATGAGTTGGGGAATTGTGTTATTTGTCATGAAGAATTATGCTGCAGCACTGATAATAAGGAAGTGATTCAAATGCATTGTAATCACTTGTTTCATGAATCGTGCATTGTTCAATGGCTGAAAAAGAGCAATTCATGTCCGTTGTGTCGAAGCCCCGCTACAAAAATTGGAATCTTCTTAAAATAAACAATGAAAGATTTAGGTTTGGTTTTATAGATTGGAATGGTAAAAAAAAAAAAAATCCTGAATTTTTCAAATTTTTGTGTGCGTTTAAATATTTTATTTTAGTTAATACAATTTGGGATTTTTTTTCTTCCTTTCTCTTTCACCATACGTAGATTTTTTATATTGTAACTAAAAATTGTTAATTCAAATTTTTTTTTTCTTTGCACATTAACTTTCTTTATATAATAAATCTAAAATAAAATCCAACTTAATTTCTTTTTGGGTTGGATAAGTTTATAAATTCAAACATTTAGTAAGCCACAAATGATAAAAACTTCATTATAATTTTTAGGATAGATTTTCCCAAACGAGTTCAAATAATGGTACTCTATTAAAAAAAAAAAAAAAAGAAGGTGATTTTGGTCAAATGTGATTACCTTTCTGCAAGAAAAATAATAATTTTAGAAATTGAAAAACATATTAAAAGTTAAAAAATGATCTGATGAATTGATACTAGTAAGTCTACCAAAATGATTAAAAAATAAATCATACAGCTCCTTCCAACTTTCTATTACTCACCAAAAAGTTATAGAACTACATCAATATATTTGTTCATACAGAAGAACTAACTTGAAAAAAAATAAGGAAATTATAATCTAAATAGGAAAAGATAAACTTGGAAAAAGATAATTGTCATGAGAAATAAGATAAATAAGGAAAATATATGTAAGAAAATAAAATAAATAGGAAAATATTTTCAATCGAACCGTCACCGCGGCCCTTGTTTCCACAGCACCGTCCATCGCTGAATCTCGTATAATGTGAAAAGAATAAAATCATTTATTACTACTCAAAGCCAATTCATACAAGGGGATGATCAATCTACCAAAAGCAACATTTGATGCTCTTTACCAGACAAAGCCAATTCCATGATCAATTCAGGATTGATGGTTCCATCATTGTCCAAAAACACTCTTTAACCAAATTCATTGATTGAGAATCCACTTAACAGCAGCTACCCCTATCTCCGTAGCTAACACCGGCGTCGCTCTCGAATCTCTTAAATTCCAAAATACAATCTGTGATCCGTATCCTCTCTCTGTAAATCTTCCTGATCACGAATTCGGATTTCGATTTCAGATCATCTCCTCTGATCAAATGAAGTTCAAGTCTCTGACTGAATGTGATTACTTTGGATCTTCACTCAATTTAGAAACCAAAACACTCAAAGCAAATACTTCCATGGGAATCCCTAACCATACTTGCAGACACATCACAAACAGCAATACAATATCTCCATTTCCCATTCTTTAATAAATGATCAACCTTTCTCTTTCATTGAAGCTCTCCAACTAGTCTACCATCACGATCCTTCAAAGATGCTATGATCTCGTGGGGAAGCAATGTTCCGGCTGCAATTTTCGCTTTACCGGCCTTTAACCTCTCCAACGTTTCTCCCTATGGTTTCTTGAGAAGAAAGAAAGAAAAATCCAAATCATCAGATTTAATTTCATTCAGATCAAACTTTAACAACATCATCCTTCATCACTAATGAAAAACAGACAGAAACTCTCTACACCAACCTTACACATCTTTTAAGAAGAGTAATACCACATATTTCAAGTTTCATTAAGATGAAACTTTTCCATAATCTTAACAATATCGTCTCGTTTGTCGACCTCCTTCCCCCGACTTTCCGCCTCTAATCATCCAACAATCTCCTCCTTCCTTTTCTTTACACCAACTTCAATCATTCCCCTCTCTTTGCAAATTCTATCTTTTTCACTTTCTCCCTGACTTCAATATTCCCTCTGTTTCTGACTTAATTTCTCGAAAAATCATCTTATTTGTTAACCATCCCTTTATTTTTGTCTCTCGGAATGGGAATGGGAATGGGAATGGGAATTTTTTGTCGATATTGATTACATTCAAATGTCATGGATTGATTATATTCCACATCTCTATCCCTCTATCAGTAACATAAATACTCTCAACTATTCAATGCTTGATGATACTTTATTTCTTGTTGATGAATTTCTTCTGGCAACAACAACTACTGGATCCCGAGCAGCAAATAAATCTGCTATCGAACAGCTGAAGAAACGCAAGTTTGTGACTTTAGGGGATGATCAATTGGGAGATTGTGTTGTTTGTCATGAAGAATTATGCTGCAAAAGTGATAATAAGGAAGTGATTCAGATGCATTGTAATCACTTGTTTCATGAATCATGCATTGTTCAGTGGCTGAGTAAGAGCAATTCATGTCCCTTGTGTCGAACCCCACTTCAAAATTGAAGAGACAACTCTACTTTTTTAAATCCTGAATCTGCTCAATTTTGTGTTTACTCTTTTTTTTTCAGATGTCAATTTTGTAGTCAAAATACTTTATCGAAAGTGTTATCACATTTACTTTTGATTAACTAATTTTCTTTGGGTTGGATGAATTTTAATAAATCCATACATTTTGAAACTGTGTTAATAAGCGGCATATGAAATATGATAAATACACAAAAGTAAATACTAATGTAAAGGGATCTAATAGCACTGAACCTCCTTCAAAACACAGCTACAACCTTCTAAAATTTCAAAATTTCATTGAGATAATGAAAAAGAAACCATTTACTTGAAATCCTCCAAAACCTCAGACAAATATGTTCAAAGAAACACTTGTGAATTTCTATTGCTCTCCAGAACGGTATTGATTGATTCATCAATCAATCTACCACAACCAGCTTCTGATACTCTTTACCAGACAGAGCCATTTCCATGACCAATTCGGGATTTATGGTTCCATCATTGTTCAAAAACAATTTGATCAAATTCTTTGAGAATCCACTCACCATTGCCACCCCATCCTCCGTCGCCAACACCGGCGTCGACATTGAATCTCTTAAATTCCAGAATACAATCTGTGGAACAACTGACCCATATCCTTTCTCTGTAAATTTTCTCACTATCACTTTGTAATCTGTTTCCCATGAGTTGTTAGATGCTTCATCAAACTCCATGTCACTAAAAACAAACACTCTTTTTATCATCTCTTCTTCTTTCAATTTTCCATCCACAGCTACTCTCAGAATCATATCAAACACCTTCTGGAAATCAGTGTTATACCCCCACTCCATTTTCCTCACGAATTCGGATTTCGATTTCAGATCATCCCCTTTAATTAAATGAAGTTGAGGTCTTTGACTGAATGTGATTACTTTACCCTTCCATGGATCTTCACTCAATTCAGAAACCAAAAGACCCAAAGCAACACATACTTCCATCGGAATCCCATTCATACTTCCAGACACATCACAAACAGCAATACAGTTTCTCAACTTCCCTATCTTTAACAAATCATCCACCATTCTCTTCCATTGAAGCTCTGCTACTAATCCATCATCATCATGCAAACATGAAATGATCTCGTGGGGAAGCAATGCTCCAGCGGTGATTTTCGCTTTACCGGTCCTTACGTCTTCCAAATACTGAACAAACCGTTCTCTATCGTGTTTCAAAAACTTGTCCTGGTACATTGTCATCGCAACAGAGGCTACTCTATTGTAAGGAATTGAATCCCATCGATTGGCTCCGATATAAACTTCAGGCAATTCCAAGGCTTTCCGAAGTGGTACGAGGATTTCTTTCCTCAATCTAACACGAATACTATACACATAATGAGCTTCTTCAATCCCTTCGTATTCCGGGTACGATTCACGTGGAAAAACCCTTCTCGCTATGCCCTCACACAACAAGGTCGATCGATCGAAGGATTTATCCATAGAAGGGCACCATTTTGCAGCAAGACTAATTTTCCTCGGATCCCCAGATTTCATGTTCTGAATATCAGCTTTCAAGCAATCAGCAAAGAACTGAGAAACCATATCGTACAAGAATCGATAATTGGGATCACTTCTGTAACGTTCCAAAGCCTTCTTAGCCATAGAAAGCCTTTTTTTATTAGCCATAGAAAGCCTTTTTTTATTCCTCTCTGCACTATCCATATCTTCTTCCTTGATCATTTCATCCGAATCTCGGCTACTTTTATTAAACCGATCATTTTTCTGCTTCTTTCTCACATCCAAACCCTCAAGAAGACGGAAAAGTATCTCAGGAAGATCCTTGAAGTAACCAAATTGAGCAATAGAAGGGACATTGAAAGCTAGGGTTTTAGGATGATTTAGATGAAGCCAAAATGCAGCAGTATAGAAACCCTCTGAATCAGATTTACCAGTACCACGAATACCTCTTAAATTACAGATAAGTTTGAGAGTTGTCAATGGATTGTAATCCCATGCTGATTCTAGTCTCTTCTTCAACGATTCAGAATCGGTGTCGGGGACGACATGGAAGAAGAAATCAAGACAAGGGTTTCCGGAGGAAAGATAAGTGGGAGACATATTTTCCGTATAACCCATTGGTGGATCATTGAAATTGGCCACCATTACATCAATAAACGGGTTGCCGGAACTGTCACCGGCGCCGGTGGATTTTTCGATGGGATTGTGAAGTTCAGGAGGACCGATTAGGGAAAGAGGAGACGTAGTTGATCGGCATTGAAATTGAGCATTGTTTGATAGAATCAGAGATGGATTCAAGAAACGGGTTTGAATTGAAAGGATGAAAAGGTGAGGGTGGATATTCAATTGAATTTGCATTATTATGAACAATCTTTGGATTTGAATTTGATGAAGAAAAGAAATGGAACGGTTAGGGCTTAAGCCAGTGATTTTCTATGGTTTCTTGGGGAGTAAGAAAAATCAAAAGCAAATCAGGAATTTCACATATTTTTTTAGGCTTAATAGCTCTAATTTATATTTCACGGAAAATTCTACACTCCAGGACTAAAAATCCCTGTTAGAGGGACTCACTTACTGTTGTTTTTTAATTTTTAGTGGGTCTTTATTTTAATTATTTAAATAAATTAAATTTTAAAAAGTACAATTGTACTTACAGAATACTACGTAAGATTTTATTTGAGTTTTCTTTTCTCCATCAATTAACTCCTTTTTTTTCCTAACTATCAACCCTATAATCTCCTTTCAAACTTTTCACAGTCATTTGAAGATCCAGGTATGCATGATTTTTTTTCCTTAGATTTTTAAATTTAGTATTAAATCACATATACCATCACAAATATAAAGTTTACTGTTTTGCAATCACATACACAATATAGTCGATCACGAAATCATATTTATAAGAATATATGATCACAGGTATAAATGAGTTGATCATGCATATGAATTTGGACTGAGTATGTGATCACATATATAGGAAAGTGATCATAAAAGTTTCACCAAATAGGCAATCATATATTGTCAATCACACAACGTT
The DNA here is from genome assembly GCA_028015215.1 of Gynostemma pentaphyllum. Taxonomy (NCBI): domain Eukaryota; kingdom Viridiplantae; phylum Streptophyta; class Magnoliopsida; order Cucurbitales; family Cucurbitaceae; genus Gynostemma; species Gynostemma pentaphyllum. Next base: position 19,339,395 of record CM051349.1, read on the forward strand.
TTGTTTCTCACAAATTTAAATTTGAATGATTATGAGATCACGTATATTTTGTTCATCGGCGATATAAAATTTAATTGATTACAACATGATCACACATACAAAACAGTCGATCACGAATTTAAATTTGATTGAGTTTGTGATCACATGTTTAAAAAAGTGATAAATTTGAGTGGGTATGCAATCACATGTATCAAACAATCGATCATAAATTTCATTTTGGGATGGTCAACAATCACAATTTATACAAGTTAATTAATCCTATAAAATAATCAATTGCATGTAAATTGTATATATTTTTTATTTGAATAATTTAATGAATATTATATTAAAATAATGAAATTTATCCGCTACATTATGTTATAACAAATTTTAATTGTTGACAAGTTTATATAACTTACGAGATGAGCAGAGATGAGCATGAGAAAATCTAATGATTTTTATAAGACTAATGCTAGAGATGACAATGTTCCAGGTAACACTTCTTATCAATCGCATATCTAACTTTATATTTGATTTGAATCGACCGACAATTAATGACAATCAAATTCAAAACACAACGATCACATTTGAAATACGACTATCAGAGACAATCACATTTAAAAAAACAAATAATTTTAACTTAATAATGATCACATTTAACCACATAAAAAATATCACGCAAATATTTTTTTTTAAAACAAAGATTTCATTTATAAGGGAACAATTACATTCAAAAAACGACAATCACATTCAAAAAACGACAATCACATTTAGTCACAATAAAAAAATTACAAACAAATATAAAAAACGACGATCACATTATAAAATATACGATCAAGAACGATCTCATTCAAAAAACAACGATCACATTTAATGACATTAATGAAAATCAATTACGTAAATAATATTAAGAACGATCACATTCAAAAAGATGATATGACAATCAAACTTACTTGAGTAACATCTGAATAACAACGATCACAAAATGAAAGAAATGTGATGAATCAAGAATCTCAATATTTCAGAGTATGAAGTTTCACAACGTTAGATTTAATAAAAAAAAATCTAAATGTGTTTATTTGTAATTCAAAATTAATGGTTGAGATTTAAGATTATAATCTAACGGTTGAAATTAAATTAGATTTAATAAAATAGTTAAGGTAAAAAAGGTAAAAAAAAATAAAGGGATGAGATCAAATGAGTTGTATCTAAAGGTTTATAAAAGTTTTTGAATTCAACCTATTCACAATTAGATGCAAGGATGGATGAGTTTAAAGAAGCTGGAGATAGTTTGTATTCTTTTGATATCTTATTATAGTTTGCTTTTCAACTTCACTTTTAGTTTTATTTTAAATTGTATTCAATTTTGAACTTTTTCTGTACAGAGAACTGATTTTGCAATTTTGAAATTCATAAAGGTAGACAATCAGGTTGGGGAGTCTACATCAGGGTTTTTTTTGCTCAAATATTGGCATAAAAATAACCATTCATTTTTTGTTTTGAATTTTAATTTGAGACCAGATTTGGATGAGTTGGTCGCAGCCAAGAACCAAAAAGGTTATCATTGATCACATCTCCATTATTTTGATGACACAGCCAGAAGATTCATGCCCAATTATACAACAACAAGAGCAGAATTTTGGCAATATTTCATATCGAATCCAAATCCAAGATTTTTCATCATCATTTTGAATAAAATGACCTCGAATCTGATAAGAAATCTCCTTCCTCCTTGAGTACATTCCCCACCTTACCCCCTTCCATCTTAGTAACAGATTTTTCACGACGATCGTAAGGAAAATCATAAAGTTAAATCCAAAATTGACAAATGCCTCAAAGATTCGACACATAACGTAAGTTTTTATCCCATTTATAGAGATTGAATAGATGATCTTCAAAAAGCCAAGGACCATGATTAAGAACAAAAAGGCATTGTCCTTGGTGAAGAGAAAACAATTTGGAAAATATTATCCTTCAATTCAGAAAACTTGACTGTTTCGTTACAATTACATGTATGTGACATCGTCTTCTAAAGAGAATTCTTGTTGAATTTGTTCATTGTAATAAGTTCTCCAATCACAAACCATTTAATTTCATCCAAATCATCATATTTAATCTCATTAGTTGAAATTGGAATGCAATCAGCCTCATTCAGATGAAACTTATCCATAATCTTAACAACTTAATCCTCCATATGACTAATGAAAAACACAGAAACTCTCTACACAAGCTCACCCACGTAGGGACATCTTTTAAGAAGAGTAATACCACATATTTCAATTGTATAATAATAGAATGATTCCATTTAATTCATTATAGTATTTGATTTAATTCAATAAATCATTTTATTTAATTCAATAACTTTTAAATTAAAATTAATATGAGCAACTCAATTGTAATTAACACACGATGTGTGAGTAGAAGCAAAAGTGAATTTTATTTTTTTCTAAATAAGGAGGCTATTTTATTCTTCCTTTTACATTTCATTCCTAGGAAGTTGTACTCGATAAATTTTAGATATAAACATAAACCTCAAGCATCGAAACCAATATAACTCACAACTGTTGCTTATACTATGAGCTAAACATATCATTACAAAACTATTGGTGATTTTTCGGTTTTTTTTAACAAAATGTAGACTTGGTAAATGATGGCTTATAAAATAATGGCTCAAATGGTCAATCGCTATTGAACATTTTTCCTATAGAGCCTCTAAAACCACTCATGCATAACGTCTCATAGACTTCTTTCCTACCACTTTTAGGGAAAAAAAAAGGTTTCACTTGCGAGCTTGCTCAAATGACTTATTAGCTGAGACACCTAATTCAATAAATGAAACAAATAAATCATTAAAAGGAAAAGTAAACTGAGATCAAGTTTTTGTATATTGAGAGAGATCGACAATTTAACTATGAGTCTACCACTATTTTCGACATAATCCAAGAACGTTTTAAGTCGCAACAGGAAGAAAACATTCTCTCCCATGACTAATTTATTTATGAACTAATCAAAACATTCTAGTAACATTCAAATTTTACATCAAAATCTCAGTCAGACTCAGACATGAATGGATAATCTTAATAATCTATTTTTTTTTTTCTTGACCCACAAAAAAAATGTTTTCAACATAAAACATTTGAGTCAAAAAATCGGTTATTTCAGGAATAATCAAAAGTAATGACATAAATGTAATTATATATTTAATATATCATTTGAGTCCAGTTTCTGTAAATATTAATATGAACCAAATAGTTGTCAACATAAAACTTAAATTTTCTTAAAAAAGCTTAAAAATTAAATAGATTAAAATTTATTATTCGATTTAATTTCCTGCAGATTTAATATCATTTATGAACATATACAATTTTTTTTTTATAGTTATTATTATTATTATTATTAAAAAAAAAAGGGTGAAATTACATTAGTTTATGTAAAAAAAAAAATTATATGTATATGTAGGTTGTTGGCTTTTTATCGATCGTATAGGGAAATTCATTGGTGGCAGATTTTTATGCAATATTTGTAAAAATATCAACTCAAAAAAGTATTTGCATATATAGCAAATTTCATCATGTTTATCAATGATCAACAATAATTTATGTGTTTATCAGTGATAAACATAGTGTAAAAATATGTAATTCAATGTTTATCACTGATAACTCAATCAAAATTTACTATATTTGTAAATATTTTTTTGAGCTTTTATTTTTACAAATATTATTAAAAAATTTGCTAGATTTACAAATGCCCCAATTTTACGAGAGATTATTCGAGGGGGCGGCCTCAATGTGGCCGTCCCCCAAATCATGACATGTGGCACTGTTTTATAAGGCACTTGACGGAAAAGAAAAAAGTGAAACGGTGGCTGTAAACAATATTATCTTTTATATTAAATAGTATTTTTTATATCTTCTCTTGATTTTATTATTAGATAATTATTCTTATTTTTTTACAATAAATATTTTTTTAATATTTTTTTTAAATATAACTTCTCAATTTTTGTAAACTACCTTCATTTTCAAAATGTTACCTAATAACGGAAAGAATATATTTTTATAATATTTAATTTCCCTCTCAATAAATTATTAAAATTAAATAATAATTGTTTTCTTAACATTTTTTATTTTAACATTTTTTATGCTAAATAATGTTCATCTAAAAAGTTGATTAAAAATTAAAACTCTCATTTTATTACAAGTTAATATGTTAATTTAGTTTTGATTATTTATTAATAATTTATAGTAAAAAAAAATAATGATCTATGACTATGAGAATATACTTATATAAAAATAGTTCAATAATATTCTTATACATTGAAAAAAAAATCTCACTCTAATTTGATAGAATTTGTATGAACTTTTTCTCATTGATTCTCATGGTCAAAGACCCATATTTATACAAGAAATTAGGGCAAGCTTTACAAGGAATAAAAATATATAGAAAATATGAATTTACAATAATAATATCTAGAAAAACGGCCCACCGCCGCGGCGGTGAGGACTCCACCGCCGCGGCGGCAGAGGCGGTAACTCGAAAATTAGCGAGTTGGTCGCCGCGGCGGCAAGGGCCACGCCGCGGCGCCCACTCTCGGGTTTCTTGGCTGGGGAAGCCTTGTTTTTGGTCTTAGACTCACCGCCGCGGCGAGAGAACTCCACCGCCCGGCGTGAGGAAGAATATATAGAAAAGCATCCCCAAATGCCCACCTTGCCAATACGCCCCCTCAAGTTGGAGCATGGAGATCACAAATGCCCAACTTGCCAATAAGAAACTGAAATTGAGCTTTACCGAGAGCCTTAGTGAGAATGTCGGCAAGTTGAAGATCAGTTCGAAGATGTGCCGCACGAACAAGACCAGCAGAAAGAGCATCACGAACAAAGTGGCAATCCATCTCAATATGCTTTGTTCGTTTATGAAAAACCGGATTAGCAGCAATATGTAAAGCTGACTGACTATCACAATAAAGCTTAATAGGCTGCGAGTGAGTTATACCAAAACATGATAACAAAGACTTAAGCCATTTTAACTCACAGATCTTAGAGGCCATAGATCGATACTCCGCTTCAGCAGAGGAACGGGACACGATAACCGTTTCTTAGTCTTCCAAGAAATCGGGGAAGAACCCAAAAGGATATAATAGCCAGCAAAGAACGCCGAGATAAGGGGCAACTAGCCCAGTCACTATCACAATAAGCAGTTAATTGAAAATCACATTCACCGCGTAGAAGAATACCTTGACCAGGACATCCCTTCAAATAACGCAAAACGCGCAGGCCCGCATCCCAATGTTCAAGACGAGGATTTCCCATAAATTGGGCCAAGATATGAACCGAATAACTAAGCTCCTGGACGAGTAATAGTCAAATAAATAAGACGGCCAACGAGGCGTCTATATTTCTCAGGATCATCAAGAGATTTGCCATTGATAAGAGCAAGTCGGTGGTTTTGTTCAATAGGAGTAAAAACAGGTTTGGCTCCAAGTAAACCAGCCCTCTCCAATAATATCAAGAGCATACTTACGTTGAGATAAATAAAGTCCATCGGTTCCACGAGCTACTTCAATACCAAGAAAATATTTCAATGCACCCAAGTCCTTCATATGAAATTTGTCACTGAGTTGCTTCTTGAAAGAAGCAATGGCCTTAGAAGAACTGCCTGTAATAATCAGATCATCAACATACACAAGCACATGCAAAGAAACCGAATTTTTCGAGTAGCTGAATAGAGAGTAATCCGGGTAAAACTGAACAAAACCTATATCTTTCAATGCGGAAGATAATTTAGCAAACCAATTACGAGGAGCCTGTCGAAGTCCATATAAGGACTTACGAAGACGGCAAACTTTACCAGTAGCAGAAGAGGCAAAACCCGGAGGAAATTTCATATATACCTCTTCATCAAGATCACCATGCAGAAACGCATTGTGAATATCCATCTGATGCAACTCCCACTTCCTAGCAATAGCAACAGAAAGGAAAGTCCGAACAGTAACCATTTTGGCAACGGGTGCAAAAGTTTCATTGAAATCGATACCTTCAATTTGACGATTTCCATGAACTACAAGACAACCTTTCAATCTTTCGACAGATCCATCAGACTTATATTTGATCTTATACACCCATTTGCAACCAATAGCACGTTTCCCGGGTGGGAGATCTTCCAAGGTCCATGTCCTGTTACGTTCAAGGGCATCAATCTCCTCTTTCATTGCTTGACGCCAACCAGGCATCCTGGAATCGCCTCGTGAAAAGAGGTTGGTTCTTTTCCGTAGTAATGGCGGCCAAGAAACAAGAATGTTTGTGCGAAAATCTATCACAATTTACATAACAAGCAATAGGAAAACGAGTACCTGAGGATGATGATGAAGCGTAAGAAGGTGATGTGACGGGGTTTATAGTACGAACGGTATTGGTAACATAATCGTGGAGCCTCGTTGAACTCTTCTTAATCCGATGTCCTCTTCCGGTTGGAATGGCATCCTGGGAAGCATCAGTAGGTACATTCGAAGAAGAAGAATCAGTAGGCACGTCACCAACAACATTAGAGGTATCAATAGGAGGCACCGAATTGAATATGTTAAATCACCAATTGAACCAAAAGCTTAAGCCAATGGTTCAAGGTAAATTTAATCATATATCTTAACTTAACACTCCCCCTCACATGTGGGCTTGGATATTTGCACAAGACCTAAACATGTGAAATATTTAAATGGGGAGGAAATTAGAGCAAATGACATAATGGAGGTTTGATCCCAGGACCTCCTGCTCTGATACCATGATAGAATTTGTATGAACTTTTTCTCATTGATTCTCATGGTCAAAGACCCATATTTATACAAGAAATTAGGGCAAGCTTTACAAGGAATAAAAATATATAGAAAATATGAATTTACAATAATAATATCTAGAAAAACGCCCACCACCGCCAGCGGCAGAGGCGGTAACTCGAAAATTAGCGAGTTGGTCGCCGCGGCGGCAAGCCACCACGCCGCGGCGCCCACTCTCGGGTTTCTTGGCTGGGGAAGCCTTGTTTTTGGTCTTAGACTCACCGCCGCGGCGGTGAGAACTCCACCGCCACGGCGGCAGAAGAATATATAGAAAAGCATCCCCAAATGCCCACCTTGCCAATATAATTTTTTTTTTAGATATTACATCAAATTAAGAAGGATCAACCAAATCTTACTCTACTTAAATATTTTTCATATTAGATTACAAATTTTAATACATTTTGATTAAATTTTCATTGTTTTTAACAAATATTTTAAATTTATGTATTAACTATTTTTTTAAATTAAATTTCAAATGTTTGAACGAGATAATTAAAAAAAAAAAACTTTCAATGGTGCAGCCACAAACAAAATTTGAATTACATCGGTGTTTATTATTATTTTTAATAATATGTATATGAATCTAATAAAAGGCTAACACAAACCTCTTTCTACATATCCAAAGACGAAAAATAAATAAAAAAATTAAAAAAAGGAGGAAAGCCAGAGTTAACTTTCACGTTTTTCAAGTTCCTTACAAAACAGTGCCACATGTCATGATTTGGGGGACGGCCACATTGAGGCCGCCCCCTCGAATAATCTCTCCAATTTTACACTTGCCCCTCTCAATTTATTTTCCGTAACCGCCAATGGTCAGAAGCTTTTAGTTCTAATAAGTAATAAACGTAAAAAAGAAACATTGCTTACTTTGGTTGAACTAAATAACATATATTTTTGAAAAATATGGATTAGATATCAAGATTGATTAATTAGTACAGTGAACAAAAAGAAAAGAAAAACAACACCCAAACGAAAATGAAATATTATATAATTAAAAAGAAAACTGGGCGAATTGGATTCAGGAATTACAAAAGTAGAGAGTAGTTATAGCACTTTGATTTCAATAATTTAGTAGCCGGGCTTCGACATAACGGACATGAATCACTCTTCTTCACCCATTCAACAATGCATGATTCATGAAACAAGTGATTACATTGCATTCTAATCACTTCTTTATTATCACTCCTGCTGCTGCATAATTCTTCATCACACACAACGCAATTTCCCAATTCATCATCGTCTAAATTCACAAACTTCCTTTTCTTTAATCTTTCGATACCGGCTTTCGTTGCCCGGCCTCTTCCTCTCGTCGTTCTTGCTGTCGTCGTCGAAATAACAGTTTGATTGTCATCGGTTGAAAAGAATCGATCAACCCAGAAATTTTGGATGTGATCAACATCGGCAACAACTCGAAATGGATCGATAGACCCAGAATCCCGAGCAATAGAATACTTTTGAACAAGAAAGATGATTTTAAGGGCAAGAAGATTAGAACGAGTTTGGGAGATATTGAAGTTAGATAAAAAGTGAAGAAGAAGGGGTATGCAAAGAAAAGGGTCTTCTTGAAGAAGGTGTAAAGGAAAGGAAAAGAAGTGAGATTGAGTCATTGGAGGAGTAGAAGGAGTTTGATGGATGATTGAAGGAAAACGGTTTGAGGAAGAAGGTCGAGAAACGAAGCGAAAGAAAGAATGATTTCTGAATTCAAGTCGGTGACCAGATGAAGCTCCATAATCATGGAGTCTATATCTAAATGAAGAATAGGTATCAGATAATGAAAAAGATTCATTTTCCATATTCATATTCATACTTTGGTTCTTGAATGAAACTGATAAACTAATTTCAAGAATGAAGAAGAAGAAGAGAAGTGATTTTATAATATTTCTATGTAGCTTCAAAATTTATTAATCTAATTCATTCGTTATTTTTATTTTTATTTATTTTTAATTAGTGAGGTTAGTTTAGGAAAGTACTCTCTGACGAACTATCATAGGAAAATCTCTCGAAAAATATAAGATTGAATGTAATTCTAATTGGGAAGAAAATAATTAAGCTAACGAATTGGCTGTTGTTTTTGGAAGATTTTTTATTTCCTTTGTTACATTTTTATTTAAATTTGAGAGTTTTAGGAAAGTTATTAATAACTCTCTCAATTTGCAAGGCATTGATTCATGGGTAGTTCTAGAATAGTTTTTTGAAAAATTGTCCTTATTCAAACTTATGCTAAATATATTCCTCTTGTTCTCTATTTTCTAGTATCCCTTGATGTTTCGATGATGGCAACCAGAGATTCAGGCCAAGATAAAAAAAATTCTATCTTCTCCTATTATGATTTTGGTTTGCAGCTCAAAATCGTTGGTAAAAGAGACACTTTTAATCCACGTGGCTTGAAAACGAGCAAAATCGTTTGTTGAACAAATGATTTAGATTAGTTTTCGAATAGGTTTCTAAGCTCCAATATTTTTGGAATAAGTTGTTAAAATCGGACTAGTCTTATAATTAATTTTATAGTTTCATCTTATGAGAGTGGATCAATCCTGCCAACATTAAAAGAAATGTTAAAGAAACATACTACCATTTTTTATGTTTTATTTATTTATTTAATTTTTCAGTTTATTTGAATTTTATATATCTCTTTTATGTATCTTTAATTTTACTCTTTAAAGTGCAAGTGTCAATTCATTATTTTAAAAACATTTTTATTTTATTTTTCAAAGTAAAAATAATTAATAAGAAATCATGTCCCTTTTTTAATACATATTCAATCAAATTGAGAGATGAGAGATTCGAACCTTCAATCTCAAATATTTTTATTTTTTAGTTGAAATCTTTTGAGTTTTAAACTATAAAAATTAATAAGTATTTAAATTAATAAATTTAGTTTGGTGAAAGAGAAAGAGAATGAAAAGATCACCCATACAACACTAATTTTTAAAATGAAATATTATAAAACAAACTTGGGCAAAATCAGGATTTATAAAGTAGAGTTCAAAACGTCTAGGAAAAGGATCAGGTTTTGACTTTTTCAAAGTTTATATATTTATTTTTTTAATCTTCTGCCAGCCTCTTTCTCTCTCCCATCTCTATCAAATCTCATCTCCTTCCTTTACTCGCCTCTTCCTCTCTCACACCACGGTGAAGCAAAGGGAGATTTTTTATTTTATTTTATTTTTCTAAATCAATTTTTGTGACCCAATTAAAAACCAAAATCACCATTTTCTTGATCTTGGAATATACGTTTTTTCTTATGTTGAAACTCATTGTATTGGGGAAAATAAATAATGTAAGGTGTAAATGGGGATTTCAAAGACAAAATCCCATTTTCAGGAGGAGATCAATCAAGGAAATATTTTTTCACAAACAAAAAAAACAAAGTTCAGAAAGTGAAGGCTTTAATTAGTTTTATAGGAGTATCCATCTTATTTTATTTTATATTTTTTTACTAATCTCTTTTTCTTTATCTTAAACTACATATCACACAAAAGAAACGAAATTTTAGAATTTAATTCATTAGAACAGTTCGGCGAAGGGGAAAAGAATGTCGAAAATAGACAAAAATAAATATTGAATGTCGAAAAATGCGTATTTTTTAAGTGCAGTCTTTCTTAAAATTGCAGATTTTCTTTAGATTTTTTATTCCTTAAAATTAGTAGATCAGATGGAGATTGAATATGGAAATGACGGTTAAAAATTAGGAGCTAAGTGAGGAAGAAGAAGAGTAGTTAGAAAAAGAGAAAAAAATCTTATTAACATATGCCTACTTGCATAGTTTTCTGTGACATTTCAATGTCATAGACTTTAAAAAGTCAAAACAAAATGTTTTTCCTAATTATTTTGTTCAATGGTCTCTTTTTATAAAAAATTTCCTTTTTCGAATTACTCAAGCCAAATAACCCAGGGTTGGACATAAGGTGCATGAATTACTCTTATTCAGCCATTAAATAATGCAATGGTTCATGAAACAAAAGATTACAATCCAATTAAATCGGCTTATTATCAATGCTGAAGCATAATTCTCTTAATAATCACGGCTTTCATCTCAAAACCAATTGAGATTTTTTAAACAATGTTGCATCCTTTATCTTTCTGATGTAGGATAATGAACTATCCCTCGAGATAGTTCCTCTTTTGGGCTCATTAATTTTGGGTCGAATCCTATTTTTAGACCGAATGCCCGTTGGAGTTTGTTGGGCTCCAATATCATTTTAAGAATCACGGGCTTTCATCTCAAAACTAATTTGTAATGAGATGAGTGGCCTTACACTTCATAAACAATGTTCGTTTTCTTCATTTTAATTAGTAAGGAAATGAGTGATCTTTTAAACTTTATAAACAATGTTAAGTACCTTATCTTTCCATTAACAAATTATTCATGACCAACAACACAATCTCCCAATTCATCATCTCCTAAATTCACAAACTTGCATTTTTTTTCAGCTTTTCAATAGCGGATTCCGCGGCTCCACTGGCCAAAGTAGTCATTCTTTTCGGAAGAATTTCATTGACAAGAAATACAGTATCATCAACCATTGAATAGCTGTTGATATTTCTGTTAGTGTAAGAGGGAATATAATCAATATGTAACATATGAATGTAATGATTAACAACGAAAACTCGAAAGGGATTGATATACTTAAAGACGCTTTTGTGAACAAGAAGTTTAAAATTAGTGAATGAGATCATGTTATTTGATAGGCTACGAGCTCATACTTGGTAAAATTAGTTATGTGAGTGAGCTCATAATGACTAATGGACGTTGTTCATAAGAACGATCCATTAGGGGATTAGTTATGGTTACGACTGTAACTAAGTGCCTAAGAAAGGTTTGTAGTCCCGAGAGACCGCCTTCTTAGTGGATGGTATGAATGATTGATTGATTGATTGATTATGTTTGTTAGTTAATTTAGAGATGGCTTATGTTTCGGTTTGGGATATGTATTGGGAGGATTATTATGAATGTTGGTCTTGGATATGAAATTAGTTATTAATTGTCTATTCATGTAAAGAGATTGAATGTGAGGTTTAAGTGACGTTTTGTGTGAAAGATACATTGGAGAGTGTTGAGTGTTGGGACTCGGTATAAGTTGTTAGAGATTATTTAAAACTTTACCTTCGTTTAGATCGTTTTCTCACTGGCTTTAGCCTCACAGTGCTATTTGTGGTTTCTTTACAGGTAACAATGGATCGAGAGGTGGCGGTTGATGAAGTGGAAGAGATGAGAGTTCATGTTGTGGTGGCTAGCTAGTGCATATTTAATTTTCATTGGGATTAAGAATAAAGTACTCGAATTTTATTGACTATATTTTGTTGGGTTAACAAGCCAGATAGCCACTTTTGACAAGAAATAAGAGTACATAGCCATGGCCTCTAAAATTAGAGTACATGGCCTTATTTCAATAGCCAGCTTCCTTGAAATTACGTTAATGCTCATGGACACATGTCACTATCTGGCCATGTATTTAAAAAAGTCCATAGTAGGTGATTATGACCTTCTTGGGAAGAACAAGAGATGTCTATTGTCCCATCATGTCCTTTATTTTAGCCTTATGTAGAAGGAAGAAAACTCAGCTACCTGTTGGCCCCGTGGCGAGTTCTGGTTCGTTGAAGCAATTCTGATATTTTGAATTAATAATAAAATATTAATTCTTTTGGTCATCGGGGGCAAAACCGGGCAGCAGAGCATTGTGAGGAGTTTTCAAATTCGGTCAACAAAGTAGAAGAAATAATGGTCAGGACACATCAGGTATTAAGCAAAAAGACTAAGGGTAAATCTGTCAATTCAGTGTGTCTGGGAAAGAGTAGAGGGCATGGGGAACCGACGATGAACGTGTGTCAGGTTGTGGATGGATGAGGCTGCTGTCGTGGGACCTGCTTGCGTCAGGAGGTGGTCTTCACCCGAGGAGACGTGGCAAGATGTAGACCGTCTGATGACGCTGAGGAATCGATCCGACGACATAATTCAAAACTGCTTTTAATTTTAATTTTTCTTTTCTTTTTCAATTTTTTAATATTCTAAATATATATATATATAATAGTTGACAAATTTGAGCCGTCGGATGCGCTACTGACTCTGATCGAACGATTGAAACGATTCTCAATTTATTTTCCTTTTTCCTTTTTCTTTTAAATCCGGAATTATATATATATATATCCAATTTCTTTTATCCATATCTTCTCCAATTTAACTCGGAATTGGACGATTTAAATTGCACTGCGCTTGTTATTTTCCACTCTACAAAATACAACACTAAAATACTAAATTGATTAGAACTAAGTGTTTGTTATCATCAAAACATAATTAAGTGAGATTTATAGCCCAAAAAGCCAACATTTACTAATAATGATGTACTCACTGTACCATATAGTTTCAGGTACTTTATATATTATTGTTACACTTCAAGTTCAACACAAAAATACTCATATGTGTGCATTCTAACGGTACCTACTGTACTATCATGATTTTAGTACTTTGTATATATCTAATACGTACGTAGCTTCCCAACATGATATTAAATGTTGAACCATTTACTAATAAAGTACTCACTGTACCATAACTCAGATTTAAATATCTTAAAGAATTCATAAAATTAAAGAATATCACATGATAACTTCTTCGAACGAACAAGTAAATGATGAACCGTATCATCTGTACTATCGTGCTTTTAGTACGTTGTATATATCTGATATTTAGCTGCAAAATACGATAGTAAATGATGAACCGTTAAGCGGTACTCGATGTACAAAATATATTCAGGTACAGTGGGTACCATAGTTGGCACCACCACTAAAATAATAGATAAGTAGATGTGTTAAGACTCTTAATAAATTTCATGAAGCTGCAAGTATAATATTATATTTTAGTGTATATAAAACGTGACTATATCAAAATGGAGGGAACATGTTTCAAGAAAATATGAAAAATAGTTCATGTCTTCTTTAGGAAGACTCACCATTCATCTTGGGAAAGACAAACGGTAAAAGGAGGGAAATAGTGTATCTTGGGAAAGACAAAAGGTAAGATGGGACAAGATCCAGGGAGGGTAAAATGGGGATACAAAACATGAATAGTGGTGAAGTGAGGCCATGTACTCTTATTTTTTTTACCCTGGCTATATACTGAAAAGGTCATCCAAAAAGTTGCCATATGCTTAATTAACTCTATTTTGTTTTATGAGATTTGAGACTCATGCTAGTTTTGAAACATTTTGTTATCAATTTAGCTCATTGTTTTGTTTTAAAGATTGTAACTCCGGAGTTGTTGATTTTATTTATTTGAACTATTTGTTTGAGGATTTTTCATATTTTCAATAAATGTCATTTATTGAGTCTTCCACTGCATTAACTAAGTTTGTTTTAAACTCTGAAAAGTCAGGTCTTTACAAAGGGATTCTAATTATGCTGCCCACTCTTTAGCTAAGAGAGGCCTGGATTTATGTTGTTTGCTTTGATTTTGTTATGAAAGTTTATCGGTTGAAAAAAAAATTGATACACCATATAAAATTTAGGGACAATTAGTCAAATAGCATATTTTTACATTATAAAAATTGAAATGCCAGAACTATTTATAAGTTATTCAAATAGTATAATTATAGCTCAATAAATTTATTGAACTAAAAAAAAATTCTGAAATGTTAGTAATTACTAATTAGTATGCAGATTTATACTATTTGAGACAAAATTTTGAAAATTTAAGAGTATAAATTAATTTTTCCCTTAAATATTCTTTATAACAATTTTTGGAAAACAAGTATACCATTTTTTAAAAGTTCATTATCCTTAAAAAAAAATTCGTTATTAAAAAAAAAAAAATTCATTATCCTTATAGGTTTTTGAAAGCTTTACTAAAAGTTATCAGTTTTTTTCCGATCTTTGATAAAGCGGAATGAAATTTAAAAATGAGATTAATATCACTAGTATCCTGATTAATTCACCCAATTTCAATATTACCGGTTGTTAAGATTCTATTACACTTTTACCCAAAAAACAACCATTCCGGGCGGCGCAACCGTAGCTGTTAAATATACAGTTTACATTTTTACCCTTTTTTATTCGTTTTTTCTTTTTATTTTCCTTTTTTTTTCAATTTCCGTGATCATTTTCTATGATTCCATGATTCTTGGGATTTAGTTAATGACTGATATCTTTCCTTTTTAATCATATTAATTTGATTTTGATTTGTCAATTACCAAATCTAAATTATATTTTTCCTTTTATATTCTTCTTCTTCTTCCTATATATTTACATAAAATTTCCACCCCTAAATCAGCGACCTTCCGACAGAATACACTCAGCCATGGAAGAACTCGACGACGTCCTTTCCAACGAAACAAGATGATAAGAAGAAATCACGAAATCTCCATTCCCCCGATTCGAATACATTAACCTACTTGACGAAACCCTCAACCCGATCGATTGCAGCTCTGGAAACAAAAATTCCGCTTCCAAATACCTCACAATCTGTCTCACACACGGCCAAATCACTGGCAAATAATGTGAGCAAAGCAACCCCAGTTTCAGTACCAATTCCACTTCTTCAGCTACGTAATCTCTGAAGGGATGATTTACTAAATTAGCGGAATTTTATTTAGTAAACTTATTAACATTTAATAACGGATCTATTAACATCATGCAATTTGTGATAAAAACATGTAGATTCATGCTTATATTTTCGAAAATTAAAACCGGAACTTACATTGACTGATTAATGGAGAATCGGTTGGAGGTTTCTTTACAGCATCAAATCCTCAGCAACACCGAATCTTCTACGCTATATCCCGATCGATCAAACGAAACCCGATTGTGGGATCGAACTTTAGAAGAAATTAGGAAGAAGAAAAAATATTTTCTTCCCAATTTTGAATAGGGAATTTCGGCCAAGGGGGGAGAAGGGAAGAAGAGAGAATTCCGAATTTCTAAGGAATTGAATTGTATGATTTATGAATGACCCAACCCTCCTATTTATAGAAAAATAGGAATCCTAATCATATTAGGATTAATCTATAGAGATAAATACAAAAAGAATAAAGATTATCTCTTTCCTTTATCTTGCAATTTCGAAAATGCCATAGATAAATAGGAGATTATTTTCTTTTCTTTATTTTATTTATCTTGGGTAAATAAATCTATATAATTATTATAGGATATAATTCAAATAATTATCTCCTACAAATTATCTATGAAGGCCAAAATTAATAATAAATAATTAATAAATCAAATTTATTTAATTAATTATTTTGGGCCAATTTCAATTGGGTTCATTAATCCAATTGGGCTTGAAACTCTCTCTTAAATTAATAAGTCCAACTTAATTAATTTATTTATTAATTACCATTTAAATAAAATATTTTATTTAAACAATTAATAATATTAATATTTTCTCCCGACTAAATATTATCAAATTATATTTAATTATTAATTTCCATTTAAATAATTTTCATTATTTAAATAATTAATAATAAATATTTTAATTATTAATTTCCATTAAATAAACTCATTATTTAATTAATAATTTTATTGATAACATTTTATTATTAATTAATTAATTATTAATCATTAATTCCGTTCAAATAAAATTTATTATTTAAACAATTAATAATTGTTAATTAATTTCAAATTATTAATTACCATTTAAATATACTCAATATTTAAATAATTAATAATATCTAATTAATAATATTTCATTATTAATTTCATGTTTAAATAAACTCATTATTTAAACAATTAATAATGTTTATATTAATTACCGTTTAAATATACTCAATATTTAAACAATTAATATTGCCTATTTAAGTAATTTTACTTAAAATTTCCATTTCTTCTACTTGATTTCGCGACTACGATATTTGGGCTAGCATAGGGACCCGATGGACCTATAGATCATGGGCTTAATAATTAGTCAATTAATTGATTAACTCATAATCAATTAATTACTTATTATCTAACTATGAATAATTCCACTATAGATTCATAGCTGAACTCCCCTCACTATAGATGAGTTATGTCCATTTAGTTTATCTTTATTTATATCTCGTGATATAATCCTTCACGTGGAACCCTCATAATTACAAAGGATAAATTTACCGTTTTGCCCCTGTAATTACCGCTTTATCCTTGTGTTCCCGTGATTCTCCAATGAACATTATCTTTAGTCGAACTAGAGATAATATACTTTTGTGATCAATAGAAGTCGTGGCGCCACTTGTTCATGTCTCGAATCAAGACATCAAGGGAGTTTCCTAAAGTTCCTAAAATATTTAGGTATCGCACCGATACCGTTAATTTATAGGAAAATTATGAATTCCATCTCGTGAAAATGAGTTCCCAGCTACTTATCTAGTCATGTTCCCAAAACAGAGTGTATTGAGCGTTCTTACGGATCGCTCTCAACCATGTGAATCAAAGAACATAACTCCACAAATAGGAGTCCGCATTTCACTCAGGATTGAGATCTATCACGGTTGATAAACTTAGTTTGATATTCGATCATTTCTAAAACTGGTACTAATGAGAAATTTGATCGAACATCGTGGTCCTGTCTTATACAATCAACATTGCATATGATACTTCCATTTCATGTCTCCCACATGAATGATCAGGATTAGATCATTTGTCTATAAACAAAATGCGAAGCTATCAACAATGTTACCAGGATAAGGTTCCCAAACGTTATCCATTTATCAGAGACACTTTTAAGTTACTCATCTCGACTTTAATCCTCTCGTATGACTCACATACTAAGTCGTGATTTCATAAGAGTAACTTAGGGTTTACTATTTGAATGTTTGATATTTATATATTTCCATATATTCCTAATATCTTTAATTGAATCAATCTAGATAATATAAAGAACTTATGTTTATTTATTTAATTTATTCTTAATAAATTATTATTATTAAATAATTACAAGTTCTAGGACACCATTCCTAACAATCTCTCCCCAGATTCAGATTCATCGCTCTCAGAATGTTTCCGTTTCTCCAATTCGAAAACACCCAAAGTTACTTTTAGGTAAATTTTTATTTTGGCTTGTACTGCTGTTTAGTCAAGGAAGAAAGCAGCAACAAAGTTACTTTTAATAAATGTTTATTTTTATTCAACATTTATTTTTATTTTCTATTTACATATCTATAGTAACTTTGATCTCTTTTTCATCTCCAATTGTTTTTTTCTTTAGTTTTTACTACTTTTATCTCTGTATTTTGTAGGAGGACGAACAGGAAGGACATTCGAATTTTCCTAAATAAATGTTTACTAAAAGTAAACTGTTTATAAAAAAAAATTACCTTTTAATTCTCGATGAACTTGCTTTCTATGGATTTTGTAGATAAGTTACTTTTAGTAAAATCTTTATTTTTATTCAATGTTTATTTTAAAAGCCTATTTACATATGTTTCAAAACTGCTTCATCAATTTTTGTGTCCGGTATTAATTTTAAGGGCACATTAATTAAACTGTTTACTTTTTATCTCTGTAGTTTTTCGGATGACGAACAAGAAAGACATTCGATTTTTCCTTGAAGAAAAAGTCAGTAGGTTAAAAAACAAGTTAGAAGTTTGAAGATTTTTTATTTTATTTTTTGTTATAGTTTTTATTTTTGTTTGGATTTGATTTTTCTATTAATTTTATAAAATTTAAGGGAATTTATAAAATTCCTTAAATTTTACATAAATTAAGGAGAAATTAAATCAGGGGTATGTTTGTCCTTTCACAATGTAATTTAATTTGGCCGGTGGCGGTTTTGGGTACTATTGATATTTAATAAAAACATCTGGTATATTTGATATATCCATAATTTTTTTGATTATTAGTGAAATTCACCCTTTAAAAATATATATATTCTTCAATAAAAACTTATCATATTTTCAAAGGTTGTTAATCATCTTCAATAAATATAATGATTTTTTTAAAAAGTTATTAGTAACCTTCAATAAAGATTGATGGAGAGATAATCTAATTTTTTTGTTAATGAATATTATTAGAATTGAAATAAAAATTTAAATTTAAAAGAATGAATAGAAATTTAACATTTAAAATACATAAATATATATTAAAATAATTTAAAAAAAGAGAACAAAGAAACCACTCTTAAACACAAAATTTAAAAATATTGACTCACGGAATATTTTCGTAAATTCTCTAATTAAAAAATAAATAAAATGAAATTACTTTCTTAAATTAAACACTCAAATTTAAGAAAGGAAATAACCCCCCTCTATAAGTCAACATGAGCATAGCTCAACTGGTTTGACATATTTGAGTCCCCCTACCCCCGCTTTGATGTAATCTAAAAAAAAAAAAAAAAAACCCTCTATAAAATCAATCCTTTTTCTCATCTTTCATTATCTTGTCAACCAAATACGAATATGTCTTTTTCACGATGGCATTCCTCTTTTACACTTCGCTATAGCCTCCATGATTCAACAGCTTCTTCTGGTCACAAACTCGAACTACGATTGAATTTTATCATTTGGCTTTTCTCTCATTCTCCTTCTGTCACCGAGCCTCGTCCTCGAATCCTCCAACAAACTCCTTCTACTCCAACGCTTCCCTTTCACTTTTCCTTTCCTTTACACCTACTTCGTCAAGAACCCTCTCACTGCAAACGTAAACTTGTTCAGTTTCTCTCTTACTTCCACATTTCCTCTTCTGATTATCTCGTTCTTGCCGACGAGATCATGTTACGTGCTACTCCGTATACTTCTCGCGATTCCGAGCCGGCCACTCCGTTTCGTGTTGTTGCTTCAACTTGGACTTGGACTTTTCATTGGTTGATGAAACTCTTATTCTTTCTAATCACAATTTTCCATATTAGTTAATGCAATTTGGGAATTGTGTTATTTGTCATGAAGAATTATGCGGTAACAGTGATAATAAGGAAGTGATTCAAATGCATTGTAAGCATTTATATCATGAATCTTGCATTCTTCAATGGCTGAAAAATAGCAATTCATGCCCCTTGTGTCGAACCCCGCTACCAAATTGAACTCTTCTTAGAATGTAATCAAATGAAAGATTCTTTAGGTTTGGTTTTATAGATTCAAATGTTAAAAAAATAAAATCCTTTATTTTCCATATTAGTTAATGCAATTTGAGAATTTTTTTTCTTCCTTTCTCTTTCACCTACTTAGATTTTTGATTTGGTAACTCAAAATTGTTGATAATTTTTTTTTTCTTTGCACATTAACTTTCTTAATTATTATAATAAATCTAAATTAAAATCCAACTAATTTCTTTTTGGGTTGGATAAGTTTATAAATTCCAACATTTAGTAAGGGACAAATGATAAAAACTTCATTATAATTTTTTTTAATGTATTTTCCAAAACGAGTTCATGTTGCCAATGATAAATAAACGGTACTCTATTAAAATAAATGCAAATGTACCCGGTGATTTTGGTCAAATGTGATTACCTTTCTACAAGAAAAATGAGAAAAACGTATTAAAAGTTGGAAAAGGATCTGTTGAATTGATAAAACCAACTTCTGATGCTCTTTACCAGACAAAGCCAATTCCATGATCAATATTCAATTCAGGATTGATGGTTCCATCATTGTCCAAAAACATTTTTAATCAAATTCTTTGAGTGATAATCCACTTACCATCTCCGTAGCTAACAAAATACAATCAGTTGGAACAACTGATCCATATCCCCTCTGTAAATCTTCCTGATAACGAATTCGGATTTCGATTTCAGATCATCTCCTCTGATCAAATGAAGTTTTAAGTCCCTGACTGAATGTGGTTACTTTGAATCTTCACTTAATTTAGAAACCAAAACACTCAAAGCAAATACAATATCTCAATTTACCATTCTTTAATAAATGATCAACCATTCTCTTGCATTGAAGCTCTCCAACTAGTCTACCATCACGATCCTTCAAAGATGGCTATGATCTCGTGGGGAAGGAATACTCCGGCTGCAATTTTCGCCTTACCGGTCTTTAACCTCTCCAACTTTTCTCTCTATGGTTTCTTGAGAAGATAACATTTCTGGAGATATACACCCGACCATTAGAACTAAGACACTTCTACCCTTAGTGAACTACACTTTGTGTAGTGAAACTGAATTTTATGGTTTTGGTAAGGAAGAAGACAAAGGAAACAGGCACATCCATAGACTTTGAGCAAGTGATAATCAAGTTTCCTTTCGTATGCTTTAACCCAGGGTGACATATTGGTTAAGACAGGGTAGGTAATCGGTTAATGATATACGTGGCAAAAGTGAAGGCCTCACATCAGTATCTGAGAGGCATGGAAGCTTATGCTAATAGAGCTAAGCCCATCTCTACTACGTGCCTATGTTTTCTCTCAACTACCCCATTTTGTTGACTTGTGTGAGGGCATGGATGTCTGAATTCTATCCATTTTGTCTACAGAAGGTAGGAAAGGTCTAAACTCCCCACCCCAATCTGTTTGCAATGTCTTGATTTTTCTATAAAATTTCTTCTCTGTAAGGGTTTGGTAATGAATAAAAGCTTGTAGAGCTTCTGATTTAGTCTTCAACGGAGTTATGTGAGTTAGCCTAGTGTACTGATCATCCACAAAGCTAATGTAATATCTAAAACCCGAAGGTGATGGTCCCTAAAGCTCACAATGAATAAGTTCAACAGGATGATTTGTGTGTGTAGTAGATTTTGCAAAAGGAAGAGAGTGATATTTTCGATATTGGCAAGCATCACAAAATTCTAAATTTTCATTTGGAGGAACTTTCACATGACAAGTTTTGAGAATTGAACTTAGGACTCAATTAGACAGGTGACCTAGTCTCAGATGCCAGGTCTCTTTGACAATATTGAAAGCAGTTTACACTCTAGGATAGATAATCGAGTCAGCAGCCTTATTGGATTGATGATGTGGTGGCTTGGATTGGTTGTGTAGTGGCCCGAGATCTATGAGGTTAAGATGGTATAGTCCATTTATAAGTGTCCCTTGGAGCAGCACTCTTCCTGATTCCTTGTCCTTGACAGATTACGGGTAGGTAATCAACATCTAGTCCAGCAAGAAGACTAGAGATGAGTGAGTTGATCTCAACTGGTTCCCTGCCAGTGAAAGGTTGTTGGAGATCTGTTTCATTGTGGTTAGATACTCAGACACTCTCACAGTGTTTTTCCTTGTATTCTGCATGTTGGCTTTGAGCTGGTTGATTTTAGCTCTATTATGTCTCTTCAAGTTATTTCCATACGTCTTGTGATGTGTTGAAAGTAACTATCTTACCAACGATGGATTGTGTCATGGAGCCATCCCAAACTCCCCAAATTTCAAAGGCAGGATTGGGTGATAGTTCAGCTTTTGTGGATTTGTTTTCAGAGGGAAGGAATCTGCTCTGCTGTTCTTTGGTGTCAATTAGTATATAGCCATTCAGTCTTTGGCCTCTTAGTATAGCCAAAGAATATAGTTTCTCTCATCAAATTTGACAATTATAGCAGAATTCAGAGGGACTGAAGTTTGGGTTGTTGGATTGGCTTGGGAAGTGGTGGAGGATCCTTCAGTTGTCATATTGGTGTTATCCTTGGAAAAGCTCTAATACCAAATTTGATTTTGAATTCAATATTATAATTGATACAATTCTAAGATGACATGAGCTTATTATATATAGCTCTTTAGCTGATGAGATGATTAAGGAAAGTACTGCTAATTACAGTCTAGCTAATGGATAACAATCAGGTTCAAATATCCATTAGATATCAAGATTAATTAGTACAGTGAACAAAAAGAAAAGAAAAGAACAACACCACCCTAACATAAAAAGAATGAAATATTATATAATGAAAACAAAAACTGGGGAAATTGGATTCAGGAATTACAAAGTAGAGAGTAATTGTAGCATTTTGATTTCAATAATTTAGTAACCGGGCTCCGACATAACGGACATGAATCACTCTTCTTCACCCATTCAACAATGCATGATTCATGAAACAAGTGATTACAATCCATTTTAATCACTTCTTTATTATCAACATTGCTGCTCATGACAAACAACGCAATTTCCCACTTCATCATCTTCTAAATTCACAAACTTCCTTTTCTTTAATCTTTCGATACCGGATTTCGTCGCTCTCGTCGTTCTTGCAGTTCTTGTTGTCGTCGTTGAATTAACAGTTTGATTGTCATCGGTTGAAAAGAATCGATCAACCCAGACGTTTTGGATGTGATCAACATCGGCAAGAACCCGAAACGGATCGATAGACGCAGAACCCCGAGGAATAGAATACTTTTGAACAAGAAAGATTATTTTAAGGGCAAGAAGATTAGAACGAGTTTGGGAGATATTGAAGTTAGATAAAAAGTGAAGAAGAAGGGGTATGCAAAGAAAAGGGTCTTCTTGAAGAAGGTGTAAAGGAAAGGAAAAGAACTGAGATTGAGGCATTGGAGGAGTAGAAGGAGTTTGATGGATGATTGAAGGAAATCGGTTTGAGGAAGAAGGTCGAGAAACGAAGCGAAAAAAAGAATGATTTCTGAATTCAAGTCGGTGACCCGATAAAGCTCCATAATCATGGAGTCTATATCTAAATGAAGAATAGGTATCTGATAGAGAAAAAGACCCATTTTCCATATTCATATTCTTAGGTTGGTTCTCTAAAGAAACTGATAAACTAATTTTCAGGAATGAAGAAGAAGAGAAGGGATTTTATAATGTTTCTATGTAGCTTCGAAATTAATTAATCTGGTTATCTTTTAGAAAAGTTTTTTTTTTTTTTAATTAGTGAGGTTAGTTTAGGCAAGTACTCTCTATTGGGACCAACATTGGAAAAATCTCTCGAAAAATAATGATTGAATGTAAATCTAACTGGGAAGAAAACAATTAAGTTAACGGGATTGGACGTTGTTTTCAAGATTATTTTTTTGGATCATTTGCAAATCTAGCAACTTTTTTCGTAATATTTATAAAAATAGCATGTGATCTATAAATTATTTGTAAATAAAGCAATTTTTTATCTGGTAAATCAACGATAAACAATAAATTACCTATTTTTATACTAAGTTTATCATCGATATACACATTAATCACTTATTAACATAGTAAAAATTATCATATTTACGAATACTTTTTATAGTGTGATTTTTTTTATAAATATTTCATCAAAATCTACTACCAAATGAAATTTCCCAAATTTTTTTTCCCTTTGTTACATTTTTATTTAAATTTGAGAGTTTTAGGAAAGTTATTGATATCTCTCTCAATGGATAATCATGAGTCTAAAATTTGTAGATCTCAATCTGAAAAATGCTATTTTTAACAAGGATCATGACCAGTTCTAGAATATTTTTTTGAAAAATTTATCCTTTTTCAAACTTATGCTAAATATATTCCTCTTGCTCTCTGTTGTGGGGTGAAATATATTACACGTGGAATTTTACAACTTGATAAGATCTGGTCCAAAGCACCTGGTCCAAGGCACCTCGTTTGACCGCGGTACTTGGGCACCTTGTCCAAGGCACATCGTCTGACCGCAGTACCTAGGCACCTCGTCCGACCACACAGTACCAGGACACCTCGTCCGACCGCAGTACCATGACATCTAGTCTGACTGCGGTACCTAGGCACCTGGTCTGACCGCGGTACCAGGGCACCTCGTCTGACTGTGGTACCTAGGCATAAAGTCCATGCACCTGAAAATACCTGGCTACGCTGTCTCCAACACAAACCTATATTTCTAAACCGACTACAAGTGTCCAATTAGAAAATGACACGTGGCGTAGCCCGAAAGCGACACGTAATTGAGAAGCAACATGTGGCCCAATCCTGACGTGACACGTGGCACAATGATGTCATCAACATATTCTCCTATAAATAGGAGAAGAAACTCATTCATTAGGTAACAAATTCTACTACTATTCTCTCTCGCACACTAGCTCTGTTTGCTCTGACTTTAGCATCGGAGGGTGTTAGGCCGACACCACACTGGTGCTCTTTTCCTTTCCTATACAGGTACCTACGTAGTACGCCGTCGAAGAAGCGCACTACCTCTGACTCGTCCCATATATTAAGTTCGTTGCCTACGTGGAAGCTCTCCATTTTTAGGCAACAACATTTATGGGAAGAGTATATAACTAAGTGCCCTACCATCAAGGATGGGTTGTAGAAGTCAGCAACACGGTGATGATACAGAACACTGTGAAAACCGTAACCCTCGTAATACGAGATATCAAACTCGTAGCACTAGGGAGGTACAACAACTTGATGAAAATGAAGAAGTGGAAAGGGTTGTACCTGTGCCGGACATAAGGGTAAATGCTCTAGAAAAGCAAGTTCAAGGTGTGAATCGAGATCTTGCTAAAGTACTCGAAATTCTTACACACAAAACTGATCATCAATCCCCTACTGACAACTAGGAATACAATCCAAAAAAAGATAAAGAACCTATAGAACGCATAGGCGAATCGCGGAATCATGAGAAGGGTGGTTCAAAGGGGAAGTCAAATCTAAATATCCAGGACAATTTTGAAGGGATGATTTACTAAAATAGCCAAAATTTATTTAGTAAATTTATTAAAATTTAATAACGGATCTATTAACATCATGCTAATTGTGATAAAAACACGAAGAACATGTAGATTCATGCTTAATTTTTGAAAATTAAAATCAAACCGAAACTTACATTGAGTAAAATTGGAGAATTGGTTGGAGGTTTCTTTACAGCAATAATCCTCAGCAACACTGGATCTTCTATGCTATATCCCGATCGATCAAACGAAACTCGATTGTAGGATCGAACTTTAGAAGAAATTGGGAAGAAGAAAAATATTTTCTTCCCAATAAGACTATAGGGAAATCGGCTAAAGGGGGGAGAAGGGAAGAAAAGAGAGTTCCAATTTTCTATGGAATTGAATTGTATGATTTATGAATGACCCAACCCTCCTATTTATAGGAAAATAGGAATCCTAATCACATTAGGATTAATTTATAGAGATAAATACAAAAAGAAAAAAAATTATCTCTTTCCTTTATCTTGCAATTTCGAAAATGGCATAGATAAATAAGAGAATATTTTATTTTCTTTATTTTATTTATCTTGGGTAAATAAATCTATGTACTTATTTTAGGATATAATTCAAACAATTATCTCCTCCTAAAATACATGTATGGCCGAAATTATGTATAAATAATTCTATTTTATTTAATTAATTATTTTGGGCCAATCTCAATTGGGTTCATTAATCCAATTGGCACTATAAGAAAAATAGGAATAGGACACACTAACCATTTTAATAGGTGACACGTAGAAAGAAAAAAAGGATGAACAGTGAAAAATTTATTTATGCACGTCACCTATTGTTTGGGAAAAAATGAATAGTAGAAAAACCTTCTTCGTGATCTCCGTCTCTTCCAATCCGTCTCTCTCAACGAAACTCTAACGCCAACTTCAACTCTCATCTCCTCTCCATATCGATCTCACTCCGTACCTCAGCCATTCTCGTCTTCTCTCCTAAATTTATCTCACGCTATAGCTCAGCCATTCTCTCAAACTTTGATTTTCTTAAACGATTCTTTCTCACGAGTTAATCTTCTAGTGAAGATGAGTAGCACGACTAGCTTAGGTTCAAATCGAAGGATCTCCGCCATTACTGGTGTTGATCCCAAGCTCGGCTGTTCTTTCGCTCCTAAGTTCGCTCACGAAGGCTATACCGTCGCTATTCTCACTGGATATCCAGGTTCTGTTTGAAATTTGTCTTAGATTTCTCTGATTTGTCTTTTCGAAATATTTAGGACGTCTTTTTAGGAAGATTTCGCTTTCTATTGATAGATCCTCGTTGTTGTCATTATTTTCCCCAATGTCTAATCGTCTCTACTATTATTGATCATTAAGGGTTTTGTTTCACAATTCTGAATCTTATTCTTCACTTTTTTTTCTGTTTAAAATATTGCTGATAACTTGTTGAACATTTATTCACTTTGTAAACCTTGAGCTTCCATTGTAAACTTTGAATGATGGAGTTATACTTTCTTCTTTTGTAACTTTCAATTGATAAATGAAAATTGTCCTTTGTTAAAAAAAACTTATTGTAGATTTAGTTTTGATATATGTCATTTCCTTTATAAAGTTGTTATTGCTTGAATCTTGACATGGTTGAGATAATTTGATTGTAAATAGAGTTGATGTATTGCGAGAAAATACGGAATCTGTTTTTACAGAATGTGATGCTGCCCATGGTAGATGGGCCAAACTCCTTAGTGTTCGAATTCTAGTTCATCCTAAGTTGAGACTACAAGAATTTTTAAGTATATATTGCTGGGGTTTCTGCCCTAAATCTTATGTAATCCAATTAAACTATAAATAAATAAAGGAATTATTAATTAGTAATATTTACATTGTCATTTATTATTAGTTTAATAAATGTAATCCATCATAAGATCCAGAGTTACGTATGATAGCTTAAAGTGAGCATATGATGCCGGAAGATTCACTTAAGTGTAACTCAAATAGTCTACGGTACATGAATAAAGGTTGGGTGCCTTATTTCTAGTAACACCACTAACACGGCCCACTTGTGAATTGGCACAAGTGATCTCATTTGGATTGCTCATGTAGAGACATGTGAGTGGGGGTGTTGCTGCAATAGAGATTGTAGTAGACTGGACTAAGATAAACTTACTGTCTTCTGGGAAAGCCGTTACAAAAAGACACTTCGTTTATCAACCGGTTGATCATGTACAATTGATTTTAATCCTAAGTGGATTACGAACTCCTGTTTGCAAGAGACAAGCCTTTGATTTGCATAGATGAGAGTAACTCATATAGTTCGCTCAATACGCCTCCCACTTTGGGGATTGCATCTTGCTTATAGTTGGGAACGTAATTACACAAGAATTGGAATTCACTCTTTTCCATATAGGAAAATAGATAAGTAGTTCCCTTATGGACTGATTCGGTCTTGAACAACGGGGCCCCATATTCCTCTGATTAAGGAAAAGGTTAAAGACGCATAATGGAGATTATGTAAGGTTGTTCATTGGAGAATCAGTTGGGCTTAAGGAACAAGATGTATCATGGAGGTTAATACAGTGTAAATACCTAGCCATGGATACGAACTAACTTGTGAATGATCAAAGTGTAGTTAATGATTATAGCCAATGGACATAACTATGTCTATAGTACTAAGAGTGCAATTCTAGATATTTAGTGGAGTTATCTAGGAGTTAATGAATGAGAATTAATTGATTAAAAGGAGTTTTAATCAAAGGTAATTCTGGATCATTGGAGCTTAGTCCTATAGGTCCATTAAGTCCTCCGAGCTAACGCATGTAATCGAGAACATAAATTAATATGATTAATTTTTCTTTGGAAAATTGGAAATGAATAGAGGATCTATTCAATTAATTAAAGGAAATTAAATAGAGGAGTCTATTTAATTATTTAATTAATGGTGGAATTAAATAGAGGAGTGTATTTAATTATTAAATAGAAGAGTCTATTTAATTATAAGAGATTAAATAGAGGAGTCTATTTAATTAAATTAATTTTGTGTTGTCCAAATTAATGGGGATTTAAATAGAAGAGTTTATTTAAATATTTAATTTGAAATTATCAAATTAAATGAGGAAATAAATAAAAGGAGTTTTATTTATTTAATTATTTAAAGGAATTTTTCCATTAAATAATGAGGAAAATAAAAATGCCCAATATTGTCATTGGATGATGATAAGGGCGTGTGGCCCAAGGTGGGGTCACACGCCCCCCTTGGTCAAAGGGTTGACCAAAAAGTTTACATTTTTATTTATTTAAAATATATATGAATATCTTATTTTTAAATTAATATGATTAATTTAAAATGGAAGATATGGAATATCTTATTTAAATTAATATGATTAATTTAAATGGAAGATATGGAATAATATATTTAAATTAATATTGATTAATTTAAATAAAAGATATGGAATGTTTTATTATGAAATAAAATATAATATCTTTATTATTCAAATATATTTTAGAATATCTTAATTAATTATTTATTAATTAAAAAGATATTCAGAAGATTTTCTGATGCCTTGGTTTTCCTATAAATAGGACCTTTGGGGTGACCCCAAAAATACAACCAAGAGAGTTAAAGTAAAGGCTCAGAAATTTCCTCTCCTCCCTCTCTCTTGTGCCACCCATAGGGTGATTGGGAAGAAAATTCTTCTTCCCAATTTTTTTCCTTTTTCCAAAGGAGATAGTGCCCACGCACCGATTCTCTTTTGTGCTTAGTGAGGAAGATCTTTTTGGTGGTCCCTGGATCGTAACCATCGAAGAACGAGGAAGAGTCAGACACTTCTCGACAAGGGTTAGTTTTTCTTTTATGCATTTAGAATTTTGAATTTATTATACTGCAAGGAAAGATCCGTTGGGACTTCCACTTGAGAACTCTTTTAGAGGCCTCAATCCCAACATATATAAGATCACACAAGATTTTATAACTGCCACTGAAAAGGTACTCACATTTTTATTTGAAATATGAGCTCTCAAGAACACAAATTCACTGCTAATCTGAATACTTGTGATTCCATCATCTTCTAACTTAAACAGATTGGTGGAAGGTTGGGATATAGTATTCGTGGAACATTGCAGTCACAGGCCAAAGCTTTTATTGATTTCCAGCATGAATCTCGTGTAAGAATCTTATTTTTCTTTCTTCCTTTTGAGTTATAGTTGTACCTAAATATTTTTCTGGGCTAATTATTTTATCGCATTGTAGATGACAAAAATAAAAACGGTGCTTTACCAATCATTTTTTAGATACTCTTCTACTCCAAATTCTTCCAATGTCTGATTATAATATGAGTATAAAGTGTGTTAAAGCTTGGACTCTATCAGAAATTATAGGCTCACAGAGTGGAACACATGATGTTTTTTTTAAACAATAGATATCTTAACATATGTCTTTTTCTTCAGGTGTTTTTAGGTTGGTGTTGCGTGCTGCAGCATTGTGTGGATTATTCTAATCGAGATCTAAAAATCTATCTTATTGCTGAGATTATACCAATTTCATTCCTATTAGCAACAAATCAATACTGGTTTGTTTCTCTCATACTTACATTCTTTTTAGTTCAAGGTTGAATACAATCTTAATTGAATATACCTTTTCCCCCTTTATGACTTTAATTGGTGATCTTGCAGGTTTTATCCAGCCCCAATTTGAAGCACTTGTAAGTATGGTGGACTTTTTGCAAGCACTTATGATTATAATGCAGAATCAGAGAAGTATTAATCCGGAAATTGGTATATGAGGATTTATTTCTCTTGGCTTTCATCGAAATTAATCTAAGCTCTCATTTTACTGAACCAAAAGTTCAAGGTACAATCTTTTGGAAGTAAAAATCCCATCAATTTTACTTTCTTCTACCTCTGATATTTCATGTTCTTATTGGTGATTTTGTTTAGATGAAAACTCTCGTTTTTATATTTGTGATTTTTCATTTTTTATATACTTGTGAACTTAGATTTTTGTTGTTCATTTGAAGCTTTCTGGTGTATTGATGAACGTGTTGTTTTACTAAGTTTCTATCCATAGTTGAGATTAAAATTTGTTTAATTTATACTACAGGGGTTGTAATGAACGATTTGGGCATTTTTTATTCCTCTTCATTGTCTCACTTGGAAAAAAGGAATTAGACTTCAATCAAAATATCCTAAGTTTATTTATATGGAATGGTCTGACATTCACAAAAGAAGCAAACCTGATGGTACGTTTTTTTGTTTCCACTTAGTGGAATTTGAAAGTAACCAATTTTCTTATTCAATCTTAGATTGGCACTCTTAGTGTATCCATTTTTTATTGCTAGAGAGTCATATGCAGACATTCTATTGCTTTGTTTTCTTGCTAGTGGAAGTGAAAGCAGTCATTCTTAATACATTTCTTCCATCATTGATAAATGACAACTTTTTTGGATATCATATTTTCAAGTGCTTGAATGCAGTATTGTATTTCAATTCAGATTTATGACATGTATATGAGAAGCTTGTACTTTAAATTCATTGTTTGTGGTTGAGTCACTACTTACTAGCTTGAATTTGTTTTAATGGTAAAATATTTGGTTTACCTTTTCACCGGACAACGCTTCACAATCTCAGGTATGTTTCTTTTCCCTTTTACTTTGCTTTTTTCAATTTTTATCTATGTCATGTTCATCTAAACTAACACCAAATCTCCAATAGAAATAAAATTACTTTGTAGAATTTTACATAATTTTTTTGTTCCTTCTTGTTCTTTGTTGTTTCCATTTGTTTTACTTGCACTGGCCGTCTTTCGAAAAATCCCGAAATAACCATGAATTGAGATATTGATCAGTTCAATGAGTTTAATGTACATTCTTATTGTTTTTCTGATTCTCATACATTTTGAAAGCATTGGATCATAATATGCAGTTCATATGGTAGTCATTTTTTAATTTATTTTCTCTCTTAATTCATTATCAATTATTGAAATTTTTTTTCTCATTATGATTAACTTTTGAGATTAAGGAAAACCAGTTACAATAACTCTCATTCTCAAATCTTTGTGATGACAAACAGTTCTTCACAAACCATTTTAGTGTTGTTCCTATATTCTCTTTTTCAGGTAAACATAACTTAAAATTGTACACTAAGGGCCCGTAACAAACTTTACTTCTCAACCCTTGTGATGATGTATCATCTAGGCATAAAGGACACGCCTTATATCCTTTAGTGCTCCATCCTGACAAATCACCATATGCGAGAAAGTCATTAATCGTCCACAAAAGTGCAGCATGCATTTGAAAGAATTCAGATTTTGAACTATCAAATGTTCTAATCCCCTCATTCCACAACTTATACAACTCCTCAATCAAGGGCTCTAAAAACACATCAATATCTTGCCCCGGTGATTTTGGTCCCAGAATAAGCAATGACATAAAGAAACTAGATTCTTTCATGCACTTCCAAGGAGGCAAATTATACGGAATTAACATAACCGGCCACATAATGTAAGATGTACTCATGTTACTAGAAGGATTAAAACCATCTTATGCTAGAGCCAAACGCACGTTTCTTGGATCAGACGCAAACCATGGATATGTTTGGTCAAAATGTCTCCATCCTTGTGCATCTGATGGATGGCGAAGCACACCATCTGTTTCTATCCTCTTATCTTTATGCCATCGCATATCAGAAGCGGTGTGTTTAGAAGCAAACATACGTTTCAACCTACGCTTAATTGGGAAGTGACACAATACTTTCTGAGGAACTTTCTTACTCTTCCCATTTATCACCTCTTTATATCTTGATTCTCCACACACCGGACAATGCTCACAATTAGCAAACTCTTTCCTATATAATACACAATCATACTTGCATGCGTGAATCTTTTCATAACCTAAACCCAATCCACTAAGCATTTTTTTACTAGAGTAATATGACCCCGGTAATACAGAGTCAAGTGGCAATGTTTCTTTCAATAGTTTGAGAAGCATATCAAAAGACTTGTTGCTCCATTTGTTCAAAACTTTTATATGCATCAGTTTCACCAAAAAATTTAGAGCAGAAAACCTTGTACACCCAGGATATAATTCTTTTCCAGCTTCACCTAATAAATGTGAGAAACCATTATCTGTGGATATATCATTCTCAACATTCTCATGCAACGGGCCTTGTATCTCCTGAATAACTTCATACATTTCACTCACTCTCTCATCATCAGAATGTCCCTCTAAATCCTCATGAACTTGTGATGTACTTCCGACATTACTCGTGAACCCCCTAGCATCTGCTTGTTCTCCATGCAATACCCACCGAGCATAGGTCGGAGACATTCCATTAAGATACAGGTGTCGCTCTATACTATCAATTTGCCCAAATACAGTGTTCACACATTTCATACAAGGACAACGAACCCTCCCATTTTCATTGACAACGGTCCTCGCTACCTCTATGAAAGACTTAATACCCTTGACATATTCATTACAAAACTGTCTCTAAGTACTATCCAACTCCTGAATCATAACCCAAGTAGTAATAAAGTTAGGTTGCTACTTAACTTGACTCTATAACCTAGTTCTAAAAAATGACTATGGTAGGTAAATAGAGAGCCATAACAATAACAGATGACAATTTTATATGTGTGGCTAACTTTGCTGCAGGTTAGCCACACCCAAGATTTATGTCAGAACAATGAAATAAATTATAACAAAGCATGTGTGACTAACTTTGCTGCAGGTTAGTCACACTCAAAGTTTATGCATGAACAATGAAATAATTGATAACAGATTATGAGTGACTAACTTTGCTACAGGTTAGCCACACCCAAGTTTTTAACAATTCTAAAATAAAAACTATAATATAATATTCTATGATAATCAAGTCTGATAAGTACTTGAAAACGTACCTATCATTGCTCGCCATTTCCGTTGTTTGCCAAAATTAAATTACCTTATTGTGAACTACAAATAAAAAAAAAACAATCATAAGTAAAAAGAAAATGTAAAAGTACAAATTAATTTTGATCAATTCGAGTAATTCGTAAAATATTTTGACATTCAATTAATTGAAAATTGTACATTTAACAAAGAATTCAAAATTTTCATATAATTAAAACCAAAATAACATTTATCTTAAAAAAGTTAAATTTTCAATAAAAAAAAGTGTTTAACTTGGGTTTAGTTCTTTCATTAATGAATATTCATCTTTTACATATGAAATACAAAATTGAAGAACAACCTATGTAAAATCCATTTCTAAAAAATCATAACCTAAACTAAGTATGGAACTCACATCAATAACACTAATTAACACATAGATACAATCAAATTTTTATCATGTAAGCACTAATTATTGATTTGAATCAAACATTTAGCAAGAAAATAGAAAGATTGAAACAAAAAATCCAAACCCTAACTTTTCTAATAATTTGTTTTTGAGAAAATCTTCAAAAGAATAGGTGTAAACTCTAAAATACAATCCTAAAATGAAATCTAGGAAGAAAATTGGAAGAAAACTTACCTTAAATCGAAGTCCACTGCGTCGGAGAGCAAAGCCGCCGAAGGGGAGCTGCTGCCAGGAAGGGGGAAGGGGAAAAGGAAAAGGAAAAGGAAAAGGAAGGGGGAGAGGAAAAGGGGGCGACTGGAATTTAAAACCAGGGCAAAGCCGGCGAAATTGTAATTTTCGCCGGCTTTGCCCCAAAGACGCGCCCCCTTTTCTTTAAGTTACAAAGCCGGCAAATTTCGCCGGCTTTGCTTTTCTTTTTTTTTTTCTAAATCACACCCTATGCCGGCGAAATTTGAAATTTCGCCGGCTTTTCCACCAATGCCGGCGAAATTCACTATTTCGCCGGCTTATCCCTTCTCTATGCCGCGAACGTAATTTCGCCGGCATTATTTCGCCGGTAATGCCCAGTTTTTTTGTAGTGATTTTTGAGGTGGATTGGGATATGGCGGTTGAAATTTCTGGTAATATGGCATTGATCCATAACTGTAATTTGAATGATCTCTCCATCCGAAATCATAAGTATTTGAATATGGATCGCAATACAATTATTGTTGGCCTTGAAATCCTCTAACTGAATTGCATTCTCGTAATGATTATCTTGAAAAGTAGGATACACGTTGCTGCATTGTAAGATACGGCGTTGATTCTATTTGAATACACATGTTATTCCCTTCCCAAAACTAATTCAGCAATAATTTCAGTTAAAGTATTTATAGAAGAAGTGAAATCATAGTTGGCCATAGGATTTGAAACACTTAACAAACGATTAAAAAAATGATAGTTTAATTAACACCAATTCCCCGGCAACGGCGCCAAAATTTGATGGGTGTCGAAACCACCAAAAATAATAGCTGACTTTTGGAATTTAGAAATTTGTAGTAGCGGTGAGTAAGGTCGATCTCCACAGAAAAAATGGAATTAAATTAAAATTAGTAAAAACGGAGGTTTTGAGTTTTGAAAATAAAAAGAAAACTAATAAAAATGAATTAAAATCAATAGAGAAAAGCTTCAAATTAAAGGTTTAATCTCAGTTATGATTCATTAATTTAAACATCGATTTCTAAACATGCATTCCTAAATTCTTCTCTAAATTAGTTGTAAGTGTCAAAACAACAAGTGCTCTTCCTTAACTATTCGATAGCCAAGTTACGATCTAATGACTATTTCCCTAATTAAGAGATGACCCTATAATACGATAATAAGATTTAACTTATTAATAGCATTAAGAAGAGAAGAACCAAATACTAACTAAAAAACACAGTACAACCGATTCATTTAAGTTAAATCATAAATTCTCATAACATGATCAAAGAAATATCCCCAATCAATTTACGTTATTATGCTACTTGTATTAGAACAATTAAACAGTTACGGATTTAACGTTCTAACTAGCGATATGAAATATAATTAAAGAATAGTGGCCCATTTGCACAATAATTAATTCAACAATAAAATATGCATAGAGAAAGCATGAATAAACAGAAAATGGGAAAAAATATTAGGAACAAAACTTCAAAAAATCATGAACTGAACCTCGATAATCCTCTAGATGGAATAAAGAAATTAGCTAGAAAACATAATAAAAACTATCTAAAAGTCCTAAGAAAAATAGGGGGAGAAAGTATTTTGAAATTATGAGCAAATGAGGCTTTAAATAAGCAAACATATGATATTTTCGTGATAAAATCTGATCTTTATCTCCTGAAGCCATTTCCAAGTCGAGCCGATAGGTTTGAGCCGATGCCACCGTTTGAAATTGTGACAGAAGCCGCGTGCGCGAGCCATCACTAGAGCCGAGCCTATAAGTTTGTTGCTTGCCTTATCTTCAAGCGACGTGTCGCTCATGACGAAGCAAGTGATACATCACTCAATCTTTTTGCTGCCCAACCAAATTACGCTGACGCCAACATGACGTCAGCTAGCCACTGTTCCAAAGCCACTTGTCGTGATTTGTGTTGATCCGCAGTGTTTTTACATGAAATTTTTATTTCGACTATAATTTCTTCGTTATAAGTTCGATTTGAGCGTCGTTTTCGCCTACGTTCATGAAATTCAATGGTTAACAATATTATGGACATTTGAATCAATTAACAATCATATTTTAATTATTTTGAAGATATTGACAACAATTAATACGCATAAATTACGAGTTATCAATATGGATATCCAGCAGGTAGTAGGCGTTATAACCAGTAGTTTTTACCATGTACATTTCGTATTTCAAGAGATTTTTCAGCTTCTCACGCAAGCTTTTTATCATTTTTTTTTCTTTCTAAAAGTGGATTTCCCTCCTTTTTATTTCTTGAAGTACCATTTGTTCTACCTTTTTGTTCATACATCGTTGTTTGTTCATTGGTGATTGTATAATTGGTACTACGTACTTTTGCTATACATAAAGTACAGATTGTACCAATGTCTGCACTTTTTCGTATATTAAGGTTTGATCAAATTATCAAGTACCTATGTGTAGTTTGTTGGTTGGCAGGTGTACTAGTCGTGATAGTATGTATACACAAAATACTAATCGTACCATGCTTTATTATTCATAAAATTTAAACCATATATAAATGTATCGTTGTTAATATATCACGTGGTACGTTAGGTACGATGTATCTTAACATACAAATAGTACTTTAACTACCACATGATTTATGATTGACATGAATGAATTGTAGAACGTGTCATCAGGTACTTTATGTATCACGTGGTACTTTTTGAGAAGTAGAGATTGAAAGAAAAAAAATTCAAGATCCATGCTAGATCTAAGGTTTTTGGAGACAAATATGGACATAATTTGATTTTTAGGGCTTTCCATATATTAAAAAAAAAACCAAACTTGTTAGCTAAATCTAATTTTTCTATAGATTAAAAAAAAAATACTTTTCATCAACTACAATCACATTTTACTTTGAATCTTCAAAAGATTTATGTTAGATCTAAGTTTTTTTAGAGAAAAATGGAGACAAACTAATGGATTTTTAATATAAACTTTTTCAAATAAATGGAAAATGAGAGAGAGAGAGAGAGAGAGAGAGAGAGAGAGAGAGAGAGAGAGAGAGAGAGAGGCTACGGTGGTGGTGAAGGAGAAAGAGAAAAAATGAAAAAATAAATAAATAAATAAATAAAGAATGACAAAAATGAGAGGAGAGGTGTTTTTTGAAGAAAAAAATCTGATGTGATGACATGGAAATTCGTGAGAGGACTTTTTGGTAAATCACTTATCTCTTTGTGGCTATTTAATGTTACTAGTTGGTCAATACATGCGTTGCACGTGTCTTATGAATTTTTCATATTGTATATTTGAAATACAATTGATAATAAAAAATGATATTCACTTCAATTAATTTCAATCAATGTACAATATTTCATTACCTGTCCTGCATTATTTCTCTTTTGGTTTCTCAAAACATTGTGTCGTTCCAAATTATTCATGCAAGTTTGAGTATTATTATTCTTCACTTCTTTCAAACGTACATAGAATATAAGCTTACTTTCTTACAAAAGAATTTACACATAATAATTGGTTCTACAATTCTGAAGTACAATAAACTACATAGATCATCTTTGAAAGAAAGATCAGAACCTTAATTCTTTTTAGCCAATCTAAGAAAAGAAAAATAAAAACTAAAGCAAGTGATATAAAATACTGTGGTAGAGATAGCGAACGAAAGAAATATAAATCTTGTAGGGCTTACTTTTATAAAAGAAGAGATGTCTCCATTCTGCTAAAGAGATGTTAAATTGAAAAAAACCATAAAATAAAATAGGAGGTTGAGAACACCTTTATAAAAATTGAAGAATAATTATTCTAAACCCTAAATTTAATATCACTTTTTGTTAGAAAATATAAAAGTAGAAAAGAGAGATAACTTATACAAAATTTCACTTTTTATAATAAAATAAAAGTAACATACTAATTTAGTGAGAGCACAAGCCTCACCAGACCGTGGTCAAAGAATTGGCTTCCCTTCAGTTCGAAAGGAAGAGGTTTCTTATTTGGGGTGTAAACGGAACGAAACTAAATCAAAGCCTCAATGCCCAATAATTTGTTATCCAATGTAAATGGTTTTAAACATATAACATCTGAAGTGTGAATTTAATGATAAAATTAAAATATAAACTTGAATAAAATATTATAGACTAAATTAAAAACTCAACATTAAGAACAAAACATATATTTTTTTTTTAAAAAAAATAAGCAAGAATTGAACTACAACCTCTGTATTAAAATTAGCTATGAAAGAACACTGTAAACAAAAACCAAATTGCGACCAGAAGGTCGTTTTTCAGACAAATACGACCAGAAAAGTGACCAAACCTAGCGTGGCAAAAAAGCTGGTCGTCCAGGAATTTTGTACGTCCAAATGGTCACCAAAATACGACCAAACGTGTTTGGTCGCAAAAAAGTCAACATTTTAAAAAACGACCAGACAGTCGCCTAAAATAGTGACCACTTGGTCGTAATTGAAGTTGTAGACAAGTGACCAGTTGGTCCCACAAGAAAGGTGACCACAAGGCGACAATCTGGTCGTTGATTTTACTTCTAAATTGCGACCATATGGTCGTTTTATGATTTATAAAATGCTATTTTATTTAAATTTATTTATTTATTTATTTATTTATTTAATTAAATATTTATTTATTTATTTAAATTAAATAATAAAAAATTGGAAGTAAAATAAAAATATATATAAATAAATTTCCAAAAGAATGTACTATACAAAAGAAAAGAAATCTAAACTACTGCAGAGGAGCAGGGGGTGGTGGAGGCGGTGACGCAGATGATGATGAGCTGGGATGTCGGGGTCCAAAGAACGCGGCCAATGCAGCTGCGACCTGGGCCTGAACATCCGCCTGAATCGCAGCGACTCGAGCATCGAAGGTGCTGCTCATATCCTCCATCTTGGTGTGAAGCTGTTGAACCTCCTTCGTAGCTACTGCTCAGTAGAAGAAGGACCGTAACTCGTGCTCGCTCCGCTGCGCTGAAGCCGAGGCACGTCGGCGTATAGTCGTCTCCTGTAAGAGCCGAGCCCAAGAACTGATCTATCATGCCGAACCCCTCCAACAGCCTCCAAGAACGCCTCTTTACAGTCGTCCTGAGTCGGTTGCGTGTCTGGTGTGGGCAACCGCTGACTCAAAGACTCCTTGAAACGTTCATAAATATTTAAAATTCAGAAAATAAAATATGTAACATATAAGTTAGAAAAAATTGTAAACAAAAAGTAATAATTGAAAAAATTATTAAATACCTGAACTTCTTTCTCCTTTTCGTCGACGATCGTCCCGTCCTTCTTCATGTGAAGAATGAGGTGCAGCTCATCAGGCGGGACAGGGCGACCGTGGTTCTCTTCCTAAAAATATTAGAGATTGAAAAAGAAAAAATAAAAAAACAAAAAAGTACGTAAAAGAGAAAAAAAAAATTTACCAATCGACGATGGTGCTTGTCGTGGGTCCGGGTCCCCCCTATGTGTTTGGTGGGATTCTTCGTGTGGTTGGCCTTATTCCTCTTTGACACTTCCTTGCCCTCGGGAGTGTCCAAGCTCGCGTTAGCCGCGCGTGCTCCTCCCCACTCATCCACACGGGTCGGTTTGCTACTAGCTTTCTGCGCGCCCGGTAAATGAGGTCCTTGAATCGATTCTAGATGTGATTGTCCTATAGGAGGAACCATCTACCGTCCGTGATATCGGAATCAATTACAAGAAACTTGCCCTGAAAAAATTCAAATAAAAAATTGTTAAAGTAATAAATTTATTTGTAAAAATTAAAAAAATTAATTAATTATAAAAATAATTGATGTTATTTACCTTCCAATTGTCGTACATCCGATGTTTCTCGGTCGTCTGAATCTTCTGCCAGCGAAGCTCGCTGGTAGAGACATGCTCTGGAGAACCTCGCGAAACCGTTTTGAAACGGTTGTATGCGGCTGTACTCTGCAAAACATTAAAAATATTGTTATATTAGATTAGAATTAAACAAAACTATTTATAAAAAAACAATTTTTAAAATGTTTAAATATTTAAAAACTAATTAATTATAACAATAAACAAAATTACTTACATATTCCCTTCAATCCGAAGGGTAGAGTCTGCGGCTGGAGGAGGTTGCGTGCCAGAAGTGGATGGTCCCGCTGGATCGGGCTGGGTGGCAGACCCTAATGCTCCTGCTGAAGTTGTGGCCTGGGAGTTCTGCGCCAAACATGGTGTCGCAAGCTGGGACTCAGGGACTGCAACATCGAGAGTGGAAGCAACTCCCGACTCGTAAACAAAGAGGAGGCTGTCCAACTCATCTGTAGTCAAATCCCCATCAACGGTAGTAGGCGACTGAGGAGTCGCGTCGTCAATCTCGTCGTCATACTCGTCTGACTGGTGAGGACGTCGTCTGCCCGTCATAATCCTAAAACTAAACTAATTAAATTACACTAATTGAACTAAATTAAAATAAAACAAAATTAAAGTAATGAATTAATGAATTAATAAACTAAATTATAGTAATTAATTAATTAATTAACTAAATTATACTAAGTAATTAAAATAGAATAATTTAACTAAATTAAACTAATTAATTAATGAAATAATGTAAATTAAATTAATTAAATAATTTTAAGTAAACTAAATTAAGTAAACTAAATTATACTAATTGATTAAAATAATTAATTAAGTAATTAATTAATTAAACTAAAAAAATTAATTAATTAATTAAACAAAATTAAATTAATTAATTAATTTAAACTACTTAGTATAATTAAATTAAACTACTTAGTATAATTAAATTAAACTACTTAATATAATTAAATTAAACTACTTAGTATAATTTAAGTAGTGTAATTAATTAGTTATTTTAATTAATTACACTACTTAAAGTAATTGATTAAATTAAAGTAAACTAATTAATTAAACTAAATTAGATTAATAAAACTAAAATTAAGTAATTAATTAATTAAACTAAAAAAAATTAATTAATTAAACAAAACAAAACAAAACAAATTAATTAAAATAGTGTACTTAATTAATTTAAACTACTTAGTATAATTAAATTAAACAACTTAGTATAATTTAAGTAGTGTAATTAATTAATTAATTATTTTAATTAATTACACTACTTAAATTAATTGATTAATTAAATTAAAGTAAACTAAGTAATTAATTAAAGTAAACTAAGTAATTAATTAATTAATTAATTAAACTAAATTAGATTAATTAAACTAAAATTAATTAAATTAACTAAATTAAACTAGACTAATTAATCAACTAAAGTA
The DNA here is from genome assembly GCA_028015215.1 of Gynostemma pentaphyllum. Classification (NCBI taxonomy): domain Eukaryota; kingdom Viridiplantae; phylum Streptophyta; class Magnoliopsida; order Cucurbitales; family Cucurbitaceae; genus Gynostemma; species Gynostemma pentaphyllum. The sequence continues at coordinate 19,380,367 of CM051349.1, forward strand.
AACTAAACTAATTAATTAATTAAACTAAATTAAATTAACTAATTAAACTACATTAAATTAACTAATTAAACTAAATTTAAACTTAAAACTAAAACTAAATTAAAACTTAAAATCTATAAGAAAACTAACCTCGTAATAGAAACTGGGATTGGAGGTTTAGGGTTTTTAGGTTTAGAGTAGGAACGGGGAACAGGAACGGGAAAGTAAAGAAAGGGAACGGGCAAAAACAATGGGGAACGGAACGGGGGAAAGAGAGAAAAGAAAGAAAAATAGAGGAAAAAGCAGTTGGGGCGGGGGGGGGAAGGAATCGGTTATGTGTTTTAAATCTGAATTTGCGACCAAACGGTCGCAAATATGTAATTATGACTAGAAACCAAAGGTCGCACGTGCTGGGAAAATTACGACCACGTGGTCGCATTTTCAAACAAATTTGCGACCATCTGGTAGCATTTATTATAAGAGCCACCAGATGGTCGCAAATTTGTAATTATCAACAACAGCTATCATATCACGTGTCCCATCAAGAATTGCGACCAGTTGGTCGTAATCTTTAAATTCACCGCCAAGAATGGTAACCGTAATCTTTAAATTCACCGCCATAAGTTTCATGAAAATTTAAATTCACTGCCAAATTTTTCATGAAAATTTAAATTACCCGCTTCATATTAACAACCAATTGGTCGTCATTTAACTTGAACCATTTAGAATTTTGGAAAAACATAAGTCTACTTTTTCAAAATGGCGACCAAGTGGTCGCATTTAACTTCTAAATTACTACCATGTGGTCACCTTTTGTGTTAAATTGCGACCATCTGGTCGTAAATATTAATATATATATATAATCTTCATTAAAGAAATATTTTTAATAAAACATACAGTAAATCATAAAGTTACAAAATGTCTCATTCATCATCCTCAATTTCTTCGGTCACGAATAAATTCATCGTCTCAAAGAAGTCCCTCACATAAAGTCTTCTTCTTCTTCTATTTCTTCATCGGATTCATTGTCTCGAATAAATTCAGCATCAATGTCACGTGCACGAGAAGTGGAAGTATTTGTATCATCATTATGCATTGTTATCGTTCCATCGTTCAAAGGACGAACAGTACTTGCATTCTGACCATCGTCGATTGCACGACATCTTATCTCATCTTCTTGAAAAGCACAAGCTTCCTCTGCATGGTCGTCTTTCTCGGACAAGTTTTCTTCTACCTGGCGTGGTTTAACTTTACAAACAACTAACCAATCTGTCAGATCTCGTCTATTAATCGGATAGTTCAGATAATAAACTTGAATCGCTTGTGAAGCCAGGACAAACCTATCAGTAGTGCGCATATGCTTAGACTTGTTAACCTCAACGATTTGTAAATGATCCAGCTTACGGACGCCGCCTCGTCTGGTTGTCTCAAACCAAGTGCAGTTGAACAGAACAATGCGTTTTAGCGTCGAACTTGCATATTGAATCTCAAGAATCTCATCGATTACTCCGAAGTAATCGTTTTTGTTTGTGCCGAACACAAAACCTTTTATGCAAACACCACTGTTGTTTGTTGCCCTGTTAACTGAATGCGCCTTCGTTTGAAATTTGTAACCGTTACCGATGTATCCAGTATACGACCTTGCAATCCGTTCAGGTCCCTTTGCCAAAGAAATAATGCGAGGATCATCTACCGGTAATGTAGGGGAGTCAACCTGTCATTGATCACATACAGTAATGTTAGAAGGATATTAATTTTTTCAACAAATTGGCATGGTTTTTTTGACAATTTAAAATAACTCATGTATACACTGAACCAAGAACGAAACTCTTTGTCGATTATTGACCCCTCCTCAACGGCTGTAAGACCAACTCGTGTCATTCGAACATATAAGTTTAGAAATAATCTGTATGTTACAAAAATAGTTAGAAAATATTTGAAATAGTTTGTAATTGTTTAGGCGATGAAATAATGTATGAACTCACTCTATGTAAGGCTCGATCTGTGCAGTTGCATAACACATATGTCTGCATTACGTGATACTCAGATCGGTCAACGGCCTGCGCACTGATCTACCAACTGTCATGCCAGGTTCCGTAAAAATCGACAAGTCGTTTATGTCCACACCTTTAAGTAAATTTTCGACAATGTTTCGTTTCGCTGGTCGAAACTGCTCTGCAATGTGTTGATCAAAGTAGTATGAACAAAATGTGGTAGTCTCTTGCGTCAGGTATGCACTACAGATAGATCCTTCTAATCTTGCTTTATTTTCGACTGTCTTTTTCAGCCGACGTAAGTACTTGTGGGTACAATGTGTAGAAAACATTTACATTCGATCATTGTACTTTATACGTGTACATTACAAATTAATTGTGCTTACCTTTCAAATGGGTACATCTAGAGGTAATGTACCGGACCCCCTAAGAATGCCTCGTAGGGAAGATACTCCATGGAGTCAAAAAAGCCAGGTGGGAACATTCGCTCCAACTTACAAATAATAACAGTGATCTCTGAACTCATTGAAGCGACAGTAGCTTCAGTCAGCTCTGTACATGTCAAGTCCCTGAAAAAAACACTCAACTGTGCAAGCGGCTCCCAATGTTTATTCTCTAGGATTGGTCTGAACGCGACAGACATCAATCGTTGCATGAATACATGACAGTCGTGGCTTTTCATCCAGAACATGAAATGTTTTTTACTGTTTATACACCGACTCAAATTCGAAACGTATCCGTCCGGGAATTTGATGGATTTGATCCACTCAAATAATGTTTTCTTTTCATCCGTCGTCAACATGTACTTTGCTTTTGCGTAATTATCATTGTCGTCAGGCTGCAACTCAGGACGGTCACATATCTCCCGTATATCATAACGTGCCTTCAGATTGTCCTTTGTTTTTCCCGGAAAGTTCAAAATCGTATTGAAAATGTTATCGAAAAAATTCTTCTTGATTTGCATTACATCCAGATTGTGTCTAATCAATAAATCTTCCCAATACGGTAGATCCAAAAAAATACTCTATTTCTTCCAACCCGTGTTTTTTCCAGCCGCATTGTTTGCACTCTCTGCACCGTCCACTATAATCTTCTGCATCCCTATAGCATCTATACCGTGAAGAATCTGCCTTCCACTATATATTGTCGGGGAGGTTTCTTTTCTTACTCGTCAACCTTTCTTCCAGTCACTATCGTTTGAACGGAACGTATGATTCAACTGCAAAAATCGACGGTGACAATCAAACCAACAAGTTTTCCAATCGTTTCTGAGATAAAATGCATCTGTGTCTAGCATGCAATGTGGACATGCGTATTTCCCTGTCGTACTCCATCCTTTAAGAGGATGAGATTGAGGTTCACACAATTAGCTACTGACTAAGCAAAACAATAACAAAAACTAAACACATACTCAAAAATATATATGAAAGCAATTAAATGTCAACATACCTAACAACATTGAATACACAGGGAAGTCACTGATCGTCCAGATTAACGTGGCGAGTATCAAGAAATTTTGTTTCTTCAAAATGTCGTATGTCATAACACCATTAGTCCACAACCTTTTCAACTCTACAATAAGTGGTTGCAAATACACATCCAGTTTCTGTTTTAGACTTTTCGGCCCAGGTACAATCACTGTTAGAAAATCACCGGGTCTCGCATGCATATCGAGAGAGGCAAGTTATACGGGGTTACCATGACTGGCCAAACTAAATATTGTCCCCCGAATGCCCCGAACGGGTTAAAGCCATCAGTGCATAAGCTCAATCTGACGTTTCTCGGATTTTGTGCAAAATCACGATGACAATTATTTAAATGCTTCCATGCCGCAGCATCTGAGGGATGTCTTATAACACCTTTATCCTGTGAATGCTCGTGATGTCATCTCATGTGCGAAGTTGTCACATCCGATGCATACAACCGTTGCAGATGTGGGGTTAGCGGTAAATAGAACATGCGAGCGTACAGAATGAGACTGTGTTTCCCTTATTTATATCTTGGAAGAAAACATAGTTTGCAGTGATACAGGTCCTCATCCACATCCCAGTAAATCATGCATCCGTTTCGACACGAATCTATTTTCTCCTGGGTAATCCAAGTCCTTCCACTAGCTTTTTCATGTCGTACAAACTGTGGGGCATAATATTTTCTTCTGGCGCGCATCGACAAAACCACGATGCAATCGAACCAAATCCTCTACCAGGTATGTTGTACTGCGCCTTTATATTTAAAAGCTTTGTAGCAACAGCAAGTTGACTGACCTCACACCCATTGTACAATGGTCGACTAGCTGTCTTTCGCATCTCGTGCATCTTACGTGCTTCCGGATTCATTTCCTCTTCAATAACCTGTTCATCTTTGTCTACAATTAAACTTTCACTAAAATTTTCATTGCCCTCATACCCCGCACCATCAAGTATCATTTGTTGCATCTGGCTATACTGTTGTTCATCATTCCGTTCTTCGGCAACAACCTCTACATTCGAGCTGCTACCTTCGTATTGTCTCTATTCCTGTAATGCAGAGTCGAACATTTCCTTTGTTTCCCCCCTGAAACACCCAGTGATAATAATTCTGCACAAATCCCCGACTATAAAGATGAACCTTCAAATCTGTAACCGGTATGATTCTCTTATTGTCGTATTTCCTGCACGGGCAACGTAGCTTTCCACCATACTTTTCATAATAGACAGTTGTCATGCAAAACTCAACAAACTGTTCAATCCCAACCACGAACTCATCGTTCAAATACCCGTCTATCAAACGAACATACATCCACTCTCTCATTTTCTTTTTTCTTAATGCTAACAAACAATGGTAGGAGAGGATTTTATAATGGACTCCTCTGGTTATTTGCGACCAGATGGTCGTATGTTTGCTACCAAATGGTGGCATTTTCCCGCCAAAAGTTCTCACCATTTTCCTCACTACCCCAGGTCACATCAAGTCACAACATTTACGACCACATGGTCACTTATTTTGGTGACCAGTTGGTAGCTTTTCTCGCGCCAAATTGTTTATCTACCACTGTTCACTTTAAATCACAACTTTTGCGACCATCTGGTCACTTCAAAATGTGACCACCTGGTAGCTTATGTCCCGCCAAATTTTTAATCTACCATTGGTCACTAAAGGTCACCAAAATGGCGACCAAGTAGTCACTTTGAATTGTGACCACTTGGTAGCCTTTTTCCCGCCAAATTTACGCGCCTTTTATTGCTACTAAATGATAATCCGTGTCATAAAATTACGACCACATGGTCGTAATTTTGTAGTGACCATATGGTCACTTGCTTCGCGCCAAAAATTAGCGCCATTTTTCATGACTAATTCTTTACTTGGTCCCCATTTGGTCGTAAAAAAGTGACCATATGGTCGTTTTAAGTCAAACTTCATATTTACTACCAAAGTGGTAACCAAAAAAACTACCCAATACCTTTGGTTGCAAATGTCTGGTCGCAATTTAACAGTTTTTTTTGTAATGGAAGGGTCAGAATCAGAATATCTCCTTATTAAATATAGGTATAATTGATCAAACCACAAGATTATAGTATGAAACAATAGATTTATTTAGATATGCTTAGCAATTTGCATGGGTTTGATTTCGAGCCTTCTCCTTCACTTTGCTCCCTTGGGTTAGATGTCAAATCCCAAAAATATGTTCCTCCCAAGCAAATAATTATCACAAAGAGTCTTCTCCTTCTTCTTTAACCAACTAGTTTTCTCCATGAATTCCTTCAAATCCTTCTCTGTCTAAACTCCCATACCCTTCTCGAAATGAATGAGACATATATTTGAGATTTGTCTATATATATATATATATATTTAAGAGGAAAGAGGAAAGAGGGAAAGAGGTTTTTATTTATAATTTGAGATTTGGGACGGTCATTTCATTTATCAATGCACCGTTTAAGTATAATTTTTAATGGAAATTGGACTGATAAGTTTCAATGGAAATAATGAGTGAGGATGTAATTATGAGTTTTAGTTGCAAGGTTGGGAAGAGTAAACGTTTATCAAAAAAAAAAATCTGAAAATTGGAATGGAGAATTCATCCTCTTTTTGATATTAATATCGGGAAAACCCCATTGACAATCTGAATCAACAAAATCTTTAAACCAATTTATATATTTAAGTTAAAATATGACAAAATAAAATGAAAGAAAACGATTTAAAGGATAGAATTGGAATATTATAAAAAAGTAAGGGTAAAGTGGGAAACTAAAATTTCTCCACTTTTAACACCTTTTAGAAGTAGTAAAGATTTTCAGCCGTAAAGTATTATTCCACTAAAAAAATGGAAATTTTAATAGTCAAACCCTTTTTTTTAACCTAAGTTGTTTTCTTCTCCACGACTCGAGGATGAGGTTTTTAAGTTGAGGAATATTAGAATGTATAATCAGTCCTGTAATAACTAATTAGTTAGTTAGTTGAGAGTGTTAGTTATTTTATCAAATGTGTATAAATACTTTACTCCATTATTATTATAATATAATTTCAGTTTTCATTCTCTCTCTACTTCAATATGGTATCAGATGAATTTTATCTCTTCCATCGCTCTTTTTTTCTCCATTTTGGGAGCTTTCTCACTCTGATTTTCTTTCATACTATTTTCTTTTTCCTCTTCTTGCATGATCAAATTTTTTCTTCTGATCATCTTCAATTTTCCAATCTGATTCTCGATTGTTTCTGATTCTGCTTTTGATTGTTTCAATATGTTTTTCTTCGATTTTCATTCTGAATTTTATCCATGGCGAATACGGAAACTACTACTGCTTCAAACACCAATCCTTTACCAAATTCGAATGATTTCTCTTCATCAAAATAACCCTTACTATCTCCATCATTCTGATGGATCTTCCACAATTCTTGTTTCTCCACCTCTAAATGGGGATAGTTTTCATTCATGGCACCGATCAATGCGCCTTGCATTATCTGTGAAAAATAAGCTAGGGTTCATGGATGGCAGTCTTCAATGTCCTACTGATGGTCCGATTCTTCAAGCCTGGCTCATTAAAAACGATGTGGTTGTTTCTTGGATTCTCAATTCCGTAGACAAAGAAATTTCAGCCAGTTTACTTTACACTGATTTGGCATCTGAGATTTGGCAGGATCTCAAAGATCGATTTGAGCAGGGAATGCACCACGTTTCTTTCAATTGCGCAGAGAATTGATGCAAATTACTCAAGGTGATCTTCCTGTTAGCAAATACTTTATGAAGCTGAAGATTATATGGCAAAAGCTAATGGAGTACTGTCCAAAGTGTAATTGCACTTGTGGAGGGCTAAAGACGATGGATTCCTTTTATAAGGGAGAATACATACAGTGTTTTCTCATGAGGCTCAATGATTCTTACACTCAGCTCACATCTCAAATTTTAATGATGGATCCATTCTCCTCTATCAATAAGATTTTTGCTTTAGTCATTCAAGAGGAAAGAAAACGAAAAGTACAGATTGCTACAGATTCAAATTCTTCTTCTAACACTATGGCATTTGCTGCCTATCGAATGAATCATAGGGCACCTCAATCTTTCCCGATTTCACTTTTAATCTGCTGTCTGCTAGTGTTTTGACAAAACACTCTAATGTGGACTTTCATTTTACTGCAACCGATTGTTTTATCTGGGACAAGTTCAATTCGAGGATGATTGGTAAGGGTGACTTTATCAATGGCCTCTATCTACTGCCTTCAGCTCCTTCTTCTACTACAGTCTCTGATTGTATTTCCTCTTCTTTTACTTCTTATTCTGTTGTTCACAATAAACCCTCTGTGCATTTGTGGCACAATAGATTGGGACATCTTTCTTATAGTAGGCTATCTTTGTTAAAGGATACTCTTTTTTTACCTACTTTGCATAATAAAACAAGTCAATTAGAACCATGTAGCATTTGTCCCTTGGCAAAACAAAGAAGATTATCTTTTGTCTCTAATAATAATCTTTCCTCTTCAACTTTTGATCTTATTCATTGTGACACATGGGGTCCATATCATACTTCTAGACATCAGGGCGACAATTATTTCTTAACCTTGGTGGATGATTGTAGTAGATTCACATGGATATATCTAATGAAGCACAAATCTGATGTTAAAAATATTATTCCCAGATTTTTTGCATTTATTCAAACCCAATTTGGAAGATCCATTAAGATTTTTTGTTCAGACAATGCCCCTGAACTTAAATTTGAGTCATTCTTCCAGGAAAAGGGTGTATTTCATCAATTTACATGTGTGGAAACCCCAAAACAAAATTCAGTTGTTGAGAGAAAACACCAACATCTTCTTAATGTTGCTAGATCCTTGTTCTTTCAATCTAGGGTTCCTATTACCTTTAGGGGAGAATGTGTTTTTACTACAGCTTTTACAATCAATAGAACTCCTACCCTTATTTTGTTTACTAAAACACCTTTTGAGATATTGTTTAATAAACCTGTTGACTATTCCCAGTTCAAAGTGTTTGGTTGTTTGAGTTATGCATCAACTTTATCAGCTCACAGACCAAAGTTTGAACCTAGAGCAACACGACGTATTTTTGTTGGTTATGTTCCAGGAATAAAAGGGTACATGCTTTATAATCTTGAATAAATTTGTGGGTTTTGATTATGTGCATGTTTGTAATTATGTGGGTCTGGATTCCTATGACCATTTTTGCCATTTGGTTTAACAGCTGGAAGGAAAAGGAAATCATTTAAAAAATAAAAAAAAATTGCCCAACCTGTTTACAGACCAAGTTCAAAATCTCATAACTTTTTCTACACTTAGTTTTCTTCTCTCTCAAAAATTGAAAGTTTTTTTTCTGAATTATTTTATATCGATTAAAGGTCCGTTTGGTATAATTTCCTCTAAAATATTTTGAGTTAAATATTTTAAAAGAAATACTAATAAAGTGTTTGGTCTAAAAATACTTGAGTGAAGTATTTTAAATAAATACTTGTTTATAAGCATTTTTAGAAAAACCACAAATTAACTATTTTCTTTAAAAACATCTTTTAATATACATCAAGTGTTTTTAAATGAAACACTTACTATTTATTCTAAAAAGTTTCACTCAAAACACGGAAATTGTACCAAACGAACTCTAACTCCAAAATTGAAAACTTGATTGGGTTAGTTATTGATATAGAGAGGACACCAAAACAAAACTCATTAGAAATGATGCCTTTATTCTTTGAGCTATAATGATTTTCGGCATCCTTGATTTATCTGGTCTCATGTATGTCGTGACGTGATTCGGTACTTCTATTTCAAAGGCTACGCCACTGGCCTTCCTTAAAACCGCTACACAATCGGTTCGTTTTTCCCTTCCTTTGATGATTGTTTTTATTTAAGATTCAATTCAAATGTCAGAAATGAAATTTTTGACTTTTTGCTTGGATTATTTGATTTCTAAGATGGGTCAAAATATATTGAATAAAAAAGTAGAAAAAATGTGGTTTTGTTAATTTAGATGAAAACTTAATATTAATATTAATGGCTTTTGAAAGTGTATGAGTGAAAATTTTCAATTAAACTTATAGGAATACAATTTGAAAACCCGAGTGTTTGGTAAGAAGGTTAGGGTGGAGTAGACCTAGATAGTTTGGGGTTGTGAAGTTTGAGTTTATGTAACCTGTATTTGGATGTGCGATTGGGTGAGTTTCAATAGCTAGCCATTGTTTGGATGTGTAAACAATTAGTGTGCAAAGAATCAATTAGTTTCAATATTAAAATTAATTGATTATTTGCACACACAAAGTAGTAAAAAATTGATAAAAAAAATTATAATCAAAATTATACAACGGTTAATAAATATTTTATAATAAATAAATAAATAACTAACTTAATAAATAAACACGTTCACTCTCATGAACTAAAAAAAGATGATTTTTCTTTTTTAAAATGAATTATTTAATTAAAAAAAATCATTTATGAATCACTCTATAATTAAATTACTTAAGTATATTTAGATTTAAAAAACTAAATAGAATTATTTTTTAGTCAAATATCATAATACTTATCAATTTGGTTTGCAAACTCTCAATTTTTATTTAAAAAAAAAAAACTCATTTTTATTTAGATTCAAAAAACTTAATAGAATTATTTTTTAATCAAATATCATAATACTTATCAATTATGTTTGCAAATTCTCCATTTTTACTTTAAAAAAAAATCATTTTTATTATTTAAACCCCATGGGTTTAACTAAACGACCCATGAAATTTACTTTTTAAAATCTAAAGGATAAATAAACCCAAACCCTAATATTGATAATCTTTCAACCAAATATGAATTAAACTATCTAAAATCCACCCCACCCAACGTAACTATCCTTTCAAACACCCCTCAAAATATAGAGCTTATTCATGCATATATTCCTATAAAAAAAAAAAAAAAGTCTAGTAGGAAACAAGTGGGGGTGGGGTTAATTAATTTGTCATGTCAAGTCATTCATGTCTTTACCTTTATACGACTTAGAAAATGATTTTGAAAGATTGACAACGTCTCAATATGAAATTCTTTCTAGCCCATTCTCTTACCTTTACAGCTGAATAGCATTTGGTAAATTAGGCTCTTTTTCTTTTTAATTTCGAAATAATGCAATTAAACTCCACTCAATATCAAGCTTATCCATTCATTCTCTCTATTTTTTTTTTCCTTTTCTTTTTTAACCTGTTTTTGTTCTAAATTTAACTAATAATTTAAGTAACCAATCACTTTATAAGTTATTTTTTTTTAATATTACATCAAATTGAAGAGAAACAATTTAGACTTTAAACTTTCAATTTTATAGAAAAAAATAAATGACTGATGAAGTGAACTATCAAATAGATTTAATTTTATATTATAATTTGAACAAATAAAAAGTACTTTATATATTATCTATATATAAATTAGTATATTGCAGATTTATTTTGTATTAAGATTGAATTAGTATTAAAGTGTCCACGTTACTATTGTCTCTATACCACATATTTACCACATCATCATTTAACGAACCACGTAATATATATGTTAAACAAATTAATGCTATGTATCATGATCATGCTTGTCCAGAGTCTTGTTTACCTATGGTCGTATGCCCACGACATTGTCCTCCTCATTTCAATTAAGGTTTCTAAATAGATTAATTTTTTAATTATGCTTTTAATCATTTTTGTCAACGAGTGACTCCTCGCCACTTTTTACGTCTAGACCTGCCAGAGCAAAAATGCTTTAAAATGTACTATAGGGGGTGTGAATAGTCTCAACATAATGTCCCCCGACACTATTGTATGCAAGCTTTCTTCTTTCTCAATGCTATTGTCTACAATGTACTCTTATTTTCGATGTAATCAAGACTTTTTCAATTGTATTTCTCAAAACACGTTCTATAAAACACTTTTCGGATAAACGTGCGTGGAGGTCATTGTGTAGGGCGGGCTAGGCCCTAGCATTTTAGCTAGCTTGCCTGTGAGCGGGGTATTGAGATTTGATGAGGAACGATACCGTGGAGACGAGGGTTCGTGGCCGCGGCGACGGTTCGGCAGAAAAGCTGCCAAATTTAGTTTATTTTCTTTAATATATTTTCCTTATTTATCTTATTCTATTTTCTTTAATATATTCCAAATTTAGTTTATTGAAACGTTTTCATAAGAAACTCTTCATGAGTTCTAGTCATCTTTCGGTTATGCTTCCGAAACCCAATTTATTCTTTGCACAAATATGGTTGCGCATTGAACGTTCTTCACCACCGTCTCAAATCAAGAAACGTTGTCGTTCATACTTTTTTTTTTAATGAAACCACCAAGCATCACCAAAGCCAGCATCATAATCACAAAGATCAAGAAATCATATCACCACGAACCCTCGTCTCCACGGCATTGTTCCTCATCAAATCTCTATACTGGGCAAGCGTCACACAATCGTGTCTGTATAAACCAAAAATTCTACGATTGGGACAGTATGGACCATTTGTAAGATTTTATCAATCCGTAGGGACCAATTTAAAACTTTTTAAACCATAGGAGGATAAAAACGGAATAAAGGCTAAACCATTGGAACTAAAATATTTTTCTTTTTTCTTTTTAAAAATCAAAAGACAAAAATAAAGGAGAAAGAGAGAATGCAATGAGTCAATTTCGAAAATGATTTTTGAATTACATTTGGCAAATAAACTAGAAATTTTTACACAAATAGCCATAATTTCAACGATAATTTCATAAAAATAAACTGATGAAAAAATATTACAAATATGGCCATTTAATGCTGCTAACGATTGAGATGTAATTTTCAACGATAATTTCATAAAAATAAACTGATGAAAAAAGTTCATAATATCAGTCGCTTATTATTTCTCTACAGAAATGGAAATTGTAAATTCCATTGCCGCTAAAATTTCAGAGTACGCTATTGATGCAACAGAAACATCAAAGACTTCGAAAACCAAGTCAAATATCTGGAGTCGGCTATTGATGAGGCTAAAAAGCAAGGAGAAGAATGAGATTTAGAGGAAGAACTATTTTAGTTATTAGTTAGATAGAATTATATTTATATTTTTTAATTTTTCTTAAATTTTGCACAATTCAAGAGATTTCATAATTTCTTTAAATATTGCATAATTTAAGGAAAATAATTAATATTTAAGAAAAAATAATTGAGGGTATTCTTTTGTCTTTTCACAATTTATTTAAATTGGTTGGTGGTAGGGATGACAACGGGGCGGGGTGGGGCGGGGATGCATTTCCTATCCCCTAATTCGCGGGGATTTTTAATCTTTATACCCTACTTTATCCCCTAATAAAGAATCTGGGATCGGGTTTCCCGTAAGAAAATTTTCCCGTTTTATAGATATATACAAAGATTGCATTACAATCTACTGCCTAATGAAATTTTCTTAGTCTTAGATATATTTATTTAAAAAGAATTGTCGCCTACAAAGCAATTAGGTCCCAAAGATTAAATTGTCATAGGCACTTTCACTGTTTTTTAAAATGGAAATATAAAAAATAAAATAGTTAACATTTTTTTCTCCAAAAACACTTTATGCCTCCTAAAATTTATTCCATTCCAAACGGGCACAAAGTAATGAATGTAATTCCTTTCTATTTTCATTCTTGGAAGAGTGATTCTTTTGTTGTAAGCTTGTTCCTAAATCAAGAGTCATTTGCAATATTGAGAAGAATAATTTTCCTTTCAGGAACAGAAAAATTGTGCTACTTACTCTACCCTATCCTGTTTTTCTCCATTGCTAAATTCCTCATTCAAAGAGGTCGGAGATGAGAATGTGGATTCCCCGCTGGAAAATCATGGGGAACGATGAATTTAGTGAGGAATGTTTTCCATTTAAATTTTAAAATAAAAACCCTAATATTATTATTTAATACTTTTAAAGGATTGAGTTGGACTTAATAAAACTAGTAGGAAAGTTAGGTTTAATAAAAATAATAGAAGAGTTTGACTAATAAGAATTCAACTTAAATATAAAAAATATTTTAAAATAATATATATTATTTTAAATATTATATATTATTTTCGGTGATTTAATCGGAGAACGGGATCGAGAATGGAGACGGTCCCCGACCCCAAAACTAGAACGGGGAATTTTTTATCTGTGGCTTGAACACCTCTATTTCTGACCTTTACAGCTGTTACAAGTACGATGACTTTTGAAAAGATTGACATGATAACTCGTAATTTATGCATGTTTAGTGGTTTTATCTCCAAAATAATTAAAATATGAATGATAATTGATTCAAATGTCCATAATATTATTAATCGTTGAATTTCATGAACATAGGCGAAAACGACGCTCAATCCGGACTTATAACGAAGAAGTTATGCCCATTTTATTGTTGAAAAAGACCCACCACCGCGGCGGTGGGATCCACGGCCTCGGCGGTGGGATCCACGGCCGCGGCTGTGAGTCTGAATCCAAGTTTCAAGCCAAAAACCCGAGAGTGGGCGCAGCGGTGATGAGAAAATATTAAAAATAATGATTTTTTGGTTGTGCTGACGTCATCATAATGAAGGAGGTAGTGCTCGCTGACATCATGATGACGTCAGCGCGCACCTTTGTGCAGCAGGAGAAGCGACATGTCGCTCCAATCAGGACCAAGGGAGCGATCCAACGGCTTGCGACTCACGTGTTGTTGGCTCTGCGGCTCCAGGCACACGCAGGCGTCGGCTCAGGCGGCTCGGCTGGCTTCAAACGGTGGCTTGGGCAGATTTTGAAGAGATTAGAGCAGATTTTATCTTCTTTTAGCCGATTTTTAGCACTTTTTGGCCTATTTAAAGCCCCATTCACTCTCAAATTCATTATCCTCTTCCCCTATTTTTTTTAGGACTCTTAGATAGTTTTTTATATGTTTTCTAGCTTGTTTCTTTATGTAAACTCTTATTATTATTTAAAAAAAAAGAAAAGAAAAATATAATAATAAGTGGATAGGATTAAAGAAAGGGAGAGGATAAAGTCAAAAAAAGAGAGAAGAGTCCTTGGCTTGACACTTGGCAAGCATTTGGATTTAAAAAATAAATAAAAATAAAAGTCATTCTTCTCTTTGCTTCAGCCACCCGTAGAAGGAAACAGAAGAGAAAGGAAAAAGAAAAGGAGAGAAAAAGAGAATAGGAAAGGAAGGAAAGGAAGTAAAATTGGCTTGAATTTCTTGAAGGCTCCAACAATTAGTGATCAATTTGGGGGTAATTACTTGTTGGTAAGTCATTTCTCCAACCCAACTCTTCAATATGATGGATTTTGTTAGATTTTGCTAAAGCTTCAAAGTTGGTTTATGGGTTTATGAGTTTTGTTATTTATAAATTTGAAGTGCTATGGGTTATTTTGAGATGGTGGTGTTTAAGATTTATTAAGAATGGTGGAGAAATAGAGTTTTCCATATTTTGAAGTTAAAGTTGTTATGGAAAAATTGTATGATTTAGAAAGAGGATTTTATGTGTGGGAAGAGAAAGTGCAATAAGATTGATATTATTGGATTTGAAAAATAGATTGAAAACGTAGTCATTGAAAGAAAAGTTGAAGCTTCAGCCATGCCACAATTGTATATTATTTTCAATATGGTTTTCTGACATTTCAAATTACTAAATAGATATTGATATGTATTTTCTTAAATCAATATTTCAGGTGAAATCGAGGCATAAATGATTTACGATTTGGAATGTTAACAGCAAAAGTTTGTGAGTGGATTCTATTTTCACATTTAAAATTATCAATAATATTAAGTTTTTAGTAGTTTACGAAATATAAAAGTTTTAGAGTTTATATTATCGTATATGATTATTTATTGATATAAATACATATAAATGAAATTTTTAGATATTCATTATCCAGTATATATGATTTATGCCAGCTATGGATTTTATAATGGTTTGAAAATTATGATATTATTTTCAGTAGTTTATTTTCAAACCGCTAGAAACAGTACCCTCAGTTATCAGTTTTCAGCAGGTCTTTGGGACCCACTTTAGCATACACATAGGCTTTGGGCCGTATGTTAGGGTGCTTAGCCCTTTGGGGGCAGCTCTGCGCACGTATGACCAGTTTTAGTATTCAGTTGCTCTGCTGCGTGCATTACTTCGCTCTACATGCAGTATGACCAGTTAAGGGTACATTTTTAGTGGGTTTTTATCACTACGATATAGCATATGAACAGTTTCTATTATATATATATATATATATATATATATATATATATATATATATATATAATTACGTACAAGTATTGATATGGTTTCGACAGCTAAATATTATGTTTATTAAATTATGACTTTATCCAGTTTTACGAGTTTTAGTTTTGAATTTTATGATTATTAAGTTTTACGAATATTAGTTTGAACAGTTTTATGAATTTGGAAACTATTATATATTATATAGTTTTGAAGAAAATACTAGTTTAATAAAAATTCCACTCACTGGGCCTTTAGCTCATTCTTTTCAAATGTTTTCCCCCCACAGGTAGCTTTCGAGTTTTAGAAGATGATTGAGCCTACGACAAGCTTTTCTACCACGTGTTTTGCATCAGTCTAATTAGTACATGAAACATTTATAGTTTGATTTAATATTAGCATAGTTATGTTTAGTTTGCCTTGATGGTAAGTGTTGGCTTTCGGGCTATCGCTTGCCATCGGCGCACAACTCGTCACGGGTTTATAGGAAGATCCCGGGTCGGGTCGTGACAAGATGGTATCAAAGCATAATGATTCTACATGTGTTTCATTGCATTTGTGTTCTTGCATGACATGTATCATATTAAAAGAGAATCATGATTTGTGGTGGAAAATCTCGTAGGCTCAGAGATATGTTCATGAAACTTGATGCTACATGTTGGTAAGTTTTATTGATGAGATATTTTTTTTAAAAAAAATGTAATTTATTTAAAAGTGATAACAGTTTCAAAGTAGTAAAAAGAAAATGATCAGCTAGTGGTTTACTTCATTGAGGCTAGAGTTGTAGTGAGCATGAAAGTGCAGTTACGAATAATATTTTTCAATTTAATGAGCTATCATACCAGAGGTAAAGATCTTTATCAAAACAGAAGGGTAATTCTATAGTTGCAGAGAATTGTTTAATATATATAGCTTATAGAAGTATTTGACAGAGGTGCTATGTTTAAAGATATAAATTGAATTTTATTGGTTTGACTGGTTTAGAAGTCATTTATGGTAAAAAAAAAAAAAGGGTTTACAAAGATATATATGTAGATGGACATGAAAGTAGACTTATTACCCATGGATTTTAGTGTTTTCACTTGTTAAGAATCAGTTGTATCCAAACCTAAGTCTTGGAAGAAGCTGTTAAATATCAGATGAAGTGATTGTAAGATATCAGATCATTGGCATTGTTAATTTGTGGTGGTACCCCCGCTTGGATAGTCGTTATTAATAGACATTGTTATTGAGTATGTGTGATAATTGTGGTTTGAAGGTGGAAGAATCACCATAGAAACATACCTTATTTTGATGTTACCATTGGGTATGGATGGCCCGTGCTTGTGAATTATATATCAGATCTCTGTATTCAAATTGAGTCATGTGAAACAACCATGTGAACATGAGACTATTGTTAGTGCGGAGGGAAATCTTTCTGCCATATGAAATTATTAAACTTAAAGTTAGTAAATTGCTAAGAAATGGATGTTTATCGTATTCAACTTGTGGTGGATATGTTGAGCGAAGAATAAAACTTTATAGACTCGAGTTTTGCAAGAACTCTCCTTCTCGTATTCGAGAATTTATTGGATTTACTGTTACAGCAAGGAAATTGAATTTCAGACAAATTTACTACTGGGTATAATCCGTATTTTTCAAGCATCATGCGGATGGCTTCGATTGAATTAGAAAGGTTGAAGACCCAACTACGTAAATTACTTGTTAAGGGTTTAACTAAACTTGGTGAGTCCTGCTTAACTTATTTTCTGGAAAAAAAAAATGATGTCATGAGATTTGTATGTTCGTGAGAAGTAGAAGAATGAAGTAACATCGCGGAGCAAATAGTTGATGCCTCATGTAAATGATTTGTTTGAACATCTTATTAGAATACTTTGTTTTGTTTTTGAAAATTGTTATGGGGCTTGATTGACATCAAGTTGAATCAGATAAATAATATGTGATGAAGATTGATTTCTTAAAACTGTGCCAGTTTATGTGAATTCTCAGCTGCAGCATTCGTTTAGCTAATGCTTAATGGGTTTTGTGATCAAAGCATTCCATTGTTATTTTGATAGGTTATCCATTAAGCTTACAATTGAGATACTAGTGTATGATGTAAGGAAAACAGATCATATGGAGTATTTTATATCACTATTTCGGAGTTTATGTGGGAAATTGTATGTGCATTTAGTGAATATGAATTTCGCCAAATTTTTTTGCCATATTCGAGTTCTGGTTAAGGCATGTGATCTTGCTATGGAAATATATGTTGATCTTTAGGAAGTTGAAGCCATAGTTGAATGGGGAAAACTTGTAAGTGTTAAGTGGTGTGTCATAAAACGTAATGGTAAAGCAATTGCTTGTGCATTAATATAATTAGGAAATTAGACCCTAATTATATTCGACGTATGGTTTTAAAATTCTTAGCTATGGTTATGCAATTGGGTATTTGGTGATTGTATTTATTTGAGGAGAACCGTCATTGTGGTTGGAAATATGTAGTTGATTTGAAAAGTTGAATCTGTGACCATGAAAATGACTTGACTTGAGTTAATAGCAGATTTTTCTTGTGGTGTCAGTTATAATGTGTGGGATAGTTAATGTTGTTATTGCCACACTTAGTAGGAATCAGATAATTTAATTGTGTTTCGTAAGGCAATCATATTTCCTTTGTTGAGTGAGTTTGCTAGTTTGATTATTAAGTTTACAACGGATACATCAGGGCTATGAGTGAGGAAATTTTCTTCACTGTAAGATTTGATTAACTAATTGTAGTAGCACAGATTGAAGACACTTTGTTTGAATGAGATGAAAAAGGAAGTGAGAAGTCAGTAGCAGGCATGTCATATGATTAGAAATGAAGGGGTTTTTTCTTGTGTTGATTTATTATGTGTTCTTACTAGCATGAGGTTGCAGAAAGATACATAAAAATGCACGTTTGAGCTTAAATTGTGCACACTGAAAAGCACAAAATTGTATCATGGATTGAGATGGTATTACGATGTTTGATTTGTTGGTATGCTTAACTATAGTAGAGCTTTACATTTTTCAACTAGATCTTGAATAGACACTGGTGATATCATCATAACGTGCTCAGCGAGACCTTATTGGAATTTGAATGGTAGTGAACAGGTTAACAGGAAGAGTCTGATTTGCTTTCCAGAGTATAGTCATGTAGTCTCCTGACAGATAAATGTAAGAAAGATTTAAAAATTTGATGTGGGTGATTATGTTTATTTGATTTATTATCATGGAAAAAAAATTGAGATGTAGTGAGAAAGGGAAAGTAAGTCATATGATTGTGAGGTCATTAAAAAAAAAAGATATGATAGTCGATGTAGCTAGCAAGAAAGCAAATAGTTCGGTTTTGTCGGGTACTGTAGTAAGTGTTCTTAATGGTGTGGACTCACTAGTATGAGTGTCGAGTGATCAGTATATACACTGAGGCTTTGTGTGTATATTTGAGAAAGATCAGTGTTGATTGACTAGGTATTTGATCAAAGAAGATGAGATTGCTTATGATACATTGATCACATATTCAGAATAATTTAAACTTAGATGGAACATTTTGGTTCAACTTATGTTACGCAACCAAGAAACATGAAATTATTTTGAGCATTGAAAGATTACTAGCAGCAGGGTTCAAAGTAAATAATAGCGGAACATGTTTCACTATGATTTATGTGTTAGAGAGGCGTAGTGGAAATGTGATGAGATTTAGTCTGCTATTTTATTTTATCTTGGAAAAGATTGGACAAGTTCATTATTTTGTTGATAGATTTGCTATGGTATTTAATAAGCAAAGAAAGTCCATGCAGAAATTGTTAGATTGATGTTATAGTTTTTGTGAGACACATTGATATGCAGAAATTAGTTAAAAGATAAAGGCTTGTTGGTTATGTGTTTTAGGCATGTGAGATTGCAGAAAGTATATGTTGACTAACAAAATGTTAAAGTTGGAGATATCTCAGAATAGCATGAAACTGTGTAGCAGAAATGTGTAAATTATTAGGAACAATCGGTTATAATCGTTGCTTTGTATGAGAATTTCGAGAAATAATTCTTCATGTGACAGAGTGTGTGTGAACAAAGTATACATGAATTGAAGGGAAAGATTAGTTCATGCATTATTGGTACCTTCAGTGTTTTTTTTTCGATTTGAATTTCGAGGACGAAATTCTCAAAAGGAGGTAATAGTTTGTAAACTCTTATTATTACTTAAAAAAAAAAAGAAAAATATAATAATAAGTGGATAGGATTGAAGAAAGGGAGAGGATAAAGTCAAAAAAAGAGAGAAGAGTCCTTGGCTTGACACTTGGCAAGCATTTGGATTTAAAAAATAAATAAAAATAAAAGCCATTCTTCTCTTTGCTTCAGCCACCCGAGAAGGAAACAGAAAAGAAAGGAAAAAGAAAAGGAGAGAAAAAGAGAATAGGAAAGGAAGGAAAGGAAGTAAAATTGGCTTGAATTTCTTGAAGGCTCCAACAATTAGTGATCAATTTGGGGGTAATTACTTGTTGGTAAGTCATTTCTCCAACCCAACTCTTCAATATGATGGATTTTGTTAGATTTTGCTAAAGCTTGATATGAATCAAGGAGCCTCAAAGTTGATCATTGCCCCGGAATTGCATTCATTTCTTTCCAAGATCAAGCTACAAGCAAGTTCAATAATTACAACATCAAAGTTCAAGCTTACATCAATAAATGGAAGTCAAGTTTAAGCTTAGTTCATTAAATGCAAGTCAAGTTCAAGCCTAGTTCACTAAATGCAAGTCAAGTTCATTTATTGCAACTGAAGCTCATTTAATGCAACTCAATACATCAATGAAACTCAAGACTTATTCATGACATCTTAAAGTTTCATTCAAGACTCCCATCAATACATTTGATGAAGATTTTTCAGTTACAAAGAGTTACAAATCAGATTTGTAACTCCCAAGAAATCAGTTACACTTTGACAATTTAATAGGCTTGTCAATTGTCTTTATTTTTGTCATTACTTTTTTGGGCTGTCTTTTGGCCTTTTTTATTCAATTTTATCACCTTATTTTCGTGGCTATTGAAGGCTATAAAGCCATGACACATGCTTCTAAGAGATCAAATTATGATTGAATTAAAAAAACCAAAGTCTCATTGAGAGCTTTTTCTTTGAATTGTTGTGAGTTGTTCAACTTTTCATCTTGTCATTCCTTGTGTTTAGGGTGGCTGTAGAATCGAGCCTTTAGGATTGATCATTCTAAATTGGTGGATTGATTCGAATCTAGAGCAAGAAATTCAATTCTTGTCTTTAGATCATTGATCATAAGGATAATCATCTTCTAGCCTTTTTCCTTGGGTTGTTTCAAATGGCATATGTGGGTTCTTTGGTTGTGATCTTTTTGGGTCCTTAGTTAAGTTTAAGGGTTCTTAAAGCATTTCGAAAGGACCCAAAAAGATCACAACCAAAGAACCCTTAAACTTAACTAAGGACCCAAAAAGATCACAACCAAAGAACCCACATATGCCATTTGAAACAACCCAAGGAAAAAGGCTAGAAGATGATTATCCTTATGATCAATGATCTAAAGACAAGAATTGAATTTCTTGCTCTAGATTCGAATCAATCCACCAATTTAGAATGATCAATCCTAAAGGCTCGATTCTACAGCCACCTTAAACACAAGGAATGACAAGATGAAAAGTTGAACAACTCACAACAATTCAAAGAAAAAGCTCTCAATGAGACTTTGGTTTTTTTAATTCAATCATAATTTGATCTCTTAGAAGCATGTGTCATGGCTTTATAGCCTTCAATAGCCACGAAAATAAGGTGATAAAATTGAATAAAAAAGGCCAAAAGACAGCCCAAAAAAGTAATGACAAAAATAAAGACAATTGACAAGCCTATTAAATTGTCAAAGTGTAACTGATTTCTTGGGAGTTACAAATCTGATTTGTAACTCTTTGTAACTGAAAAATCTTCATCAAATGTATTGATGGGAGTCTTGAATGAAGCTTTAAGATGTCATGAATAAGTCTTGAGTTTCATTGATGTATTGAGTTGCATTAAATGAGCTTGATTGCAATAAATGAACTTGACTTGCATTTAGTGAACTAGGCTTGAACTTGACTTGCATTTAATGAACTAAGCTTAAACTTGACTTCCATTTATTGATGTAAGCTTGAACTTTGATGTTGTAATTATTGAACTTGCTTGTAGCTTGATCTTGGAAAGAAATGAATGCAATTCCGGCAATGATCAACTTTGAGGCTCCTTGATTCATATCATTAGATCTCAAAGGCAGCAACTCAAAGGGAGTAATAGCATAAAGACCATAAATAAGTTTATTTGAAAAACAAACTTTTTTATGATGTATTCTCCTATTACATGTATTATCCACAAAAGGCAAACAATTCTCCCAAGTTTCCACTTTAGAGTTAGTTTCCCTAAACTTGCCTCCTAAGATCACATTTATCAACTTTTGAGTTTCCCATTCTAGCAAAACAGTTGGTATACATTGTAACTTCTCAAAGCAAAATCAACTACATAAGAAGAATATGCATTCCTTAATGAGTTCAACTTTTCAACATACTCAAAAATTGTAATTTCAAGATGCTCATTAACAATAAATTTCAAATGCTCTAAACTCAGATTAGAATATAAAGCATTGTGCCAAGAAAGTATTTTACTTACAACATTCTCGTTAGAAGCGATATACTTTCTTTCTTTGATGTATTGTCCTTTCGAACACCTCAATCTCTTATTTGGCCATAAGTAATGCTTCCAAACCTGAAAAAGATATTCAAACACACTAGGAAAATAATGGTTAAGGTTAGTTGCCAAAAAGTCTACTTTGCACATAAGCACAAAATTAGGCTTTTGACTAAGAAAAACTATGCTCACCTCACTCATTTTTACATGATAGCTCACTGATTTTCCTTTTCTCTCAATTTCCACTAAGTGTTCACACATTTCTTTTTCAATCTTCTCTTTTCTCTCATTGTTTTCACTCAAAGCTTTCTTTTCTCTCTCACTCAATTTTTCACTCAATTCCTTTTCTTTTAATTCTTTTTCTTTCAACTCTATCTCAAGCCTCCTTTGCTCAAGCTTACATTGATCATTGAACACTTCTTTTGAAGATAAAGGTACTAAAATAGTCTTCCTCCCATCCTTGGTAAAAGTATACCTATTTAGGTAGCCATCATAGATCACTCTTCTATCAAACTGCCATGGCCTTCTCAAAAGTATATCCCCGGCATGCATTGGGACTACATCAAAAACTACCTCATCTTTATACTTTCCAAGGCTAAAAGAAATGATAGCTTGCTTATGCACCTTCAACTCCCCTCTATCATTTAACCATTGTAACTTATAAGGTTTGGGATGTGGTTTAGTAAGCAAATTGAGTCTTTGGACCAAAATTGAGCTCACAACATTTGTACAACTTCCACCATCAATCACAACACTACATGGGGTCTCATTCACTAAACACCTAGTATGGAACAAGTTGTGTCTTTGGTCATCTTCAAAATTCTCCTTTATTTCAGAATTGAGAACTCTCCTACACAAGAGTGCTACTCTATTTCCTTCCTCCCGACTATCATCACTCGCCTCGGGTTCCTCAATATTTTCCTCCATAGAATCACCCTCTTCTGCTTCCTCAAAATATTCTTCCTCAAAGTCACTCTCTTCCCAATCAGTGACTACTTCTTCAACAACATCACTTTCTAATTCATCTTCAATTATTTCCCTCATTTTCTGATTGCTAGCTATCTCTAATCTACCCATGCGTTCATTAAGCCCCTCTACAATTTTAGTAAGTCTAGCAAAAACTCTCGTTTGGGCCTCTCTCCACCTAGCTTCACTAAACTCACCCTGATTATTTCCCCCTTGTGACATGTTTCTGGACCTGACAACACTCCCTCACTATATCACTCAAGGAACTCTCGTGTTTAATCACTCAAGGTAGGCCAAAATATCAAGTAAGGCTATTGGATAAGTTGTAAGCAACTTGTGTTTAAAGTACTAAAAATCAAGCAATCAGTATTTAAACAATCTAAAATAATGAAAAGAAACAAAAATAAAACAAGAAAAACAGATTGGATAGGCAAAAATCAGATTCGAAAAGCAAAACAGATTTTTGAAAGCAAAGAACTCAAGAAGAATGGCAGTTACAAATTTCAAAATTCGTGGAGTTCGAGAATGAATTTTCAATTGGCAGTCTATATGAAGTTTATTAAGATGTTAATAAAGAGCATACAAAAGGCCAAATTCAAAAATTCTTTCAGAATTGAAAACACTAACTAACAGAATTGAAGTTCCCAGAAAATAGGCTAAACCTGCGCACAGAAATGAAATTCCAAATTTGAATTGTTTCCTTTATGATTTTGATAAAGTGTCCTTCTGAACTTTGAAAGCTAACATAAAGATAAAACTTTTCTCTTCAGACAACAAAGACAAATTCGGACGTTAGATCAGACTTTGAATGGAAAACAGTAGCATTAAATGCGGCAGTTACAAAATTGGACAGTTTTGACAATTTTGAACTATAACCGTTTCTGAGACTTTAAATACGAGCAAATCAATGTGTAACTGATATATTTGAAAGATAACTGATGTAAGAACACAATTATATTAGATCTACACGAAATTATATGGATCAAACTCAAAAATTTCAAGAACGTGCAAGATGAACACAAGATGAACAGATTTGATGCTCTTGGATAGAAATGCAC
The DNA here is from genome assembly GCA_028015215.1 of Gynostemma pentaphyllum. Classification (NCBI taxonomy): domain Eukaryota; kingdom Viridiplantae; phylum Streptophyta; class Magnoliopsida; order Cucurbitales; family Cucurbitaceae; genus Gynostemma; species Gynostemma pentaphyllum. Next base: position 19,404,675 of record CM051349.1, read on the forward strand.
TCTTCTTCTTTTTTTTTTTTTTTTTTTTTTTTGATTTTCAAGATCTAAACGTGATCTTTAGGATAGAGATGAAATCAGATTCAAAAGGTGAATCAAAAAGGATGAAATGGCAGAAATGAATGGGATGGTCAGAATGTGTAGAATTGAAAGACAATGCATAAAAGTAAGATAGAATCAATTCTAGAGTAGGCCACAAGATGAAACCTATGCTCTGATACCAAATGATACGAAAACCCTTTCGAAATGCTTTAAGAACCCTTAAACTTAACTAAGGACCCAAAAAGATCACAACCAAAGAACCCACATATGCCATTTGAAACAACCCAAGGAAAAAGGCTAGAAGATGATTATCCTTATGATCAATGATCTAAAGACAAGAATTGAATTTCTTGCTCTAGATTCGAATCAATCCACCAATTTAGAATGATCAATCCTAAAGGCTCGATTCTACAGCCACCCTAAACACAAGGAATGACAAGATGAAAAGTTGAACAACTCACAACAATTCAAAGAAAAAGCTCTCAATGAGACTTTGGTTTTTTTAATTCAATCATAATCTGATCTCTTAGAAGCATGTGTCATGGCTTTATAGCCTTCAATAGCCACGAAAATAAGGTGATAAAATTGAATAAAAAAGGCCAAAAGACAGCCCAAAAAAGTAATGACAAAAATAAAGACAATTGACAAGCCTATTAAATTGTCAAAGTGTAACTGATTTCTTGGGAGTTACAAATCTGATTTGTAACTCTTTGTAACTGAAAAATCTTCATCAAATGTATTGATGGGAGTCTTGAATGAAGCTTTAAGATGTCATGAATAAGTCTTGAGTTTCATTGATGTATTGAGTTGCATTAAATGAGCTTCAGTTGCAATAAATGAACTTGACTTGCATTTAGTGAACTAGGCTTGAACTTGACTTGCATTTAATGAACTAAGCTTAAACTTGACTTCCATTTATTGATGTTAGCTTGAACTTTGATGTTGTAATTATTGAACTTGCTTGTAGCTTGATCTTGGAAAGAAATGAATGCAATTCCGGCAATGATCAACTTTGAGGCTCCTTGATTCATATCAGCTTCAAAGTTGGTTTATGGGTTTATGAGTTTTGTTATTTATAAATTTGAAGTGCTATGGGTTATTTTGAGATGGTGGTGTTTAAGATTTATTAAGAATGGTGGAGAAATAGAGTTTTCCATATTTTGAAGTTGAAGTTGTTATGGAAAAATTGTATGATTTAGAAAGAGGATTTTATGTGTGGGAAGAGAAAGTGCAATAAGATTGATATTATTGGATTTGAAAAATAGATTGAAAACGTAGTCATTGAAAGAAAAGTTGAAGCTTCAGCCATGCCACAATTGTATATTATTTTCAATATGGTTTTCTGACATTTCAAATTACTAAATAGATATTGATATGTATTTTCTTAAATCAATATTTCAGGTGAAATCGAGGCATAAATGATTTACGATTTGGAATGTTAACAGCAAAAGTTTGTGAGTGGATTCTATTTTCACATTTAAAATTATCAATAATATTAAATTTTTAGTAGTTTACGAAATATAAAAGTTTTAGAGTTTATATTATCGTATATGATTATTTATTGATATAAATACATATAAATGAAATTTTTAGATATTCATTATCCAGTATATATGATTTATGCCAACTATGGATTTTATAATGGTTTGAAAATTATGATATTATTTTCAGTAGTTTATTTTCAAACCGCTAGAAACAGTACCCTCAGTTATCAGTTTTCAGCAGGTCTTTGGGACCCACTTTAGCATACACATAGGCTTTGGGCCGTATGTTAGGGTGCTTAGCCCTTTGGGGGCAGCTCTGCGCGCGTATGACCAGTTTTAGTATTCAGTTGCTCTGCTGCGTGCATGACTTCGCTCTACATGCAGTATGACTAGTTAAGGGTACATTTTTAGTGGGTTTTTATCACTACGATATAGCATATGAACAGTTTCTATTGTATATATATATATATAATTACGTACAAGTATTGATATGGTTTCGACAGCTAAATATTATGTTTATTAAATTATGACTTTATCCAGTTTTACGAGTTTTAGTTTTGAATTTTATGATTATTAAGTTTTAAGAATATTAGTTTGAACAGTTTTATGAATTTGGAAACTATTATATATTATATAGTTTTGAAGAAAATACTAGTTTAATAAAAATTCCACTCACTGGGCCTTTAGCTCATTCTTTTCAAATGTTTTCCCCCCACAGGTAGCTTTCGAGTTTTTGAAGATGATCGAGCCTACGACGAGCTTTTCTACCACGTGTTTTGCATCAGTCTAGTTAGTACATGAAACATTTATAGTTTGATTTAATATTAGCATAGTTATGTTTAGTTTGCCTTGATGGTAAGTGTTGGCTTTCGGGCTATCGCTTGCCATCGGCGCACAACTCGTCACGGGTTTATAGGAAGATCCCCGGTCGGGTCGTGACATTTATTCCAACTAGAGGATTATCGAGGTTTGATTCATAAATTTGTGAGGTTTTGTTTTTCAATTTAATTCCTATTTTCTCTTTATTCATGCTTTCTCTCCGCATATTTTATTGTTGATTAATTCTTGTTCAAATTGGCCACTTGTTCATTGATTGATTTTCATATTGCTAGTTAGAATGATTGAATCCGTAATTGTTTAATTATTTCTAATACAAGTAGCATGTTAGCATAAATTGATTATTGACACTTTTTGATTTATGTTATGAGAATTTATGATCTAACTTAAATGAACCTGTCGTACTATGTTTGTTAGTTAGAATTGGGTTCTTCTCTTCTTAATGCTGTTAATGGGTTAAATCTTATTATCGTATTCTAAGGTTATCTGTTAATTAGGGAAGTAGTCATTAGATCGTATCTTGGCTATCGAAAAATTAAGGAAGTATAAGTTGTTGATTGGTTTTGACTACTTCCAACCAATTTAGAGAAGAATTTAGGAATGCATGTGTTAGTAATCGATGATCAAATCCATGAACCCTAACCGAGATTAACCTTTAGTTGGATCATTTTCTCTATTGATTTCTTATTTTTAATTTATTTCTCGTTTTATTTCCAAAACTTAAAACCCCTTTTTATTTTGTTAACTTTAATTTAATTCTCTTTTCCCTGTGGAGATCGACCTTGCTCACCACTACTACAAAATTCTAAATCCCGAGAGTAAGTAATTATTTTTTGTGGTTTCGACACCCATCAAATTGAGAGCCGTTTTCGCCTATGTTCATGAAATTCAACGATTAATAATATTATGGACATTTGAATCAATTATCATTCATATTTTAATTATTTTGGAGATAAAACCACTTATAAACATGCATAAATTACGAGTTATCATGACAACGTCTGTCTCAATATTAAATTCTTTCCACCTCATTCTCGAAATAATGAAAAAATATGGAATAATAATAATATTAATAAAAGGTATATTGTGTTTATTTGCGTTGGGTGCTTTCCTGTTCATTCACTCTCTCTGCTTTTCATCTTTGCTTGCATTTGTTTTCATCGGAATCTCCTTTTACTAAAGAAATAGGGAAATTTCATTGGGTAGCAGAATTTTTAGCAATATTTATAAATATAGCATTTTTAAAAAGTATTTGCAAATATAGAAGATTTTTAAAAACCCTCATTCATGTGATCAGAGATATCAGTGATAACTTATAAAATAATCAGTGATTATCAGTGATTCCTTCATAAAATATCAGGATATCAGTAAATCAGTGATTACTAATCACTGATTACTAGTGGCAATTTTGTAATATTTTAGTTGCAAATTTAATTTTTCTGCTATTTTTACAAATATGTTTTTTTACTGCTATTTTTACAAATATTGAACATATTTTTGCTATTTTTGCAAGAGCCTCAAAAAAAACAGGTGACTGACAAGTCAGAATTATATTCAGATTAAGGGAGAGAATATCAAATTTTAAAACTTTTAATTTTATAGAAAGAAATAGATGACTATATTTAGATAGGTTTGATTTTATAATATAATTGATTAAATAGAGGACTTTATATTATCTATGATCACATCACAACAATTATAAAGATATACATTAAATATTATTAATAAAAGAAGTACTTATCATTTAAAAGGAGAAATTTTATCGGGTAACATAATTATTTTCAATATCTTATAAATATAATATTGGTAAAAAAAAATATTTTCAAATATAGTAGTTTTTTTAAAAACTATCATTCACGTAAATCATAGAAATTAGTGATAACTTATAAGGTAATTGATGATAATTTGTTAAGTAATCAATGATTATATAATATTTCAGGTGTGTGAATTTCAATTTTTTTTTACCATTTTTATAAATAAATTTTTAAACTGTTAATTTTTGAAAATATTGGACCAGAATATGTTAATATACTTGGGAGCCTCACCTAAGAGTAGTATAATGGTAAACTTAGCATATAAAAATTAGATAGCTTTGAGAAAAGAATATGGAATCTCCTTTTACTGAAGAGTGTTTTATTTGATCGACTAAGGTATGTATGTCTCTTTCTCAAATCCATTCTTAATTATTGTCTCTCCAGAAAGAAGAATGGAAGTTGTAAGTGCAATCGTATCAAAGATTTCAGAGCGTGCATTTGATGCTGTCTTCAATGGATCTTTAGTTCGTTACAAGGATAACATCAAGGATCTCGATCGGAGATCAAGTTGACAAGCTGTTGGCTGCTAAGGCTGATCTGCAAAATCGGATTGATGAGGCTGAGCTGCTTAGAGCTGAAGATGTTTTTGAAAATGTTCTAAAATGGAGGACTGATGTGGATGCCAAGATTAATGAAGCCAACACCTTCTTAACAGAAATTAAAGAGGAGAAGAAGAAAATGTGTTCATGTTTTAACTTCATCCAACGTCGACGGTCAAGTAAGAAAGCTAAGAACATGGGAATTGAGCTAGCTCTGTCGCTGGATCTTGGAAAATTTGATCAAGTTGCTTGTCCTGCACCTCTCGCGGCTCCCATCATCAATGCTAAAGATTATCTATCTTTCAAATCAAGAGAGACTATCATGAAGGATATTGTGGAGGCTCTTCAAGATCCCAATATGAAAATGATTGGGATGTATGGCATGAGAGGCATTGGCAAGACTCAGTGTAACGTCCCGTTATTTTGAAGTGAATTTTTTTTTTATTTAATTATTTATTTAATGTTATTTATTTATTTATTTATTTCAATTTAAGTATTTAGATTAATTATTATTTTGGTAATTTCGATTTTAGTAGTTAATTTCGCCCAGAATTCCTTTTAATCGTTTCAATGCTCTAAATTCGTTTTGGTGACATTAATAATTATTAATAGGACAATTAATAATTATTAATCACCTTTAGATTTATTTAAGAGCATCGGGTTTCGATTCATAAGTCAAAAGTCATAAAAGGACGCAACCGTCATTTCCGATTTCTTAAAAAACTATCCAAACACTATTCACCTCTTATTAATATCTTCTTTGACTTCCTTTGACCAAAAAACTTCATCTTCTTCATCCATTTCTTCTCCAAACATTTCTTCTCCAAACCCGAGCAACAAAGGGAAGAAAAGAGAAGAGGAAGAAAGTGTCGCCCCGACTTCGTTTCTTGGCCGTTTTGCGTGATTTTGGATGCGTTGGAAAGCTCTCGCCGAGACCTTTCTACCCATTCCACTCTTGGAACGTTTCCAACTCTCTAAGGTAAGCCCTAGATTTCGAATTCTCATAGTATTTTCATGGAAATTGATTCAAGCTTTTGAGTTCTTGGCCAAAACTCTCATTCCTTTCCAATTTTATTGATGAATGTTGATGGAAAACTTATTGGGTAACTATTACTTGACTTTCCCTTAACCCTAAAACCGAGTTTCAGTCGAAACCCTTCCCGTTTGAAATTTACCTTTTGGGATTTAAATATGAGTTATAAATTATTGAAATAATGATTATTGTAATTCAATTCGGGAATTGGCTTATTGTTTAAAAACCCTAATTATCGATACCCATTGAAATCGGGAATATCGAAATTGCTTGAAACCAATTCCAAACACATCTAAATTGCCTAAAAGCCGGAAAACCAAACCCGAAACCCACTTTTCATGGGGGGCCGAGAGCCTCATGTGGGGTTTGTTGAGTTTTTTTGTGTTGTTTGACCGTTATTTGGTTAATTATTGATTGTTAGATATAATTCTAATTGTAGGTATTTTTTTGGATCGTTCGCTTAATCGCTCTATCGAAGGTTGAGAGTGAGATCTTCTTTTGCAAAGGTGAGAATAGTTAGAATTTAAAGCAACTATAGAAAGCGAATAAGTGCGATGATTTATAGAATCAGAAACTAAGATTAGAATCCAATCTAAGATTAGAGGGATGTGAGTTAGTGCCCTTAGGATTAGGAGTTAATCCTTTAAGTGAGAACTTAGGAGTTCTCGAGGAAAGTATTGAATCTTAGAATATTCTAAGTTAGATTAAGTTTCAGATTTTAGAATGAATCATTGGAAGTTAAAGGATCCAAGACTTTGATAAAGAACGGTTGATAGAACCTCGGATTATTGGAAGTTTAGAATCCTTGAAGGTTTAGGTTAATCGTTATGTTTTGATTCTTTACTTTATTAGCGGAGTTCGATCGATATATCGTTCGTCAGGGATTCTATCTATTTTTAATTTATGCCCTTTACTTTATGTCTTTACTTTATGCCCCTTTTACTTTATGCTTGTTTCGGTTACTTAATCATTTACATTTACATCATTTACTTATGCAAGCATATGCATAACATCTCGCATTATTGAAAAGAAAAGAAAGTGAGAAAGAAAAACGAAAGGTTAATGGTGGAATACGAGAAAGTCCACATTTCCTCCATGCATAAGTACTGGTGGAATATGAGAATTGTCCACACTACTTTCATGCATAAGTACTGGTGGAATATGAGAATTGTCCACACTACTTCCATGCATAAGTACTGGTGGATACTACGGGAAAAGTCCACACTACTTCATACATAAGGATAAGGGTGGATAGTATGTAAAAATCCACATTACCTTCATTTCATGCATAATTGGCGAATGTGTATCCTACGGGATGTACTCATTACTTTTATGCATATGATAGATGAGAAAGAGAGTCGAGATGTTATATTTATGCAAAGTTTATTTATTTTTTTCTCAATCATGTTATAACGAGTTGATGGATGAACAATTAGACTAAGTGTGCTAATTAGTGTCATCATTTGAAAAATATGGAATAGAATGACCAAGACTTTGGAGAATTCTAGGAAAGATTGTGTCGGATTAATTGGACACAAATCGGAATGCAAGTTTGAGGTCTATCTTTACTTTTTATGCTTATTATTCTCACTGGTCTTAGTTTGTTAGCTCAAGATATTACAAACATTTCAGGTAATGTTTGGGATCGCGGGAGAGGAGCTGGTGCGCGCTTGATCGAGAGGGTGATGATTTTGAGATGGACTAAGTAGTTGTAAAAATCCATGTACATGGTTTTGTGAATTTTATATAATTTTGGAGTTGTATATTTGTAAATGGCTCTTAAGAGCTTTTGTCTTTACTTTTATGTTTATAAATCATTTTGAACTCCTGATAGAAACTTAATGTTCCTTGTGTTTTTAGATATTTGAATTTAAGATGAAAATAGGTTTTGGCTAGCCTATTTTCAAACATAATCACGCCAATTTTCTTAAAATAAAAGACTTCCGCTGTTTTCTCTGATTTAATTTATTTAAAAGTGACGGGACGTTACACTCAGCTTGTCAAAAACATTTCAAATCAAGTAACTCAATCATTTGAACATGTTTTGATGGCAACGATTGGTCAGATTCCGGATATCAAACTTATCCAAGGACAACTCGCTGACATGCTTCCTTTGAAACTCGATAAAGAAACTGAACAAGGAAGAGTAGCGTTACTGCTAAAGAGGCTACACAAAAGGAACTTCCTCATTGTAATAGATGATATATGGGATTCTCTCAATTTGGAGCAAGTAGGAATTCCTTCTGGAGATGACACTGAAGGATGTAAGATACTTGTAACATCTAGATCTAAACAAGTATTAACCAAGAAGATGGGTATTAAGAAGATTTTTGAGCTCAAGAATTTAAATAAACAAGAGTCATGGTAACTTTTCAAGATTACAGTGGACGATAAATCTATTGAAAATGACCGTGAAAAGATGCTGATAGCAACTGAGATCGTCAACAAATGTGGAAAATTACCCTTGCAATTGTTATAGTTGCAAAAGCATTACAAGGAGAACCTTTGCACACCTGTCGAGATGCTTTAAGACAGTTGAAGGATCCTACAAACGTAGAAATTGAAGGAGTTAGCGAACAAGTATATACTTCTTTAAAATGGAGCTATGATTGTATAAAAAATCCAGAAGCTAAATCACTGTTTTTACTTTGTAGTATATTTCCAGATGATCATGAAATTGAGATAGATGAATTGTCAAGCTATGCCATAGGTTTGACAATCATACAAGGTGTCAACACTTTGAGGATAGCAAGAGACAAAATTTTAACCATGGTTGATCATCTCGAATCTTCTTGTTTGCTTCAAAAATGTAAACCAACGTGGGATGGTTGTCTGCGTATGAAAATGCATGATGTCGTTCGTGATGTTGCCATTTATATTGCGTCAAAAGATGATCAAATGTGTACCTTGGGCTATGGCAAGGGGTTGAAAAAATGGCAAGATGAGAAGCTTGATGGAGGTTACACCGCTATTCGAGTGGATTGTGCAGGTTTTGAAGATCTTCCCTTAAACTTGAGTTTTCCAAAACTTGAGTTGTTGGCATTGCATTATAGATACAGAGGGGATAATATGTTACAAATTATTGAAGGTTATTTTGGAAGAATGGGAAAACTCAAAGTTTTACACTTGGAAGGAATGCGTTTTTCACTACCTTCATCTTCCGATCATTTAGCAAAACTTCGAACGTTGTTTCTAGTTAATTGTCATGTGGAGAATATTGATATGATTGGCAAGTTGAAAGACCTAGAAATTCTTGATTTCTCGAAATCTAACATCACGGAGTTACCTTTGAGTTTGAGTCAATTATCACGACTCAAGCAATTGAAACTTTCAAGTTGTCGGCAACTGGTGGTAATTCAGGCTAAAGTTATTTCAAAAATGACAAAATTGAAAGAATTATTTTTAGATGATACTTTTGAAGATTGGGAAGTGGGAGAATCCAACAATTGTGGGTAGAAAGAAGCAAAAACAAGTATTTCAGAATTAGGTCGTCTACGTTGCCTTACTTGTCTATATGTATGGGTTCCAGATGTTAGATCTCTTCCAGAAATTCAATTCTTAAACAATTTGGAATTAGAACGCTTTCAAATTGTTATTGGAAAGACAAAGCGGAATCATAATTCTAAGAGCGAGAAAATGTTGGGTATTAAAACAGACTCAATAAATGATCATGTTTTGAAGGAATTACAGTTATTGGAAAAATCTGAAGATTTGCGTTTGGAAGGTACATGTGGTGTGAAAAATATTGTTTGGAAATTAAAAACAAGTGTTCATCTGAGGTACCTGAGACTTGAGGATAATGAAGATGTTGAATATATAGTGAGTGAATTGGATGATCCAAATCATGATGCCTTTTCAATTTTGGAGACATTGGATCTTGAGTATATGAAGAGATTGGAGACAATAATAAATGAAGGATACTCTTTCAAAACTTTTAAAGTTTTTGAAAAGTTGAAAACATTGCAAATAGATGGATGTGATAAAATGAAGTATTTATTCCCGGTTTCAATCATTGAGGGTCTTTCAAATCTTGAAAGTATTTCGATAAGTGATTGTAAGATGATGGAAGCAATTGTGGTGGTAATAGAAAATGAGGTGCCAGTAGATCAGATCCAGTTCACACGAATGAAAGAGTTAAGACTGGGTGACTTACCTGAATTGAAGAGCTTTTGTGGTAAATTAGTGAAAGCCAATGGATTAATTGAGAGCCAAAGCAGTGAAATTGTGGAAGAAGACCATCAGATCCAAAGCAGTGAAATCAAGGTAATTAGTTAACTCACCCTCCATGGATTTTTTTCATAAAAGATTCAGATAGAAAAAATTGCAATTGTTTAAAGTTGGGATTAGGTCAACAAATTAGAATTCGATTGAGTAGGCAATTGCATGCATACTTAGATGCTTTTCTTTTTCCATTCTGCTCAATTTGATCTTGGTAGTTTGATCATGCTCTCTCCCCAACCTTAACTTATAGAGGTAAAGACTAAAATAACATAATTCCTTAAATAGTACAAATTTTTTTTTAATTTCCGAAAACAACATAATTTATTATGGCAAATATATATATACACATATATAGACTTGTTGACTTTTAATATTTTTATTATAATTTTTATTTTACGTTGAATAATTATAATTTAAATGAGTTTTTAGGAATTAAAACTTTACTCATATAAACTAAGTCATTAATTTAATTTTGAAAATTTTCCCTAACTAAATAATTTATTAACTTGATATCAATAATTTATAAAATGTGTTATTTCTAGAATAAACAAAAAATAATGACACAAGTGGAATTATGTATCTAATATGTCATTTGAGTCAATTTTTGTAACTTTTAATAATATTATTCATTTTTAAATTATATTATAAAAATGGTCTCAAATAATATATCTTAGATATGCTTTTTTTTTTATATTTATATCATTACTTTTAGTGTTTTACTTAAATAGCAGATTTTAGATGTATAATTTTATTTATATATTTAATTTTAGCATTTTATTTAAATTACATATTTATTTTTCATTATTTAGATGTCAATTATTCTAATCCAAAACAAACATTGTCAGTATTTCAAATAAAATTAAATATTATTAGCATCATTTTTTGAGTAATAATATTTTTAATTATATCATTGTTAAATAACATTTAATGTAATTGTTTCACAAGAATATGAGATTAGCATGATAGTGTAATTTGGATAACATTGTTTGTTTTACAGAATTTGTTGATACCCAGGCATGTGAAGATTCCTGGAATCCCCACCCATGTTCATGGGAATCTAAATAACTTAAAAAACATGAGATTTATAGGATTCCATGAAGATGTGATTGAATTGTGATATTTTTACTCCTTTTTAGGTTCTACTTTTTTTTTATTATCTATATATCAATATTTATGGAATACAAAAAATACTGTATTCCAATAATTATAGATTCTGTATAATATCTGAACTAAATATTATATTTATAGAGTAGGATACAAATTAAAACAATATATATATATATATATATTTATTTATTTATTGGATCAAATTTTTCTTTAATCTATATAATTTTAATATTTAATTTTAAAATCAAAATAATCTGTTTTTATTTTTAATTCACATATAATTTGTATGTGTTAAACTAGTTTATCAATTACTTTCTATTTTTTTTATTTAAAATAAATAAATTTAATAATCTAATAATAAATCACTCTATAAATTAATTTATATATATATATATATATATATATATATATATATATATATAGCATAAAATTTATTTTAATTATGTAATATATTAATTAACGGTTCGATATTAAATTAAACTAGAATTAGAATTAGAATAAAATGAAATATATTAATTTTTTTTATAATAAAAATCATGTAATTTAAATATTTTATTAACATGAATTAATCTATACAAATAAAAATATAAAAAAAGTATTGTTGATGTAAATAAATAGGAGTATGACTAGAATCATATGTAATTATAATAAATTCTCTACTAAATATTGCACAGTTACCTCATAGATGTTGCACATTTACCTAAATATTTTTTGTCATTCATCTAAATTTTTTTTTCCTTTTTTTACAAAATAAACACACTAATCTAAAGATGCCAACATCTAGATTCCAGGCATCTAAGATGCCAGTCATCTTAAGTTACCAGGTATTTAGATTCCCCGCAAACAAAGAGGGTCTTAGGTACTATTATTGTCTGAATTTAATAATAAACTACGTAATTAATTAACTCATGCTTGATGACTTTTTTCTCTTCGAAGTTTCGAAATTATTGCAATAAATTTAAGATTGAATTAGATCCACCTATAAGAATTCTTTCACTAGGCAATTGCATTGCATCCTTAAATGTTTTTATTAAACTTTATTGTATTTAATAAATATGTAGATCTCATTAATTTTTATAATTCATTTGAAATAAAACACATATGAAAGTAAGGATGAATTTCTTTCTATGGTGAGGAGAAGAGTATTTTCCTTTCTCTTTGATTGAATTTGATCTCCAAAATTCTAATTTAATAGCAATTAGTTAGCTTGATCATTCTCTCCTCGCTCCAACCTTAACTATTGATGATCTTAGTAATGTTTAATTTTATTACAAAAATGTCTCAATAGTATATTTTAAATTTTATCATTACTTTTATTTCATTTTAAGTTATAATAGCTGATTTTATATATGTAATTTTATTTACTATTAGTGTTTTTTTTTTTACTTAAACTAAAACAATAAATTATGAAAATAGAAATAGATTATCCAAATTAAATTAATAATTAACCGGTGATAAATTGAGTGTTTTAATTCTAAAAACTCTTTTAGATGTTGAACCCAAAAAAAAGTTAAAAAATTAAAAATCATTTGTTAAATAGTTTGTTGAAACAGAAATAATATGCAGATTACATTTCCTAATTTGAAGTCGATGTGTATTTGGAGTGTAGAGAATGTATGGCATGATCTACTAATAGGAAATAACATTGAGGAGCTTTATCTTAATAGTTGTAAGGATATAGAAAGTGTTTTCACAGTGAAAAACATTCAAACATTGCCTAATTTACCCGAAGACGTGTTTAGATGTATGCCAAAGTTGGAATCCTTGGATCTTAGGAATCTACCAAACTTGAAGCACGTGTGGAATAACGATATTCCATATGAAATTCTAATAAGCTTCCAAAGTTTGATCAAATTTTATTTACTTTAAGTCTTTTTTCACTTAAATAGCTATTTGTTTTCAATAATTTATTGAAATTAAAGCAATAAATCATGTAAATAGAAATAGATTATGTAAATAAAATTAATAATTAACTGGTGATAAAATGAGTGTTTAAATTCTAAAAACTCGTTTAGATGTTGAACCCAAAAAAAAAAGTTAAAAATTAAAAAATTAAAAATAATTTGTTGAATAGTTTGTTGAAATAGAAATAATATGCTATTTTGGTATTCCCCTTTCATATTAAAGGCTATGAGAATTATTTATTTATTTATTTTGCAGATTACATTTCCTAACTTGGAGTGGGTGTGGATTGAGAGGGTAGAGAATGCATCCCATGATATACTATGTGGAAATAACATTGAGGAGCTTACTCTTCGTGATTGTGAGGATATAGAAAGTGTTTTCACACTGAAAAACAATCAAACATCAGAAGACGTATTTAGATGGGTGCCAAAGTTGGAATCCTTGGATCTTCGGGATCTACCAAACTTAAAGCATGTGTGGAATAGTAAGAATATAATTCCATATGGAATTCTAATAACCTTCCAAAGTTTGAGGGAAGTTGATTTGAGGTGGTGCCCACAATTTAAAACACTTTTTCCACATTCTCTCACCAAACATCTTCAACAACTTCAAAAGATATCCATATACCAATGTGGAATTGATGAAATATTTGGTACGGAAGAATCATACTCAAACTCAAAGGTATGATGAGGTTTTTACATTTACGTTTTTTTTTTTCTTTTCAATTGATGAAATCTCTCATATTATCTTTACATAAGGTTCCATGATCATCATTTACAAATACTATAATTGTAATTATAAAGTTGAAATCACCTACTGGAAAATTAAATTTCACTTGAGAAATTGTATGCAAAAATTACTGTATTGTCCTATATTTCTTTAAGTTTAATATTAGGAAATCAACTCTCCTTATGTCTAAGTTATTTTTCTTTTAACACATTTGATAAAACAAATTATTAAAAGTTCCCTAAATTGCCGTCTAAAATACACAATTTTATTATTAACAGTAACAATGAATGCTGAATTTACTGCTTGCAGGTTTCATTTCCTAGCTTAGAGTCTTGAAAATTAAGGATGTTAATAACTTGGAGGTAATATGGCACAATCAATTGATTGTAAATGACATGTCCAATCTTCAATCGGTAAAGTTGGTTAATTGTAAGAGCCTAAAAAGTATTTTCACCTCCAACATGATGAGTGCATTGAAAAGACTTGACAGATTACGTATAAAAAATTGTGATTCATTAGAACAAGTGTTTGAAATACATCCAATGATCGAACCAAAAGAATATCGTGTGGTTGCATCCATCAACTTAAGAGAATTAGTTTTATGTAACCTACCAAGCTTGAAACATGTTTGGAGCAATGATCCTGAGATGTATCAGTTTCAAGATCTGAATTATGTGTATGTTACTGAATGTCCAAAACTTATAACTCTTTTTCCACTCTCCATAGCAAGAGACCTTCCACGCCAACTTCAGTGCTTGCAATCAGATTTTGATGGGCCCACTGTCACGAAGGATGTTATAGATCTAATCAGAATTCATGGTGCTGAAGCTTATCCTTTCACTGCTGGCCGAGTGGGAGAATTGGAAATAGAAAAGGAGGAGATAGCAAAGAGGGGGTCTGAGAAGGTGAAGCATACACTTCATGAAGAACATGAACTAGTCCTTTCACGTCGAAAATGGTACAGATGTGATGGTTGTAATGAGGAAGGACGTCTCTGGTCATATTTGTGCAAGGAGTGTGACTTTGATCTCCATCCAAATTGTGCTTTGGAAAAATAGACAAGGAAACCAACAAGATGGAAATGAAGGGTAGACTTGGATTGGATGGGTGAGGAGTCTGTACAAAAAAAATCATGTTTTCATGTTTGCTTTCAAGCATCATGTATTACCATCAATTTTATTATCTTACTGTAGTCGAGGCTACTTGTCTTTAACTGTTGCATTCTTCCTGCACTACTTGCTCCCCATCCTCCCCCCAAAAATATAAATATATATTCCTTGTGATTTCCCAATATCCAAAAGAAATTTTGATAGATTTTTTTGTACCATTGGCTGATGGTGATGTTGTTGTTGATGATGAAGTTACTTTATGACTTGGAAACCCTCTTTTCCTCCTCAGACGGGACAGACTTCCTCGTCCGCAGCAATAGCGATCAGGTACTTACTCCCCCTCCCTCCCTTAAAGATCATGTTTATTTTTTTGGGTTTGGAAATTCTTTTTTTTTTTCTCGTTCTAAAGATTTTCCCCTTGGTTAGAATTGAATTAAAGTTAAAAAGACTTGTTTTTGTCCATATTCATTCAACAGCAGGTCAAAATAAGTAGCTTAACTGGAAAGATGTTGGGTTTATTGTTATGCTTTTAGCATCTAACCAAGAATTGAAAAACAAGAAAGGGAAGAAAGGAGACAACAAATTTATACTGGTTCAACCATGAAGGGTCTACGTCCAGTTGCTGGAAAAGCTCTCCAAGCTTATACACTATCTTTTGCCTTCGAATCAGTCCACAGATTCACAGCCACAAACATACAACATTCAGCCATTACAATGAAGAATCGAAGCTTAAGAAAAACAAAAAAGAATTAAACACAATTCTTTCATTGCAATTCCTGAAGGTTGTTTTGAATTATTAGAAAAGAAAAACTCAAAGTTTTACCCTTGGAAGGAATGCGCTTTTCATCTATTTTTGAATAATTATAAATCTCATTTTGAATAGTTTATTATTTACTGTGTTTATATATTGAATGTTATAAAATTGTAATTTTTTAAAATGTTGAAAATTTTAGCTATTTTTTAAATTTAGTATTGTTAAAATGTCATTTTTATAATACCAGTTTTTTTACAAATAGTAGGGTCAATACACATTATAATTTATATAATGAAGAAACCCATCAATTTGGGTCAATTTTCTTTGGATAATACTTGCCTCCATACTAGTTTGAAGAAGCTCCTACATCCTCTAATTTTCATTGGTCAATTTCAATTAAACATTATCATATTGAATAAATATGTGGGTCCCGCTAACTTTTACAAACCAATAGAAACAAAACAAATATGAAAGTATGAAGGAGCTCCTTCAAACTAGTATGGAAGCAAGTATTTTCCATTTTCTTTTAAGAAAAGCGGTAGCAAGCAATACATATCTGTCAATGAATTTACTGTATGAGTCAATTACATATAAGTACAGAAATTATTTTTTGTATGGTGATTTCTTTATCCAATTAACTATTTAAATGCAAAATCTCTAGTAAAAATAGTTAGCCATAACTTCATTCCTTGAGATAAAGTTGGAGTGACACTAATATGAATTATAAATCATATAAATTAATTGAGAAATTAAACAAAATTCAAACATTAATTTGATTGTTTTATTCTTTCCTCTGCATCTGCAGTTTCATTCAAGAGATCAGAAACGGATGCAAGTCTATATTTTATCCTTTTTATTTCCCAAAAAATTTCAAATTCCCTCTTCGATCTTTTCTTTGAAGCACCTTTATTTTTTTTCCGAATTCTTTCCTATTCGAGTGAAGTTGAGGTTAATCTCAACGGCAGGTTTAGACTATTCAATGTTAAACTTCCCTAGTAAAATGAGAGAAACATTCGTAATATGAGATTAATAGAAGAAAAATAGCTTAGCCACAAGTTTCCATGAACCAATAGCTCAAACCATTAGTGTTAGATGGAATTAGTAACAGATAATGACTTCTGAAAGGGTACAAGTGATTTTTTTCAAATTAGAAATGCATAGATGTGATTTGAAAATTATCGAAAATTCAAGGGTCATTCGTGTGAAACTACCCTTTTATTTACCGATAATTTAGAAGTTTTAAAGTGACTATTTAGGTTTGTCGTATCGTATTTATGTTTCTTAGTCATTTGTCCTGCTTCAGCTCTTGCTGCTCAATTGAAGTGGCAACTTAGATGACTTAACATGAAGAATGCTTTTTACTACATTTGAGAGCTTCGAGAAGAGGCATTTTCAAACCTTTGATTTTGTGCCTCCCCTTGCTGATTTTTCAGAAGGAATGTGTTTGTGATGTTGGTGGATAAGTGACTTATCTGCTTCTCTATGTTTATGACATTATTATACATGGGAATGATCTTTTTTATGCCAATTGTTAAGGATGTGCAAAAAACATGGAAAACTGCAAAACCGAAGCAAACCAGGCTGAATTGGCCGGTTTGTTTCGATTTTTAGCTTGAAGCTGGTTTGTATGGTTTGAGAATTTAAAAACCCAAAGTTTCGGTTTTACTTCAATCTTTATTTATAGAGAACCGATCAAAACCAAACCGAACTGTTTACTAATTAAAATATATATATACATATCCCCCCTTGTAAAAAAGAGTTCTCTTTTTTACTGGATCTCTATCCTCTCTCTCTCTCTTAACCACTCCTCATTCCCTCTCTCTCTGTCTCAGTCATCATCAATATTCAATGCAAACTTTGCCTTCAACCTTTTCCTGTATCTCTATCTTCTAACTTCAAATTTGTGTCTTCCCCTCCATCTCAATTTATGACTTTCATACACTGCGGTTCAATTCTCCTCTTAACTGATATGTTTAATTCAGTTCAATATTAAGACTAAAACTGAACAGTGCTCACCCCTATTTATGCAATCTCCCATGGTTGCTCAATTTGGTGCAGTAAAGTGTATTTTTATATATTTGCATTGCATAATATAATAAGATTTGTTGTTTAAGGTGGTAATGTTTGGTTTTAAAATATTTCCAGTGATTACACAATTAATATTGAATAAAATAATACTTTCACAAATTTAGTGAAAGTTTCACATGGTATTGTCAACTAAAATCATTATCTTGATTTAATAGCAATTCAATGAGCTTTGAAGACTTCTTACTGCCGGAGAACTCTATTGGAGCTCAACAAAAAGTTCTCTTCTCCAGCAAGAGTGGAGTGAAGCCGTCCTGCTGTCCAGCCATTGTTCACCACTCGAACAGCAGTGCGAGCCGGATCGCCAATCACACGACTCTCCTGTGTTTGTTCTTCAAATTCTTGAAGACCACTTGCCTTTCTTTCCCTCCTCCTCTTCCTCTCTTCATCTCGCTCCTTCCTTAGCCAACTCTCAACTGTTCTCTGTGAGTATTTCCAACAAGACGTTGATATAAGCTAAGATGAAATGAATGAAATATTCTTAAAAGTCATTTCTGTTTTTAATACAGAGTAATAAGTTCGTCGAAATCATAAATATACTGAAAGGAGAAAAAAGTGGGTGTGAGGAGAACAAAAACTAACCATCAGAGACAGTTTACTGTTCTCCTTGATTTTGTCCATTGGCATGGCAAGTTGCAACTTCCCATGAGACACATAGACCTACGACAACATAATGAATTTTAAAAGAAAGAAAGTTTGACATCAAAAGATTTGAATAAAAGTAGCGAGACATACCATATGTGATGGCCAATTTTCTAGACCATCAAATATATGTGCGGCATAGATTATTGTAGCCCCTCGCTCTTCACATTCTTTTCTTAGAAACCTCAACAGGTTAGCCCTTGCGAGAAACATCGAGATCTATGGTTATCTCATCAAGAAGAAGTACCTAGAAGGAAATGAAGCAGATTTAACTAATTTTTCAAATACATGATGCCTAATAATCTCGATGTCTAAATGAAAAAGAATACAAGATTGGAGAAGCACCCTCCTCCATCCTCATCATAACCTAAACACTGTGGTTCAATTCTCCTCTATTAGGGAATTGATATGTTTAGTTCAGTACAATATTAAGATTAAAACCGACCGGACCAAACCAATCAAAACCTATGTGCAAGTATTATTGATAAAATATGTTGTATTAATTATATATTTTCTATCATTTGTATAGAGCTCAAATTGGATAAAGGATGATCAAGAAGTTCTTTGGTGATAGGAGGCAGCAGAGTTTGTGTTTGTTCTTTTATAAGTTTTGAGTGTAATCAATGTTTAGAGGGTGTTTTGTAGTATTAACATTTGATTATGACTTTAATTAGCTGCAAAATGGAAGCAAGAAGAAGACAAAAAACGTTTTCTGTTAGTCCTTGTATCAGTTTAAAGCCTCTTTAGTGTGCATTTCTTTTAGCAAGTTTTACATCATTAATAACAGAGATTTATATATGCATTAGGCTGTATCTAACTCCGGGAAAGCAACATCAAATTGAAATTCTTTTGTTTTTCATTGTTCTTTGAAATATAGCAAATGTGCAGATTGCTCATTACTTGTTCTTGAGTATGAATGAGATTAAGGAAGAAAGAAGACACAACGTTTATACTGGTTCGGATAATGACATCCTACAAGTAATGGAATCAAGAAGAAGAATTACACAACAACTCTCAAAATCCGAAGAAGAAGATAATAATGCATTCTCTCTCTTTATACATGAGCTCACCAATGCTATCACCTGCAGCTACGTGATTTTATTCCTTTCTAATGGTTTTCCATCAGCACACTAAAGACACCCTTTATTCCTTCTAATCCTTGTTTATCAAGACTGTTTTTAAGAGCCAATTTCCACAAAATTCTTTCCACACCATTCTCTTACCCTTTACTTTACATCTGTTAAGACATTTGGTAAATTATGCTTTTTTTTTTTTATAAAAAAAAAAAATTCGAAATAATGAAAAAGATATGGAATAATAATAATAGTACTAAAGGTATATTGTGTTTATTTCAGTTGAGTGCTTTCATATTCATTCACTTTCTATGCTTTTAATCTTTGCTTGCATTTGTTTTCATTGGAATCTCCTTTTTTCTTTGTCTTAGACTTGTAAAAAATTGTATCTCCCCGTCTTTAAAATATACAATTTTTTACAAGTCTAAGACAAAGTACAAATGACAAGTTAAACTATATATTCACGTAGGTTTGATTTTATAATATAATTGATTAAATAAAGAGGACTTTATATTATCTATTGATCACAACAATTATAAAGATAAACATTAAATATTACTAATAAAAGAGCTACTTATAATTTAAAAAGGAGAAATTTCATTTAGTGACAAAATTATTTTCCATATTTATAAATATAATATTTTTAAGTATTTGCAAATATAATATTTTTTTAAAAACTATTATTCATATGAATCATATAAATCAACGATAACTTATTAGGTAGTCGGTGATAATTTGTTAAGTAATCAATGATTACATAATATTTTTATAATATTTTATATGTGAATTTCAATCTTCTACTATTTTTATAAATAACTTTTTGACTGTTATTTTTTAAAATATTGGACTAGACTATGTTATATACTGAGGAGCCTCATCTAAAAGTAGTATGATGGTAAACTTAGCATTTAAAAATTAGATAGCTTTGAGTGAGAAAAGGATATGGAATATGCTTTTATAATAAAATGTTTACTTTTTATCTCTGTATTTTATAGGAGAATGAACAAGAAAAACATTCGAATTTTCCTGGAAGAAGAAGTCAAAGTTTGAAGTTTTTTCTTTTATTTTTTGTTATAGTTTTATTTCTGTTTAGATTTGATTTTTCCATTAATTTTATAAAATTAAGGGATTTTATTAATTTTCTTAGATTTTGCACAAATTAAGGAGAAATTAAAGCGGGGTATGTTTCCATTATCGATCTGTTGGATTTGTATTCGTTAGGAGAGTCTTAGTACACAAAATAAATAAGTTGGAACCGACTCAACTACATATGCCTAATCATCTTGGTTATCATTTAATCACTCTCTTTAATCTTATATCGATCATAATGCCATGATTTTTTAAGTGAATCCTCTCATTATTGAGCCACTCTTTTATTGATAATAATTTTTTGTTATTCATTTAACCTAGTCTTAACAATAAGAATTTAAAGACTGGAATAATAGAATTTTGAGGAACCATTATCGTTGCTATACTTTTAACAGAATGGATGTAAATTTTCTTATTTTCAAGCAAGTCAATGTTTTCCAATCATTATTAGGAAGCATAATTTTATTTTATTTTTAATTTAAGTGCTTTTGGTTGCTGTAAGCATAGTTTGGAAGACTGGCACGTTTTTTTTTATATAACTGGAAACTTGGGAATGCATTGTATGTTTTCTCATTCAGACATTCAAGTGAGCAATCCATTCGGGTTTGTCTTTACATAAAAAATTCTTAGATATTAGACCATGAGTTTGTTTATTTATTATTCCTTGATGACTTGTTGAATAATATTTTTTCATACTACTTTTTATAGGTATATAATCAGTCTATTTCAAAGAAATGGAGTCAAGAGTTCCGCAAGTAGTTGGGTTTCAACTTTTGTTTTTGCAATTCGTATTTTTGAATATGTAATAAATAGTGGATTGATCAAATTATTACTCTTTTTATTATTATTGAACTTCATGTTATTATTTTTTGGGAAACTAATGTAATGTGATTGATGAAAGTTAAATTACAATGAGTTAAATGATGTACTTTTTGGATCAATTCATTATTATTTAAAACTCAAGTTTGATTACTATTGTGTCTTTTAGGGATAATCTTCATTAAGATTTGAAACTCAGGTAAGTATATGTTTACATATATTTTGTTGGATTTTATACATTTTATAGTATAAAATTTAAGAGTGGAAGAGTAGAGAGAAAAGATGAAAGTTGTGGTTTGTGGGAAAGTGAAAAATCACTTGTCCCACATTGGAAAGATCACAAATCTAACATCACTTTATATATCCTACACTTGCACTTTGGGTTGAGCCCTTTGAGGTTCCATAGGTTTTGCGAGGGCCGAGCGCTCACCCAATGGGCTTCAGTCCACAAGCGCACGTCCCGACCTGGGCTGGTCCGGTCGGTTTGGGTTCGGGTTCGGGTTCGGGCCGATCATCTTGATTAAGTAATTTTCTTTTTATTTAATTTCTTTTTGAAATTCAGAAAGTGTAACAGCAGATCTTAATGGCCTTTGCCGTTACCGGCAACAATGAGCCATTACAGATCGCCGGCAGACGTTTCAGGTGGACTTTACCGTTTCTGGTGGACTGTTACACTGGCAGATTTAATTCTGGAATTTAATCCAGAATTGATTTTGGTTTTGGAGTTACGGATTCGTTTCTCTCTATAAATAGGAAACGAATTCTCTCCATTCTTACACCAGAAATCTTAATTTGCTTTCTTCTTTCTTTCTTCGTTATTCTGTCCGAATTGAGAGCTGTTTTAGAGGTGTTCTGCCAGGTTCTTGAATCTCTGGTTGTTGAATTCAAGAACGCTTCATCGAATCCTGCCGATCCGAATTGCCGTCAAACCACAAACAACCTGAGCGGGGCAATATCGACTTCAGGACAATGGCCTTGCCCGTGCTTTGAAGCTTTCTACAGTAACGTTGTCCTTCATTTCTGTTCTTTCTATTTGCTTATTATTACTGAACTGTTTGTTATTGTAATCAGTTACGAATCAATACAAGTTCGATTATTGTTCAAATCATGGAATTTGTAAACATCTACGAATCGAACGACTCACCCCTTGCTGAAATTGTCGTTACCCCTGCTGTCGAGAATGTTGCTGCCGCTACTGCCGCTCTTGCAGCTGTCACTGCTGCACAAAATAGTACACTGATTTTGGAAAACAATTTCGCTACGAATCTCGTACCTGCGCGGGCTCAAGGGGATGCTTACAATGTTGCTTCATTACAGGCTAGTAAGTATCTTCTTACCTACCCACTGAAGCCGGTCCACTCTAAGGATCCACCTCAATTCAATGGTCAAGACTACAAACGGTTGCATCAGAAGATGGTGTTCTTCCTCACTACACTCGGTTTTGCCTATGTGCTCAAAGAACGGATGCCGGAAGTGCACGAGGATTATGTCACTTACGAGGGACTCATAAATCGAGATCAATGGGAAAATTCTGATTTCTTTGTAGCAATTACATTTTAAATAGCTTAATTGATAGTTTATATAAAATGTATGAAAACTGTAAGAGTGCGAAAGAATTGTGGGATGCACTTGAACTAAAGTATAGATCAGTTGGTGCAGGGGTTTAGAGGTTTATTGCGGGGAAGTTTAATGATTTTCAAATGGTTGATGAGAAGTCAGTAGTCAACCAAGCTAAGGAGCTACAAGTCATCATCAATGACTTGCATAGCGAAGGAATGAGGATGAGTGAACCATTCCAAGTGGCAATTATGATTGAGAAATTGCCATTTTCTTGGAGTGACTTTAAGAATTATCTTAAACACAAGAGTAAGGAGTGTACGATGCAACGCTTAATCCTAAAACTCTGAATAGAGGAAGATAATAGAAAAGGGATAGGTAATAATAGAGCCTCAAACCAAAGAAGAGGAGAAGCGAAGGCAAATCTCACCGAAACAGGGAAAAGCAAGAATAGGCCAACTAAAAAGAAGTATGACCTAGGAACCAAGCATGCCATCAACAAACGCATCACTAGGAACTGCTACACTTATGACAAAGCGGGCCATAGAGCCTCTGATTGCAGGTATCGTCCTGTGCAGAATAGACACAATAATAGGTCTAATAATCAAATCAATCTGATCGTGGAATATGGAGATGATATTCCGCTTGTTGCAATGGTCTCCGAAATATGCATGACTACTACTGCTAAGGGTTGGTGGATTGATTCTGGTGGTACTAGGCATGTTAGTACGGATAGATCTCTATTCTTCAACTACAAAGAAGCTGACAGTAATGAGAAGCTGTACATAGGAAATTCTGCCACTTCTGATGTGATTGTCAAAGGAAACATCCAGCTCAAATGGACATCTGGGAAGATACTCACATTGAATGATGTCTATTATATTCTTGACATTAGAAGCAACCTTGTATCTGGGCCACTTCTCAACAAGAATGGCTTCAAGCAAGTCTTTGAGTCGGGCAAGTTTGTTCTATCCAAAGGCGGGATGTTTGTGGGTCGTGGGTATTTTACTAATAACATGTTCAAGCTGAATGTACTGGCCCAAAAGCCAAAGACTATCAATAAAGTTGAATCTTCTTCTTATATTGTTGAGTTATTTAATATTTGGCATTCAAGATTAGGACATGTTAATAATTGATCCATACAAAGAATGATAAGTTTAGGATTATTACCTAAATTCGAAATTGATAATAGACATAAATGTGAAGTTTGTGTTGAATCAAAATTTGTAAGGAAAAGTCATCCTTCCATTAAAAGGAATAATGAATTACTTAGTTTAATTCATAGTGATATTTATGATTTCAGAAATAATCCTTCACGAGGAGGAAAGAAATATTTCATCACATTTGTAGATGACTATAGTAAATATTGTAAAGTATTTTTACTAAATAGTAAGGATGAAGCTTTAGAAGTCTTTAAGATTTATGAAGCAGAAGTTGAGAATCAGCTTGGAAAGAAGTTAAAAGTACTTCGATCAAATAGAGGTGGTGAATAAGAGTCCACTTATATGACTGATTCTGTGCAAAATCTAGTATTATACATCAGACAACAGCACCTTATACACCACAACAAAATGGTGTAGCTGAAAGAAAGAACCGAACTCTTAAAGACATGATTAATTGCATGTTGAATAGTTTAGGTTTACCTCAGAATTTGATGGGGGAAGCTTTGCTTACAGCAAACTTTATTTTAAACCGGATTCCACAAAAAAAGACTAATAAGTCGGCTTATGAGCTGTGGAATGGAAAACTCCCTACTTATAAATTATTGAAAGTGTGGAGGTGTTTAGCTAGGGTACAAGTTCCTTTACCTAAGAGGACAAAACTTGGACCTAAGACAGTTGATTGTGTGTTTATAGGCTATGCCTTAAACAGTTCAGCTTATAGATTCCTAGTAGTTAATTCACAAGTATCTGAAATTAACAATCACTCTATAATGGAGTCTATTGAAGCTGAATTCTTTGAGGATGTGTTTCCATATAAGAAGCATACTGATACTGGAACCAAGAGAAATTATGAAGCGAGTACTTCACGAATTCGAGATGGTTCAAAATCTGAACATGAAAAAGAAATTGTTCATAATGATTCAGAACCAGAAGAAGTAAAATAACTAAAACATCTACTTCATTTGGTCCAGATTTCATTACCTATATGGTAGAAAGTGAACCTCAAACTTATAAAGAGGCAATGACTACTTGATAACTCATAATTTACACGTGTTTATCAGTGTTTTTATCTCCAAAATAATTAAAATATGAATGATAATTGATTTAAATGTCCATAATATCATTAATCGTTGAATTTCAAGAACGTAGGCGAAAACGGCGCTCAAATCGAACTTATAACAAAGAAGTTATGCCCATTTTAGTTGTGAAAAAGACCCACGGCCGCGGTGATGGGATCCACAATCGCGACTGAGACCAAAATTGAATTCCAGGCCAAAAACCCGAGGGTGGTCACTGCGGCGATGAGAAAAAGGAAAAATAATGATAATAGGCTGTGCTGACGTCATCCAATGGAAGGAGATAGTGCTTGATGATGTCAGCATGACGTCATCATCCACTTGCTGAGGCCTGCAGCTGTTCACGTGAGAGACGTGTAGCTCGATGAATAGTGACATGTCTCTCAACGTTTTGTGAAGGAAGAAGCGTCCAGCAGCTTTCGTTCGGCTCAGCGCTCCGCTTCGTGGCGCGCGTGCGGCTCTCCTCACATAAGGCGATGCAGCTGACTAGGCGGCGGCTCATACGGCTCGGCTTGCGGCTGGAGCAGATCATGATAGCAGATTTTATTATTATTTTTATCCGATTTTTAGCCTTTTCTTGCCTATATAAACTCCCTTTTGTACCCTAATTTAAAATCCCTTCTTCCTCTATTTTTCTTAGGAATCTTAGATAGTTTTTTATTCTAGCTAGTTTCTTTATTCCAACTAGAGGATTATCGAGGTTTGGTTTATGAATTTGTGAGATTTTGTTCTTAATTTAATTCCTATTTTCTCTTTATTCATGCCTTCTCTTTGCATATTTTATTGTTAGTTAATTCTTGTGCAATAGGGCCCGTTGTTCAATTGTTAATTTTGCATGTCGCTAGTTAGAACTTTAAATCCAAAATTGTTTAATTGTTCTAATACAAGTAGCACAATAGCATAAATTGATTAGGACACTTTTTTATTTATGTTATGGGAATTTATGATCTAACTTAAATGAATCAGTCGTACTGTATTTGTTAGTTAGAATTGTGTTCTTCTCATCTTAATGCTATTAATAGGTTAAATCTTATTATCGTATTCTAAGGTTATCTGTTAATTAGGGAAGTAGTCATTAGATCATATCTTAGCTATTGAGAATTTAAGGAAGAGCACTTGTTGTTCTGGCAACTCCCAACTAATTTAGAGAAGAATTTAGGAATGCATGTTTAGTAATCAATGATCAAAGTAGGGTCGAATCCACAGAGATTGGTGAATTAAAATTGGGGGTTTTTTTGGTTTGTTGAGAAATTGAGAAAGAAAACACTAAAAGTTAAGAAGAGATTCAATGGGAGAAAGTTGCAACCAAAGTGTAATCATCGTTTGATTTATATTATTTGATCATTGATTTTCTAATGAAATCCTAACTCATTCTCTAAATTGGTTATGATTATTAAAAACGTCTTATTAATCTATCCTTCCTTCGTTTGTCGGTAATTAAGATACGATCATTAATTACTTCCCTAATCAATGACAACCCTAAAGTACGACAATAGAATTTAATCAATGACAACAATAAGATGAGAAGGACGACCAATTCTAGCCAACAAATGTGAAACGGTCGATCTATTTAGACTAGATCCTATATTTTCATAGCATGAAATGAAAAGACTTATTAATCATTCATACTAATTGTCACATGGATTAGAATGCATAAACAATTACGGATTTAAACACTCTAATTGACGATCTATCAAATTGAAGAATGATCAAAGGGCCCTATTTGAACAATCAAACAATGTAATATTGAATGCATAAAATAGAAAATAGAGAAATAGAGAAGAATTAGAAAGAAAGATGAAGAAGAAATCTCACAAATATAAAATCAAACTTAGATTAACCTTGGTTGGAAATTGGGAGTTTAGCTAGACATGGAGTTCATCATTCTCTAAGAAAACCTAGGGAAAAACGTTCATCCACCTATTAGAAAATAAGTCTCCCTTTTCTATCCTTGAAAACTAGGGTTTAAAACAAAAGATTAAAAAATCTATCCTAAAAATCCGAACTGGCGTCGCGGCACTGATTTTTGGGCGCTGGGGCGCTGAGCAAAAAGACTAAAATCTGGAAATTTCACTCTTTCGGTGCTATGGCGCTAGAAAATCAGCGCTGGGGCGCCGAACTCTCCGGAATTTTGGCTTCGAATCAGATCCTGCAGACTTTTTATTGTGGCTGCGGCCACTAAAAGTTGTTGCCATGGCGCCGAAGTGTCAAGAAAGCTCCAAAATGTAATTTTTAGTCCTTTTTCACCATCTCTTCTCCAACCTAGCACATAAACACAATTCAAAGATAATTACCTAGTTTTTAATCTATTTAATCATCAAAGTATGAAAAATAATCCCAAGTTTATGTGCAAAAATAATAACTCATCAAATCCCCCACACTTAATCCATGCTTGTCCTCAAGGATAAAATAGAGCAACTTGATAAAATTCAATTGCTCACCATTCCTTTCAACTTTAACATTATTCAATCATCAATAAAGAATTAGATGAACATTGTTCCTATGCTTCAAATAAACTTCCTATCATACAATGAATTCACACCTTTACTACCAATGTCTTCTTTACATAATACCCTTTTTTTTTCACAACTCCCTTCTTTCTTTCAACTTATTTCAAAACTACTCACAATTCTCATCAACATTGTTTTTTTTCCCAACAACTTTAGTTCTTTTCTTTTCTTTCCTTTTTTTTCTTTTTTTCTTTCAAAGATGAGAAAAATAAGAAAGAAGAGAATCAAGCAAAGACCTATTTGTCAAATCTTTCATTGAACTTGAAGAGAAGATGCATAAAATGAAGCAAAGTTCAAATAATTCTTCAACAATTGGGTTCAAAAGGAAATTAACAAAAGGATATTGGGTTATTCAAAATGTGGTTAATTTCCAAGAAAAAAGGTCTAGGCACAAAATTAGCTTTCTAAAGACATTGTCAAGGTTGGCTTTTTAAGAAAGCTAAAAGTTGCATCACCTAATTTGCCCTTTCTAAACTCTAAGCATTCAAAACAATACATAGGCCTCAACATGCATAACAAAGCAAGTTCTAGTTTAATCAACAATGTTTGACAATTACACAACAAATGAATAGAGCAAAAATATTATGAAGATATGCTCTTTTTGGCCCAAAAACTCTCAAAGGTTAGATTGTCACAAATCCCATAACACATTTCATTCAAAAGTCATCCAAATCAACTACTCAAGACAAGCCAACGAGAATTTATCTACTCATGCTAATCTCTATTTTGCCTCAAATTAATTCAACAAAATCAAATAATTCTAATCATCCATGAATGAAATACTAAAAGCATCAAGATGAAGCAAAGAGTTGAATTTTATTCCAAAAATTCTTCCCCCACACTTAGCGTATACATTGTCCTCAATGAACAAATAACAAAAATAAAAGAGGAGAAGAAAACTGCCCTGAAAGAGCAATCCTTAGTAGTTGGATTGCTATCTGCTCGGGAGTGTGAGATTTTAGTAAAAAAATCATCCTTCGGCATAGCCCTTATTTGATCCTATTATTTTAAAGATCAAACAAATAAAAGAAATCAAATCAAACTAAAAAAAATGAAAACGAAAACAAGAACGAAAAACATAAAAATTTGGGTTGCCTCCCAAAAAGCGCCTTTCTTTCACGTCTTTGGCTAGACTGAGTTGCTTCTTCATTAATGCACATCCCAAATCGACTTGACATATTTGCGGATTATGGCTCGCAATTCTCCAATTTTGGGTTTCTTTGTTGAAGCAACCCGCATGTCATCCTTTTCAAACAACTTAAGAATATCATTAGTTAAAGGATCGACAAAATCAATCATTGCAAAAATTGAAGAATTAGCACCAGAATGTTTCATGTAGTCATGTATATTGAATTTTATAACTTCACCATCGAACTCCATAGTAATTAGACCAACATGTACATCAATTATTGTTTTAGAGGTATATAAGAATGGTCTTCCTAATAGAACTAAAGATGAGGTAAAAACATCAACCCTCATATCTAGAACATAGAAATCTGCAGGAAATACCAAACCATTAACTTGTACTAGCATATCCTCTAAAATTCCTTCAGGATAAGCATTGGATCTATCAGCAAGTTGGAGGATTACACCCCTTTCTCTTAAATGACCAACATTTAAAGATTTAAACACATAAAGGGGCATGACATTGATTGAAGCTCCTAAATCTAGCATGGCTTTATCAATTCTTAAGTCTCCTAACTTACAATGAATTGAAAACATACCTGGATCTCCCCCTTTATGAGGCCTTTTCCTTTGAATAATGGCCGATACATTTTCCCCCATACTTATTTTCTCATTACCCTTCAATTTCCTCTTGTTTGTGCACAAATCCTTAAGGAATTTTGCATATCGAGGTATTTGCTTTATTGCATCTATCAACAGAATATTTACCTCAACCTTTCGAAAGGTTTCTGTAACGACCCGATTTTCCGTTAAATTCTTTAAATTCAAATGCACAGCAGAAGACTTAATTTTTAAAGAAAAACGGCATGGGTTCGTTTAAAAGTCGAATATCCAAAACCTGTTTTACAACCCAAAGTCCAGAAAAAGCTATAAATCGGGAATGCACATTCCAAAGTAAAGTTTAATCATAAAAACATCAAAATACTTTACACATACACCCTTCACGGGCTCAAAATGACACAAAGCATGTAAAAAGTATATGATTACAAGCATTTTACTAATGCTTGTCAAAAGTGTTTAATATTGTCCCTTACACCACCTCGAACAATCAAGCGACACCATTTCGTCTACCTCGCTTCTTAGGGACGGGGTTTACTGAAAATATTGTGGTGTAGCACCATTAGCAAACAATGCTAGTGAGAGTAAAATGAAAGAAAGTAATCCTATGAACTAAATCTCATACCTGAAATCGTGTCCAAAGGCCTAAATGTTCATTATTACCTATAACCACATTCCAATTTCCATGTAAACATAAGATAGTATCATACTACCCGTATTCGTCATTCAAAACCATAAGATGGAAATAAAGACTTAAAGTAAAATTAACATTCACAACTAAGTCTCACTACACGTTTCTAAAGATTAGGTAAAAAAAATAACATTAACTATCTTTATTACCAAACAAGTTTCATCGTATCGTGCTATTGTATGGATCGAAATCAACATACCACGTGCGGTCATACCATGTCACAACCATCGCACCATGATACGTATGGATCCGAATCAACATACTATCATATGCCGTATCATAGATCATAATACCATGGTACGTCCGGATCCGAATCCACGTACTACCATGTACCATATCACAACCATCGCATCGGGTATACCATATGGATAAATATCGCATACTAAGCCCGTGCGGTATTACCATATCACAACCATCGTCATCGGGTATACCATATGGATAAATATCGCATACTAAGCCCGTGCGGTATTACCATATCACAATCATCGGATATCAGGAGTTTCACCATAGGTATCAGGAATTTCACCATATAGATATCGGAATTTCACCATAGGTATCAGGAATTTCACCATAGGTATCAGGAATTTCACCATAGGTATCAGGAATTTCACCATAGGTATCAGGAATTTCACCATAGGTATCAGGAATTTCACCATAGGTATCAGGAATTTCACCATAGGTATCGGAATTTCACCATTTCGGATATCAGGACTTTCACCATTTCAGATATCAGGACTTTCACCATTTCGCAACATGATATGTATGGATCGAAATCGACATACTATCATGTGCTAGTTACAAACCAAAGTACCAACATCACACCATGACTACGTATGGATCGAAATCAACATACTATCATGTGCTAGTTACTAAGTGCTCAAAGTTCCCACAAATTCATCACACCATGATACGTATGGATCGAATCAACATACTATCATGTGTGAATCATTGTGCCCTAGGTCTCCAATAAGTTAGCTAAACTCCGAAGAAGTCTACTAAGTTAAATAGAAACCTAACTAACTAGAATACACGAGTTATCACTCAAGTGCATCTTCTAATTACTTTACTTCCAAAGTCATCCAAATGACTTCAAATCCATCAAAGTAACTTCTAAATCAACCGAAGTAACTTCCAAATCCACTTTCATCTAACATCTCCAAATCACGTTACCATACTTCCAAACCTCCCCGATGATCTCTAATCATCGAACTAACCATAAGTCCAACTTTCTCCACACACACTTCCGAATTAAAGTTTCCACCCAAAACTTAATTCTAAGAAGTTAACCCCCTCTTAACATTGATAAACAATTACATAATGAAACTAAATTCATAAAGCCATTAACTTTCACATTAAACTCACCTTAGCCAAAAAACTCCAAAAGTCCACTTTCCACGAAACAACAACCGAGCAATCGCACCTATAATTCACCAATTGCACAACATATTACAACTCATAACTAAAATGCGAACAAGTGTGCAATTTCGGGTGAATAGTGATTTCGGATGAATAGTGTCTCGGGTGAATAGTGTTTTCGGGTGAATAGTGTTTTTCGAAAATCCGGGCTCAAAATCGTCATTTTTCATGATAGAAATTCATGATTTCAACTTCAAATCTCATTTATAATCAAAAACGAACAAAACCACCTAAAAAGTTTTGAAAACTTACTTTTTGAGATTTCCCTTAGAGAACGGGAAACTTCGAAAAGCTAGGTTTGATAGGTAGCCCTCGTCCCTACCAATCCAACGCAACCGAAAACACGACGATCCGCCGAGAAACGAAAGAGAAACGAAGAAAAGAAAATATTCATCCATGGTGGAAAGCATCCACGGCAAGGAGAAGGAAAGGAAGAGAAAGATGAAGACTTTTGCAATTTTTGTGATTTTTAAAGATGAGTGAATAGTGATTTTAGATATTTTGGAAAATTGGAAATTACGAAAATGCCCTTTTTAGACTTTTTGCTTATAAAACGAAAACCGACGGTCTTAAATAAATCTAAAGGTGTCTAATAATTATTAATTGGCCCGTTAATAATTATTAGAGTCACCG
Source organism: Gynostemma pentaphyllum (assembly GCA_028015215.1). Classification (NCBI taxonomy): domain Eukaryota; kingdom Viridiplantae; phylum Streptophyta; class Magnoliopsida; order Cucurbitales; family Cucurbitaceae; genus Gynostemma; species Gynostemma pentaphyllum. The sequence goes on from CM051349.1 coordinate 19,436,743, forward strand.
GAAACGAATTAAAACGATAAAAAGGATTTTCGGACGGAAATAACTAATAAAACTGAAATAACTAATTTTAACTAATTTTAAAAGCTTTAAATAAATAAAAATAATAAATTAATAAAATAAAATAAAAAAATTTACCTCTAAAAGTAACGGGACGTTACAGTTTCCAACATCTCTTTTTCTTCTTCATATTTCTTTGAGTTAACCAAACGAGATGGAAAAGGAGGAGGAATCAACAATAACTTGGTTTTTGCTCTTTCGGGAACCTCCAATTGAACTTTTGGAGATGAGACAGCTTCCTTTTCGGTTTCTTTTCTTGGAATATCAAAAGTTTCTTCCATCCTAGGTTCTTCCAAAACTTTTCCACTCCTCAATGATATAGCGCTAACATTTTCAACTCGATATTCCATAGTTTGAGATGTTGGATGATCTTGATTCTCAAATCTACTAATTGAAGATGCTAGTTGAGCTATTTGATCTTCCAGATTTTGGATGCTACTTCTTGTGTCCTGTTGAAATTGAAGTGTATTAGTAGCAAGAGATTTCACCATTTCTTCTAAAGACAAACCTGAACTTGAAGTGGATTCTTGAGGTGGGTCGAGATGCCTAGTTGGGTATTGTTGGTAGTCTAATGCTCTTGGCTCGCAATTAGGATAATCCCTCCAACCTGGATGGTAAGAACGAGGGTAGTGATCATATTTTCCTTGTGATTGATCTTGAAATCCTTTAACTGGACTAACATACTCATAAGGGTTGATTTGAAATCTAGAACACATGTCAACTCCATGGTTAGGTGCGGTGTAAGTTCTACATGTGTTCATTTGTTGTAGATTTTTCAATGCCAGTTATTGAACAACAATAGTCAAGTTAGTTATCTGTTGCTCAAATCTACCTAATTCCCTTAGAGTAGCCATTGAATCTGAAACACTAAATAAACAGTCAAATAAAACAAAACAAAAAAATAAAACAAAAACAAAAAATAATAGTTTACACCAATCCCCAGCAACGGCGCCAAAATTTGGTGGGCGTCGAAACCACCAAAAATAAAAGTCTCTACTTTCAGGTTTATGGATTTTTAGTAGTGGAAAGTAGGGTCGAATCCACAGAGATTGGTGAATTAAAATTGGGGGTTTTTTAGTTTGTTGAGAAATTAAGAAAGAAAACACTAAAAGTTAAGAAGAGATTCAATGGGAGAAAGTTCCAACCAAAGGTGTAATCATCGTTTGATTTATATTATTTGATCATTGATTTTCTAATGAAATCCTAACTCATTCTCTAAATTGGTTATGATTATTAAGAACGTCTTATTAATCTATCCTTCCTTAGTTTGTCGGTAAATAAGATATGATCATTAATTACTTCCCTAATCAATGACAACCCTAGAGTACGACAATAGAATTTAATCAATGACAGCAATAAGATGAGAAGGACGACCAATTCTAGCCAACGAATGCGAAACGTTCGATCTATTTAGACTAGATCCTATATTTTCATAGCATGAGATGAAAAGACTTATTAATCATTCATACTAATTGTCACATGGATTAGAATGCATAAACAATTACGGATTTAAACACTCTAATTGATGATCTATAAATTGAAGAATGATCAAAGGGCCCTATTTGAACAATCAAACAATGTGATATTGAATGCATAAAATATAAAATATAAAATAGAGAAGAATTAGAAAGAAAGATGAAGAACAAATCTCACAAATATAAAAATCAAACTTAGATTAACCTCGGTTGGAAATTGGGAGTTTAGCTAGACATGGAGTTCATCATTCTCTAAGAAAACCTAGGGAAAAACGTTCATCCACCTATTAGAAAATAAGTCTCCCTTTTATATCCTTGAAAACTAGGGTTTAAAACAACAGATAAAAAAATCTATCCTATAAATCCGAACTGGCGTCGCTGCACTGATTTTTGGACGTTGGGGCGCTGAGCAAAAAGACTAAATTCTGGAAATTTCACGCTTTCGGTGCTATGGCGCTAGAAAATCAGCGCTGGGGCGCCGAACTCTCTGGAATTTTGGCTTGGAATCAGATTCTGCAGACTTTTTCTTGTGGTTGCGGCCACTAAAAGTTGTTTCCATGGCGCCGAAATGTCAAGAAAGCTCCAAAATGCAAATTTTTATTCCTTTTTCATCATCTCTTCTCCAACCTAGCACATAAACACAATTCAAAGATAATTACCTAGTTTTTAAGCTCAAAGTATGAAAAATAATCCCAAGTTTATGTGCAAAAATAATAACTCATCAGTATTTTAAGGTTATCTGTTAATTAGCGAAGTAGTCATTAGATCGTATCTTGGCTATCGAGAATTTAAGGAAGAGCACTTGTTGTTCCGACAACTCCCAACTAATTTAGTGAAGAATTTAAGAATGTATGTTTAGTAATCAATGATCAAATCCATGAACCATAACCGAGATTAACCTTTGGTCAGAAGCTTTTCTAACTTGATTTCTTATTCTTTTTAATTTTTTTTCTTTATATTTTTATAAACAACAACTCAAAACCCCCCTTTTTGTTAACTTTTATTTAATTCCCTTTTTCCTGTGGAGATCTACCTTACTCACCACTACTACAAAATTTCCAAATCCCGAGAGTAAGTTATTATTTTTGGTGGTTTCGACACCCATCACTACTCCTGATTCTGTAAATTGGAAGGAAGCCATTGATAGCGAGATAACTTCCATTATGCAAAATAATACTTGGATATTAGTTGATTTACCATATGGGAGTAAACCAATTGGTTGTAAATGGATTTTTAAAAGAAAGCTTAAAGCTGATGGCTCTATAGATAAATATAAAGCTCGTTTAGTAGCTAAAGGCTATAAACAAAAGGAGGGAATATATTTCTTTGATACATATTCTCCTGTGACCAGAATCACATCCATTCATGTATTGATTGCTATTGAATCTATACTTAATTTGGCAATTCATCAAATGGATGTGACAACTGCCTTTTTAAATGGAGACTTAAATGAAGAATTCTACATGGAACAATCAGAAAGGTTTGTTGTAGAAGGGTATGAAAATAAAGTTTGTAAACTTGTAAAGTCATTATATGGCTTAAATCAAGCACCCAAAGAGTGGCATGAGAAATTTGATTACACTTTGATATCTAATGGGTTTAGAATCAATGAGTGTGACAAATGTGTCTATTACAAAAGTGTAAATAATCAATGTGTTATTATTTGCTTATATGTAGATGACATGTTAATCATGAGCACCACCAAAGAGATAATAGAATCAACCAAGAAAATGTTGAATTCTAATTTTGATATGAAAGACATGGGTCTTGCTGATGTTATTCTAGGAATAAGAATAACTAGAGATTCTAAAAGATATATACTTTCTCAGTCACACTATATAGAAAATGTGTTGAGAAAGTTTGGACAATTAGAAAACAAACCAGTATTCACTCTGTTTGATCCTAGTATCAAACTATGTAAGAATACAGGTGTTGGTGTATCATCTTTAGAATATTCTAGAGTGATTGGAAGTCTTATGTACATAATGAATTATACAAGACCAGATATAGCTTACTTTATAAGTAGATTAGCTAGATACACCAACAATCCAGGTCGTGATCATTGGGATGCACTAGTGAAAGTATTAAGATATCTCAAATATACTATAGACTATGGATTGCACTATACACAGTATCCACCTGTACTGGAAGGATTTAGTGATGCTAATTGGAAATCTGATAGCTTAGAAACTAAATCAATCAGTGGGTATGTCTTTACCTTAGGTGGAGCAGCTGTGTCTTGGAAATCATCAAAACAGACGTGTATTGCACGCTCTACGATGGAATCAGAATTCATAGCTTTTGATAAATCTAGTGAAGAAGGAGAATGGCTAAGGAATTTTCTAGAAAACATTCCATTATGGCCAAAACCTGTAAACGCTATATGTATATATTGTGATAATTTAGCCGCTTCAATGAGAGCTAAAAATACGAGTTACAATGGGAAGTCTAGACATATACGGCATAGACATAACTCGATTAGACAGTTGCTCACTAATTCAATAATCTCAATTGATTATGTGAAATCATAGGAAAATATTGTTGATCCTTTAACCAAAGGAATAATGAAACAGCAAGTGTTGTATACATTGAGGGAAATGGGTTTAAAGCCTAAGAAATGAGTTATCTGGTGGAAATCTAACCTTGTTGACTGGAGATCCCAAGATCTAGGTTTAATAGGCAAACTAAACCGGAATAACTCATAGTTAACACACTAAGACTTTTTAAGTCAAAACTCATTTTCATTAACAAGTGTGTGTATCTATGGATATTAAGATAATATTGATACGTAGATATTTTGAGAGTATATAAAATCAATAGTTACTATATGAGAGAATAATTGGGTCATTTCAATGAGAATAGTACAGGCTTGTGTTCTCTAAATCTCTCAGGAATTGCGGGAACAAGTCCAAGACAAAAAATAACTCAAACGAATAAAACTCAATAGAATGAGTTAAATTATGTGTGAGAGATTGTTGTCTCAATTTATCAATAGAAGGAAAGTTTAAGAAATAGGTTTCACTATTTCTTCGGTAAATTTGATAGTCTATCACTAAAGAAGGTTTAAGTTCAAAAGACATCTATCCTGATGCATAACTTAACCAGTGCTCTAAAAAATGACAGAATTTTTATTTTCATATTTTTCTGGGTTAACTTACTTTCATGTGGGGGATTGTTGGATTTTATACATTTTATAGTATAGAATTTAAGAGTGAAAGTAAGTGGAAGTGTAGAGAGAAAAGTTGAAAGTTGTGGTTTGTGGGAAAGTGAAAAATCACTTGTCCCACATTGGAAAGATCACAAATCTAACTTCACTTTATATATCCTACACTTGCACTTTGGGTTGGGGTTCCACAGATATTGCGAGGACTGAGCGTGCACCCAATGGGCTTCAGTCTACACACGCACTTCACGACCCCGGTCAGTTCGGGTTCAGACCTGTCATCTTGATTAAGTAATATTCTTTTTATTTAAAGAATATTTATTTAATTTCTTTTTGAAATTCAGAAAGTGTAACAGCAGATATTAATGGCCTTTACCGTTACCGGCAACAATGAGCCGTTACTGATAGTCGGCAGACATTTTAGGCGGACTTTACCGTTTACGGTGGACTGTTACATTGGCAGATTTAATTATGGAATTTAATCCAGAATTAAATTTGGTTTTGGAATTACGAATTCGTTTCTCTATAAATAGGAAACGAATTCTCTCCATTCTTACACCAGAAATCACAATCTGCTTTCTTCTTTCTTTCTTCGTTATTATGTTCGAATTGAGAGTTGTTCTAGAGGTGTTCTGCAGATTCTTGAATCTCAGGTTGTTGAATTCAAGAACGCTTCATCTAATCCTTCCGAGCTGAATTGCCATCGAACCATAAACTACCTGAGCGGGGTAATATCGACTTCAGGACAACGACCTTGCCCTTGTTTTGAAGCTTTCTACAGTAATGTTGTCCTTCGTTTCTGTTCTTTCTATCTACTTGTTATTACTGATCTGTTTGTTATTGTAATCAGTTACGAATCAATCCAAGTTCGATTATTGTTCAAATTCCTTCCCTGTTCCTACATATTTTATAGTGATAAACAGGTTTAAGAGATAATATATTATTATTGTGTCTGAGAAAGTAAAAAGACTGTAAAAAAAAGCTATTATAAATCATATAAAATGTTTTGCAATAGCCTTTTTTCGACTTGACAACATATTAAAGCTTCTGCTCAATCTCATACATTGATCATTTCCTCATTTCAATAGATCCATCATCATTAAACCTTACATAGTCAGTAGGAATTGTCTGGGGAATTTGCTCCAATGACCTTCAAATTTAGTAAGTAAGGTTTCTTGACCCTCCCCTCATCTTTTTCATTTTCTTGACCTTCTCACATAATTATTACCCTATGAAAATGCGAAAATGCCTTTACTTTAACTCTCATCTCTCATATCTTTCATCTTTCTCATTTATTATTTCATTTATTTTCCCTTAGAGTTCAAGTTTGGAATTAGAAATGGGTTTGAACTGAGAATCTTTTTCAGAGTTGAACAGAGATGGAAGATGTTAAAACGAGATGGGGAATTTTAGAACCGAGATATGGGATATTAAGACCAAGATATAAGGTTTTGGGACTGAGTTTGAGATTTTAGAACCCAGATAAGGGATTTTGGGACCTAGATATGGGTTATGGGACCGAGATTGAGAATTTAGAACCGAGATAAGAGATTTCTAGAATTGAATTTCTACCATCCATCGCGGTCATCGTGATTCGAGTTGAACCGAGATTGGTCTCTTAATAAGATGCTTCTTCTTGTTTGTTCTATTTTATACATTCAATAGTATAAAATTTAAGAGTGAAAGTAAGTGGAAGTGTAGAGAGAAATATTGAAGTTGTGGTTTGTGGGACTAGTGAATTTCCACATTGGAAAGATCACAAATCTAACATCACTTTATATATCTCACACTTGCACTTTGGGTTGGGCCTTTTGGGGTTCCACATATTTTGTGAGGGCCGAGCGAGCACCCAATGGGCTTCAGTCCACACGCGCGCACCGCCTGCCCGTCCCGTCACGTCATGACCCAGTTTGGCCGGGCCGGGCTCAGGCACGGGTACGGGTCCGATCCGATCATCTTTGGTAAAATGATATTATTTTTATTTAAAGAATATTTATATAATTTCTTTTTAAAATTCCAAAAACTATAACAGCAGATCATAAATGGCCATTACCGTTTCCGGCGACGTTACAGTCAGAAGTAATTCTGGAATTTAATCCCAAAATTTAATTTGTTTTTTGGAGTTACTAATCTGTCTCCCTATAAATAGAGATGGATTCTTCACTCTTAAAACACACCAGAAATCCATTCTTTTGTTTCTCTCTTTCTCTCTTCGCTTTTTTTCGTTCTTCATTTTCTGTCAAACTTTTGAGAGCTGTTCTAGAGGGGTTCTGTCAGGTTCTTGAATCTCTGGTTGTTGTATTCAAGAACGCTCCATCAAATCCTGCCGAGCCGAATTGCCGACGAACCACAAACAACCTGAGCAGAGTAATATCGACTTCAGGATAACGGCCTGTCCGTGCTTTGGAGCTTTTAACAGTAACGGTTGTCCTTCAGTTTCTGTTTTTATTTGCTTGTTATTACTGATCTGTTTTTTCGTGTAATCAGTTTCAATTCAATACAAGTTCGATTATTGTTCAATTCCATCTCTGTTCCAACAATCTGAAGTCGATATTATGGAATTTGTGAACATCTATGGATCGAATGACTCACCCATTGCTGAAATTGTCGCTGCCCCTGCTGCCGACAATGTTGCTGCTGCTACAGCCGCCCTTGCTGCCGCTAATGTGGCTGTCGCTCTTACAGCTGTCACTGCCGCTGCACAAAACAGTGCACCAATTCTGGCCAATACATTCACTGCGAATCCGGTACCTGCGCGGGTTCAAGGAGATGCTTACAATACTGCAGCATTACAGGCTAGTAAGTATCCTCCTACCTACTCACTAAAGCCGGTTCACTCTAAGGATCCTCCTCAATTCAGTGGTCAATGATTACAAACGGTGGCATCAGAAGATGATGTTCTTCCTCACCACGCTCTATCTTGCTTATGTGCTCAAAGATCCTATGCCGGAAGTGAACGAGGACTATGTCACTTACGAGGGACTCATGGGTCGAGATCAATGGGAGAATTCTGATTATCTTTGTCGTAATTACATTTTAAATAGCTTAATTTATAGTTTATATAAAGTGTATGAAAACTGTAAGAATGCGAAAGAATTGTGGGATATGCACTTGAACTGAAGTATAGATCAGTTGGTGCAGGGGTTAAGAGGTTTATTGCGGGAAAGTTTAAAGATTTTCAAATAGTTGACGGGAAATCCGTAATCAACCAAGCTGAGGAGCTACAAGTCATCATCAGTGACTTGCATAGCGAAGGAATGGGGATGAGTGAACCAATCCTAGTGGTAATTATGATTGAGAAATTGCCACCTTCCTGGAGTGACTTTAAGAATTAACTTAAACACAAGAGTAAGGAGTGTACGATGCAACACTTAATCCTAAAACTCCGAATAGAGTAAGATAATATAAAAAGGATGGGTAATAATAGAGCCCTAAACCAAAGAAGTGGAGAAGGGAAGGAAAATCTCGCTGAAACTGGGAGAAACAGGAATAGGCCAGCAAAAAAGAAGTTTGACCTAGGCCCCAAGCATGCCATCAACAAACGCATCACTGGGATGATATTCTGCTTGTTGCGATGGTCTCCGAAATATGCATGAATACTGCTGCTAAGGGTTAGTGGATTGATTTTGGTGCTACTACACACGTTAGTGCGAATAGATCTCTATTCTTCAACTACAAAGAAGCTGACGGCAATGAGAAGCCATACATGGGAAATTCTACCACTTCTGATGTGATTGGCAAAGGAAACATCCAGCTCAAGTGGACATCTGGGAAGATACTCACATTGAATGATGTCTACTATGTTTCTGACATTAGAAGCAACCTTGTATCTGGGCCACTTCTCAACAAGAATGGCTTCAAACAAGTCTTTGAGTCGAGCAAGTTTATTCTGTCCAAGGGCGGGATGTATGTGGGTCGTGGGTACTTTACTGAGAACATATTCAAGCTGAATGTACTGGCTCAAAAGCCTAAGACTATCAATAAAGTTGAATCTTCTTCTTATATTGTTGCGTTATTTAATATTTGGCATTCAAGATTAGGACATAATAATCGATCCATACAAAGAATGATAAGTTTAGGATTATTACCTAAATTTGAAATTGATAATAGACATAAATGTGAAGTTTGTGTTGAATCAAAATTTGTAAGGAAATCTCATCCTTCCATTGAAAGAAATAATGAATTACTTAGCTTAATTCATAGTGATATTTTTGATTTCAGAAATAATCTTTCAAGAGGAGGAAAAAAAATATTTAATCACATTTATAGATGACTATAGTAAATATTGTAAAGTATTTTTAATAAATAGTAAGGATGAAGCTTTAGAAGTCTTTAAGATTTATAAAGGAGAAGTTGAGAATCAACTTGGAAAAAAGTTAAAAATACTTTGATCAGATAGAGGTGGTGAATATGAGTCCACTTATATGACTAATTTCTGTGCAGAGTCTGGTATTATACTTCAGGCAACAGCACCTTATACACAACAACAAAATGGTGTAGCTGAAAGAAAGAACCGAACTCTTAAAGACATGATTAATTGCATGTTAAATAGTTTAGGTTTACCTCAGAATTTGTGGGGGGAAGCTTTGCTTACAGCAAACTTTATTTTAAACTAGATTCCACAAAAAAAGACTAATAAGTCGGCTTATGAGCTGTGGAATGGAAAACTCCCTACTTATAAATTATTGAAAGTGTGGGGGTGTTTAGCTAAGGTACAAGTTCCTTTATCTAAAAGGACGAAACTTGGACCTAAGACAGTTGATTGTGTGTTTATAGGCTATACCTTAAACAGTGCAGCTTATAGATTCCTAGTAGTTAATTCACAAGTATCTGAAATTAACAATAACACTATAATGAAGTCTATTGAAGCTGAATTCTTTGAGGATGTGTTTTCATATAAGAAACATACCGATACTGGAACCAAGAGAAATTATGAAGCGAGTACTTCACGAATTCAAGATGGTTCATAATTTGTAATGATTCAGAACCCAGAAGAAGTAAAAGAACTAAAATGTCTACTTCATTTGGTCCTGATTTCATAACTTATATGGTAGAAAGTGAACCTCAAACTTATAAAGAGGCAATGACTACTCCTGATTCTTTAAATTGGAAGGAAGCCATTGATAGTGAGATAACTTCCATTATGCAAAATAATACTTGGATATTAGTTGATTTACCACCTGGGAGTAAACCAATTGGTTGCAAATGGATATTTAAAAGAAAGCTTAAAGTTGATGGCTCTATAGGTAAATATAAAGCTCGTTTTGTAGCTAAAGGCTATAAACAAAAGGAAGGAATAGATTTCTTTGATACCTATTCTCCTGTGACCAGAATCACATCCACTCATGTGTTGATTGCTATTGCATTCCAAATGCATGTGAAAACTGCCTTTCTAAATGGAGACTTAGATGAAGAAGTCTACATGGAACAAACCAGAAGGGTTTGTTGTAAAAGGGTATGAAAAGAAAGTTTGTAAACTTGTAAAGTCATTATATGGCTTAAAACAAGCACCCAAATAGTGGCATAAGAAATTTGATTACACTATAATATCTAATGGGTTTAGAATCAATGAGTGTGACAAATGTGTCTATTTCAAAAGTGTAAATAATCAATGTGTTATTATTTGCTTATATGTGGATGACATGTTAATCATGGGAACCACCAAATAAATAATAGAATCAACAAGAAAATGTTGAATTCTAATTTTGATATGAAAAACATGGGTCTTGCTGATGTTATTCTAGGAATAAAAATAACAAGAGATTCTAAAGGACATATACTTTCTCAGTCACACTATATAGAAAATGTGTTGAGAAAGTTTGGACAATTTGAAAGCAAACCGGTATTCACTCCGTTTGATCCTAGTATCAAACTATGTAAGAATACAGGTGTTGGTGTATCATCTTCAGAATATTCTAGAGTGATTGGAAGTCTTATGTACATAATGAAGTGTACAAGAGCAGATATAGTGTACTCTATAAGTAGATTAGCAAGATACACCAACAATCCAGGTCGTGATCATTGGGATGCACTAGTGAGAGTATTAAGATATCTTAAATATACTATAAACTATGGATTGCACTATACACAGTATCCAGCTGTACTGGAAGGATTTAGTGATGCTAATTGGATATTTGATAGCTTAGAATTTAAATCAACTAGTGGGTATGTAACGTCCCGTTATTTTGAGGTGAATTTTTTTTTTATCATTATTTATTTTAATTATTTATTTATTTGAAGTGTTAAAGTTAATTTTAGAATTAGTTATTTAGATTTAAATAGTTAATTTCGTTCAGAAACCTTTATAACTGTTTATTTAGCTTAAATGAGTTTCGATGGTATTAATAATTATTAATAGGCCAATTAATAATTATTAATCACCATTGGGTTAGTTTAAGTGGTTCGGGTTTCGTTTTAAAAGCTTAAGGCAAGAAAAGGACGTAGGTGTCATTTCCGAAATTCTTAAATATCTAAACACTATTCATCCTTCTCCTTTATTAAGCCAAAATTAGACAAAATTCATAATTTTCCTCTCATTTTTGCTTCCCAAACCCGTAGCTAAGAGAGAAAAAAAGAGGAGAGAAAGAAATGGTCACCCCGGCTTCGTTTCTCGACCGTTTTCATCGTACCTTAGCTCGTTGTAAAGCTCTCGAGACGTACTTTCTACCCATCCCATCAATCGAGGTTTTCGTCCATTCTCTCAAGGCTTTAAGGTATGTTAAAGTTCAAAACCTAAAGCTTCAAATAGTGTTTTAATGGTGTTTTTGGTTGTAATCTTCCAATTCTTGCTCGGGAACTCGGAGATTTAGATCGAGGGAGTTGTTTTATGCATATTTAGAACTTTCCCTAAACCCTAGAATCGGGTTTGAGCCAAAAACCTTTTCCTTGAGTTATTCTCATTTTTCATGATGGTTAGGGTTTTGAATTTGATATGTTTTATGATTTTACTAAATTTTTCGGGATTGAACTTTAGACCTAAACCCTAAATCATGTTTACCCATTCATGATGCCAATCTCCAAAGTACCCGAAACTAACCCGGAATGTCTTTAAAGTGCTTAAAAATCCGGAAAACCAACTTCACCTTGAACTCCCCTAGGGCCGTGGGCTTCATGGGTGAATTTCCGGAGTGTTTTGTCTTTTATTTTAATATCGTGACGATCGTTATTCGATTTGGTTAATTAATATACTTTAGGTGTATTTTAATTATAGGCTTCGTGCATCGATCGTGATTTTTGGTCAACCGGTGATTCGGAGTTGGCTTCAATTATAAGGTGAGTTTAAAATGGTTGCGATTACTTTTATGTTTTCGAATTGCTTGACGTTTATGTTTGATCGAGGTTAAGAGGGTTAATAGACTTTAGAACTTTCCAAGAATGTATGTCATTTGGGAGTTAAGGAAAGTGCATAAGAAAAATTAGTTAAGATTGGTTGTTGTTTGAAGTAAGATGTTATAGGTGCATTAAGTTATATTCTCGAGGAGAATTAGATTCCGGAAATTGGAGAAGAGTATTAGATACTCCATTTATTTTGAGTGGTTATAAGAAACTTTGGAGAGATTCTTGTGTAGAATCAAGTTAGTACGATATTATTAGTGATGGGATTCGCTATTTGGTGCTACCAAAGGGGAGTAGTACGTATGGTGACTATGAGGTCACGGTGACAGTGAGGTCACGGTAAGTTTGTGATTGGTGACTGTGAGGTCACAGTATGTTTGTGATTGGTGACAGTGAGGTCACGGTATGGTTTGTGATTGGTGACAGTGAGGTCACGGTGTGTTTGTGATTGGTGACAGTGAGGTCACAGTATGTTTGTGATTGGTGACAGTGAGGTCACGGTATGGTTTGTGATTGGTGACAGTGAGGTCACGGTGTGTTTGTGATTGGTGACAGTGAGGTCACGGTATGGTTTGTGTATGGTGACAGTGAGGTCATGGTATGTTTGTGATTGGTGACAGTGAGGTCACGGTATGTTTGTGATTGGTGACTGTGAGGTCACGGTGACAGTGAGGTCACAGTATGTTTGTGATTGGTGACTGTGAGGTCACGGTATGGTTTGTGATTGGTGACTGTGAGGTCACGGTGACAGTGAGGTCACGGTATGTTTGTGATTGGTGACAGTGAGGTCACGGTATGGTTTGTGTATGGTGACAGTGAGGTCACGGTATGGTTTGTGATTGGTGACAGTGAGGTCACGATGTGAATGTGAATGGTGACAAGTGGTCACGGTTAAATTATGAAATGTGACAATGTGGTCACAATGTGAAATAACGTGTGGAATGACGTAAATGATAGAAATTTACTTTTTATTTACTTTGCTATTTACTTTGTTATGCTTTAGTACTATTTCGTTGTTTTATTACTTTATTTACGAGTTTGAATGTTTACTTTTCGAAATTACGATATTGTAGAATGGGATTGATTTTCTTATGTAAAGTACTTGGGAATATGAAATGGGTACTAAGAGCACAATAGGATTTTTGGACACATTTTTCGATATGGGATTCGGTCCATGGAAGTGCTTGCATCCATTTTATTCTCACTAGCATTTTTATGCTAATGTTGCTACACTTAAACTTTTTCAGGTAATACTCTTAGTAGGGTACGAGGTGGAGGAGATGGTGTTGCTTGATCACGAGTGGATGGCTTTCGGGACATGGACTTTATATGTATATGTTGGGGCATTCCACGAATGCTAGTTGAAACATTATATGTTGTTGTCTTTAAACTTATGTTTTGTGGCTAACGAGAGCCTAAGATTGTTGTACATATTATCGAGTCTATTTCTTTTGATTTTGTCATGAAATGGAGTATGTACATCTTTGTTTTTACTTTCTCTGAAATGGGCCCATGTAAACAGGTTTTGATAGTTCATATTTTAAACGGTTCCACGCCAAATTTTTATAAAAACAAAGTCTTCCGCTATTTATTCTGATTTAAAGAATTGAGAAAATTCGAGTCTTTACAGGGTATGTCTTTACCTTAGGTGGAGCAGTTGTGTCTTGGAAGTCATCTAAACAGACGTGTGTTGCATGCACTATGATGGAATCATAATTCATAACTTTAGATAAAGCTAGTGAAGAAGGAGAATGGCTAAGGAGTTTTCTAGAAAACATTCCATTATGGTCAAAACGTGTAAACGCTATATGTATCGATTATGATAATTTAGCTGCGTTAATGAAAGCTAAAAATACAGTTTACAATGGGAAGTCTAGACATATACAGTGTAAACATAACTCGATTAGATAATTACTCACTAATTCAATAATCTCAATAGATTATGTGAAATCAAAGGAAAATATTATTGATCCTTTAACCAAAGGAGTAACGAAAGAGCAAGTGTTGTATACATCGAGGGAAATGAGATTAAATCCTAAGAAATGAGTTATCTAGTGGAAACCTAACCTTGTTGACTGGAGATCCCAAGATCTATGTTTAATAGGCAAACTAAACCGGAATAACTCATAGTTAACACACTAAGACTTTTTAAGTCAAAACCCATTTCCATTAACAAGTTTGTGTATCTATGGATGTTAAGATAATATTGATACGTGGATATTTTGAGAATATATAAAATCAATAGTTATCTATATGAGAGAATAATTGGGTCGGTTCAATAAGAACAGTACAGGCTTGTGTTCTCTAAATCTCTCACGAACTGCAGGAACGAGTCCAGAACCAAAAAGGACTCAAACGAATAGAACTCAATAGAATGAGTTAAATTATGTGTGACAGATTGTTGTCTCAATTTATCAATAGAAGCAAAATTTAAGAAATACGTTTCACTATTTCTTCGGTAAATTCGATAGTCTATTACTAAGGAAGGTTTAAGTTCAAAAGACACCTATGCTGATGCATAACTTAACCAATGCTCTCAAAAGTGACAGAATTTTTGTTTTCATGTTTTCTGGGTTAACTTACTTTCATGTGGGGGATTGTTGTATTTTATACATTCAATAGTATAAAATTTAAGAGTGAAAGTAAGTGGAAGTGTAGAGAGAAATGTTAAAGTTGTGGTTTGTGGGAAAATAAAAAATTCACGTGTCCCACATTGGAAAGATCACAAATCTAACATCACTTTATATGTCCTACACTTGCACTTGGGTTGGGCCCTTTGGGGTTCAACAGATTTTGCGAGGGCCGAGCGCGCACCCAATGGGCTTTAGTCCACACGCTCGCTGCCCGCCCGCCTGACCCGATCCGGTCTGGCCGGGCCGGGTTTGGGCACGGGAACGGGTCGGTCGGTCTGATCCGATCATCTTTGGTAAAATGATATTCTTTTTATTTAAAGAATATTTATTTAATTTCTTTTTGAAATTCGAAAAACTGTAACAGCGGCTCATAAATGGCCATTGCCATTTCCGACGTCGTGGAACTGTTTCCGATCACCGGCTAATGTTTTAGGCGACTGGTTACTGTTTCCGATGACGTTACAGTCAGAATTAATTCTGGAATTTAATCCTAAAATTTAATTTGTTTTTGGGAGTTACTAATCTGTCTTCCTATAAATAGAGACGGACTCTTCACTCTCACAACACACCAGAAATCCATTCTTTGATTTCTCTCTTTCTCTCTTCGTTGTTCTTCGTTCTTCATTTTCTGTCAAACTTTTGAGGGCTGTTCTAGAGGGGTTCTACAAGGTTCTTGAATCTCTGGTTGTTGTATTCAAGAATGCTCCATTGAATCCTGTTGAGCCGAATTGCCGACGAACCATAAACAACCTGAGCGGGGAAATATCGACTTCAGGACAACGGCCTATCCGTGCTTTGGAGCTTTTAACAGTAATGGTTGTCTTTCAGTTTCTGTTTTAATTTGCTTGTTATAACTGATCTGTTTTTTCGTGTAATCAGTTTCAATTCAATACAAGTTCGATTATTTTTCAATTCCATCTTTGTTCCAACATTGTTATCAAGAAGGGTGGGGAGGTGGTGGTAGGTGGAATTCAAATTCCTAACAAAGAAGATGTATCAAATATACCAAAAACGATCTACAAAATTGAATTAAAATCAAAATATTAATACAAAACATTTACACAAAAATATTGAAAAAGTATAAAATATATTGAATGCAATAAAAATTATGAACAATTTATTAAATATACCAAAAACTGGGAAAAAAATACATTGGAAAAGAAAAAATATCAAAAGTATTAGACATACTTAATGTATGGAACTGTCAGAATGTCAGATGTGTCAGACTATACTCAATATAAGGAAATAAGAATTTTAGTACATTTAAAGTTTGAATAGTAAAAAGTGACTATTCTCTTAACTTTTAAAAAATATGACTATTCTATTGAACGTTGTCTCAAAAGTGGCTATCTTGATTCTTACCTCCCGTTATTTAAGCCGATAAAAAAAGGGGTTGATTATTTGTCATGTCATGTAATTTTTTTATATATTTGATCGAATCTGTACCCTATCTTATATGTTACAGTAGCTTCAAACCAAGAAGGGGGTGTTTGGTTGGGGGTTTGGGACATGGATGCCTGGGTTTCGTGATACCTGGGAGAGAAAAGTGTGGGTTTGTAATGCCTGAGTTTGTGAAGAATGTGTTTGGATTGTATGAGAATGAGAATGAATAGTGAAAATAATGTGAGTGTGTTGGAAAAGAGATGTCAAATCCAATAGTAACCTTAGGAATGTGATGTCAATCCATGTAAAAGGAAGGATGAAACAAACATGAGAATGACTTCACAAACTCATTCTCACATTCATTTCTCATTCCCAAACCTTCAAACAAACAATGACATAAATGAGAAAGAGAAAATACACAATTCCTTTTTACATGGGATTGTCATCACAAACTCATTCCCACGTTCATTTCTCATTCCCAAACCTTCAAACAAACACCCCGAAAAGACAATAAATGAGAAAGAGAAAATACACAATTAATAAAGAGGGAATAATAATAATGATGTCTGATACATTAATCGACTTGGTAAATGACTTTTGAACTGATTGACAACGTCTCCACATTAAATTCTCTCTTTTTAATGTGGAGACATATTCTCTTTATTTTTACAGCTGGAATAGCATGTTGTAAATTGGTCCTTTTTATTTTTATTTTTATTTTTTTAATTTTTTTTCTTCCGTTTCTTTGACCTTTACAGCTGGAATAACATGTTGTAAATTGGTTCCTTTATTTTTTTCTCTCAAATAATACAATTAAACTCCCCCACACAAAATCAAGCTTTATCAATACATCCTCTGCTGCTTCTTTTTTTCTTGGTTTAAATATAATTTTAGTTCCTATAAATTGTTATTTGTTCTATTTTAATTTTAAATTTTTTTAAATTGATCCTTATGATTTCTTATAAATGGTACCTATCATTAATAAGTTTAATAGAAATACTAATATAGCCCGTTAAATGATGATATGACATGCACGTTACATAGAGATTCAGGGATGATGATATGAACAATTAAGTACATATTCAAATATAAAATCAAGAAAAAGGGGCGTCAGGTCGAGTCAAATTTATTGTCAAGAGCATATTTATTTTGTATTAAGACTGAATTAGTGTTGAAATGTCTATGTCATCATCGCCTCTCTATGCAACATGTTCATCACGTTATCATTTAACGGGCCACATAATACATTTGCCTAATAAATTAATGCGAGAGACCATTCGTTAAATTGGTTATTATTTTTAGTTGTAATTTATTGCTTATTTAATTTTAACCAGCCATCATTGACTTTAATAGTAATAATAATAATAATATAAAAAAAAAGAAGCTATATTCACTAGCGTGCTTGTCCTTCATTCCTTGAGTGTGACTGTCACAGACTATTCTTTGCGTTGGAGTGAGGTATGTCTATCGAATTATTTTGTTTAATTTTATATTTAAGAGAGTTCATAATCTCACTCACTTATTATTATTATTATTATTATTTCTCTTACAGAAATAGAAATAGAAATGGAAATTGTAAATTCCATTGCAGCTAAAATTTCAGAGTATGCTATTGATGCAATCGTCCATCAGTTGGGATATTTAGTTCATTACAACAGAAACATCAAAGACTTGGAAAAACAAGCTGAAGACCTGGTGTCGGCTAGAACTCGTGTTAAGAGTTTGATTGATGAGGCTCAAAATCAAGGAGACACTATTTATGAGCATGTCCGCGCTCAGTTGAAGGAGGTGGAAAAGATTATTGAAGATATCAAAGAGAGAAACTTTTCAAATGTTTCATGTTTCAACTTGTTCCAGCGCTACCGCTCAAGTAGGAAAGCAAAGAAATTGAGAGATGAGCTTTCTGAGTTCAAGGCGAATCTGGATAAGCTCGATAAAGTTGGTTATCGTGGACCTCTTCCGTGGATGGAGTCTGATCCAGGAGATCTATCTTTTGAATCAAGAACTCTGATCATGGATGGCATTATCAAGGCACTGCAAGATCCCCATATCTACATGATCGGTGTGCATGGCATGGGAGGTATTGGCAAGACAACTCTGGTCAATAAAATTGCATCTCAAGTAACTAAATCTAAATTATTTGAACCCGTTATTATGGCTGTCGTCGGTCAGAATCCCCAAGTCCAAAATATCCAAGAACAACTTGCTGACAAGCTAGGATTTGGATTTAAAGAAAAAACTGAACAAGGAAGAGCAGTTTCATTATGGAATAGGCTACAACAGGAGGAGAAGATCCTCATTATTATTGATGATGTATGGAATGGTCTTGATTTTAAAAAAGTAGGAATTCCAATTCCTTCTACTCACGATCGTAAAGGAAGTAAGATCATTATCACATCTAGATCTCATTCCATATTATTCAACGACATGAGTATTGAGAAGAATTTCAACGTCCAAGATTTAACTGAAGACGAGTCATGGAATCTTTTCAAGAACGAGGTGGGCGAATCTATTGAGACCAATAACCAATTCAAGGAAATGGCAAGAAAGATAACAAACAAGTGTGGAAAGCTACCCCTTGCACTTGTTTTAGTTGCAAAGGCTTTAAAAGGAAAGAGTTCGGCTGTCTGGAAAGATGCCTTACGACAATTGAACAATCCTGCAAGCCAAGGAATTCATGGAGTTAGCAAAGAAGCATATACTTCTATTAAATTGAGCTATGATCATTTAGAAACTCGAGAAGCAAAGACACTGTTTTTACTTTGTAGCATGTTTCCAGATGATTATAAGATTCTTGTAGACCATCTGTCAAGATACGCTAGAGGTTTGGAATTTCTAAATGGTGTCCATACTCTGGAGGCAACAAGAAACAGAATTGTAAAGTTGATTGATGATCTCAAATCTTCTTGTTTGCTTCAAAAATCTGAACCAACAAGGTATGGCCATCTATATGTGAAAATGCATGATGTAATTCATGATGTTGCCATCAATATTGCATCAAAAGATGATCAAATGTGTACATTAAGCTATTATGGGAAGGGGTTGAATAAAGTGCAAGATGAGAAGACTGATAGACATTACACTGCCATTTTTGCAAATTATGTAACTTTTAAAGATCTTCATGAGGAATTGAATTTTTCAAAACTCAAGTTGTTGACATTGCTTGGCAAAGATAAATCCTTACAAATTCCTGAAGATTGTTTTGAAAGAATGGGAAATCTCAAAGTTTTACACTTGAAAAGAATGAGTTTTTCGCCATTGCCATCATCTTTCAATCATTTAGCAAAACTTCGAACGTTGTTGCTAATTAATTGTCATGTGGAGAATATTGATATGATTGGAAAGTTGAAAGACCTAGAAATTCTTGATTTCTCAGAATCAAATATCACGGAGTTACCTTTGAGTTTGAGTCAATTATCAAGACTCAAGCAACTGAATGTTTTAATGTGTGAGCAACTCAAGGTAATTCAGCCTGGAGTTATTTCAAGAATGACAAAATTGGAAGAATTATTTTTAGATGATACTTTTAATGATTGGGAAGTGGGAGAATCCAACAATTGTGAGCAGAAAAAAGCAAAAGTAAGTATTTCAGAATTAGGTAGTCTACGTTGCCTTACTTGTCTATATTTATACATTCCAGATGTTAGATCTCTTCCAAAAACTCAAGTCTTAAACAACTTGGAATTGGAACGCTTTCATATTGTTATTGGCAAGACAGAGTGTGATTATTCTTATAGTGACTTCGAGAAAATATTGCATATTAAAACAGACTCAAGAAATGATGTTTGGAAGGAATTACAGTTATTGGAGAGATGTGAAGTTCTGGGTTTGGAAGGCACATGTGGTGTGAGAAATGTTGTTTCCAAATTAAAAACAAGTGTTCATCTGAGGTATCTGGAACTTGAGAATAATGAAGAAGTTGAATATTTAGTGAGTGAATTAGATGATCCAAATCATGATGCCTTTTCAATTTTGGAGACATTGGTTCTTTCGGGAATGATGAAATTGGTGACCATAATAATAATAAATGAAGGGTACTCTTTCAAAACTTTTAAAGTTTTTGAAAAGTTGAAAGAATTGAAGATCGATGGTTGTGATAAAATGAAGTATTTATTCCCGGTTTCAATCATTAAGGGTCTTTCAAATCTTGAAAGTATTGACATAAGTCATTGTAAGATGATGGAAGCAATTGTGGTGCTAATGGAAAATGAGGCACCGGTAGATAATAAGATGGAGTTTAGACGACTGAGACACTTACATTTGTGTACCTTATCTAAATTGAAGAGCTTTTGTGGTAAATTAATGAAAGCGAAAGGATTAATCGAAAGTAAAAGCAGTGAAATTGTGGAACTAAAAGAAGAAGAAGATCGAGCAAACTCTATCGCACCATTCCATTGTCAGGTATCTTTGCTTCATTACTCTTAATTCTTAAATTTTAATAAAAAAAAATAAAAACAAATGCTAAAGAGGGCAAATTAGGTATAAACAAAAAAATAATATGATGAATGAGCTAAAAAACATTAGAAATTTGGGAAATTTCATTGGGCAGTAAATTTTGATGTAATATTTGTAAAAATGGCAACTCTATAAACTATTTGTATATATAGAAATTTTTACCATGTTAATCAACAATTAAAAGTGATTAGTGTATATATCAATATTAAATACTGTAAAAATATGTAATTCAATATCTAACATTGATTCATCCAATCAAAATTACTATGTATAAATATTTTTTAGAACTTCTATTTTTACAAATATTAATAAAAAATTTACTAAACTTCCATCTGCCCCTAAAAATTTTAGATAGGCTAAAAAACCATGGTATATAACCTGCATATAGCCTAAATAGGTAGGATTATCTCTTGTTTTACGATAGGATTAGGTCCATAAATTACAATTGGTTTGAGCAGGTAATTGCATTGCATCCTTCATGCTTTTCTTCTTCCCTTTTGCTTAATTTGACCTTCAAAGTTCCAACTTAATTGTAATTAAGTAGTTTGATCATTCTCTCTACAACCTTAACTTTTAGGGGCAGAGACTAAAATAACATAAAATAAAATGTTATTTTAGAATAAACAAAAAATAATAACACAAGTGGAATATATTAAAATATGTCATTTGAGTCATTTTCTGCAACTTTTAAATTATATTATAAAAATTATCTCAAATAACATATTTTTTATATGTTTTTATATTTATATAATTACATTTAATGTTTTACTTAAATAGCAGATTTTATATGTATATTTTTATTTATATCTTAATTTTTAGCATTTTACTTAAATTGAGTATTTATTTTTCATTATTTAGATGTCAATTATTCTAACCCAAAACAAACATCACAGCATTTCAAATAAAATTAGATATTTTAGTATTCATTTTGTGAGTAATGTCGTGGTGCGCGTAAGCTGGCCCAAACACTCACGGTATAAAAAATTTGTGAGTAATAATATTTTTTATTGTTTTTTTTTAGATATATCATTGTCTGAATTTAATAATAAACTAAAAGTTAAGGTAATTTAATAAGCCATGCTTGATGATTTTTTTTCCTTCAAAGATTTACATCAAAATTATTGCAATTAATTTAAGATTGAATTAAATCCACCAATTAGAATTTCTTTTGGTAGGAAATTGCTTGCATCCTTAAATGTTTTTATTAATTTTTATTGTATTTAATAAATATGTGGATTTTTATAATGTATTAGAAATAAGATACTTATGAAAGTAAGGAGAAACTTCTCCTTACCCGTGAGGAGACAAGTATTTTCCTTTCCCTTTTGCTGAATTGATCTCCAAAGTTCTAATTTAATTGCAATTAGTTAGTTTGAACATTCTCTCGATCCAACCTTAACTTATAATGATCTTAGTACTGTTTAATTATATTACAAAAATGGTCTCAATTAGTATATTTTAAATTTATATCATTACTTTTACTTCATTTTTAGTTATAATAGTTGATTTCATATGCGTAATTTTATTTACTTTTAGTGTATTTTTGACTTAAAGAGCAGATTTGTTTTTCAATAATTTTTTGAAATTAAAGCAATACATTATGTAAATAGAAATAGATTATCTAAATAAAATTAATAATTAGCTCGTTATAAAATGAGCATTTAAATTCTAAAAACTTGTTTAGTTGTTGAACCCAAAAAAAGAAAAGTTAAAAATTTTAAATTAATTTTTTTTTGTTAAATAGTTTGTTGAAATAGAAATAATATGCTATTTTGGTAATCTCCTTTCATATGAGAATTATTTATTTATTTATTTATTTTACAGATCACATTTCCTAACTTGCAGTCCGTGAGTATTTTGTGGGTAGAAAATGTATGGCATGATCTACTAATTGGAAGTACCCTTGAGAACCTTTCTCTTTGTGGTTGTGTGGAAATAGAAAGTGTTTTCATAGTGAAAAACAATCAAACATCAGAAGACGTATTTAGATGGGTGCCAAAGTTGGAATTCTTCAGGCTTTGCTATCTACCAAACTTGAAGCATGTGTGGAATAATAATGATATTCCATATGGACTTCTAATAATCTTCCAAAGTTTGAGGAAAGTTAAGTTGGATTCGTGCCCACAACTTAAAACACTTTTTCCACATTCTCTCACCAAACATCTTCAACAACTTCAACACATATCCATATACCAATGTGGAATTTTTGAGATATTTGGTAAGGAAGATTCAGAGTTGGACTCAAAGGTATGATACATTTACGTTTTTTTTTCAATCTCTCATATTATATTTACATAGGGTTCATTGATGATCATTAACAGATACTGTAATAGTAATCAGCTACATGGGGATCAATTTAATTGAAGTAATTAGTCATTAAATTATATGAAAAAATTACTGTATTGTCCTCATCATTAACAAATTACATTATTACTGAAATTTCTCTTTTGAAGAACGCAATTTTATTACCAACAATTTTACCACTTGCAGGTTTCATTTCCTAGCTTAGATTCATTGGAAATTGAGGATGTTAATAACTTGAAGATAATATGGCACAACCGATTGATTGTAGATGATATGTCCAATCTTCGATATGTAAAGTTGGATAAATGTAAGAGCCTAAAAAATATTTTCACCTCCAATGTGATGAGTGCATTGAAACAACTCGACGAATTACATATACAAAATTGTGATTTATTAGAACAAGTGTTTGAAATTCATCAAATGATCGAGCCAAAAGAACATTGTGAGGTTGCATCCATCAACTTAAGAAAATTAGTTTTACATAACCTACCAAGCTTGAAGCATGTTTGGAGCAATGATCCATTTGATGAGATGTATAAGTTTCAAGATCTAAATGATGTGGAGGTTACTGAATGTCCAAAACTTGTAACTCTTTTTCCACCCTCCATAGCAAGAGACCTTCCACACCAACTCCAATGCTGGCATGCAGATTTTATGGATGTAACTTTTATGAAGCAAGAACCTTCAAGTGCAAAGCTCAATTCGATCATGGTATATTTATCAGAATTCCTTTATTGATCATTTCATGGATATTATGGCATTTCTTTGATTTTTTTAAAACAAATTTTTCGGCTGTGTTTACTTAACACTGACCATGCCATAAGATTAACGTTTAATCTCACTAAATTGTATATTGTTTTTCAGGATGCATTTATAGGGTTGAAAGAGATGGAATTAGTTGGTGAAAAAGTGATTAGGGAATTACGTCGTCTTAATCTTTCAAGTGATTTATTCCCTGCACTTAAAGTTCTGAAAGTGAAGGATTTGCATAATTATAAAAGAGTAGAGGAATATGAAGAATCCTTGATAGAAATATTTTCAAAGGAAGAGAATCAGGGTATAAGCTCTAACACGATTCAACCATTATTCGATAATTTAGAAGTTGTTGAGGTAAGAAATTGTAGCAGATTAAAGACTATGGTGATATCGTCTTCATTCTCTTTTCAAAACCTGAAGAAACTAACCATATATAAATGTCATCGATTGATAAACTTGTTGGGGCTTTCTGTGGTGAAAACTTTGTTGTGTCTTAAAGAAGTGCGACTAGATGAATGCAATAGTATGAGTACAATACTTGCAAAAAGAAAGGATGAAAGAGAAGTGGATGAAATTGTTTTCAGTGAATTGGAAATTTTGACACTTCATAATCTACCAAATCTCAAAATGTTCCAAAGTGCTGAATGGAGAATTAGATTTCCAAAGTTGGAAACTATAGAAATCGTGAATTGCCCAAAAATGATGAGCTTCTCTCTTGGAGTTGTGTGCACACCTCTATTGCAATTTATTAGAGTTATGGATAAAAATTGGAGGATAAAGAAGGTTTGGGAAGGCAATATTAACGACACTATCCGGCAGTTTTATGAGGAGGATGTATATTGTTTTCATGAAGTCAATTCTTCTGATTAATTTATTTACTAATTGTCTTAACATATATTGTGCTTTTATTTTTATGATTAACTAATGTCGAATTGGAGTATTAATGAACTTTCGTACCTATTATTCGAAAGCTATGCAAAGTTATTTGGTCATACAATACAATACAATCCTTCGATTTTATAAGTTGAATCTTCTTTTCCAGTAGAAGATTTTATAAGGACACCAGATGAAATGTTCATAAACCGATAAAGACATAGGCCTATGTTGAGTGTAGAGAGATTCAGTCAAGTATATGGTTGCGTTTTTTTTTAAATATATGTGATAACTTTAACTTGGATCATCTTGCACTAATTTTCAATTATAGGTATACAATCATCTTCTGTTCTTGTGCTTGTGATTATTTATTTTTAATTTCTAAAATGGTTTTCCACATAAATTTGGTCTATGTTTCAACATCATCCTTTCTCTGTTATTTATTTCAACAAAGGGCTTAGAATTTCAAACAACTTTATTTTAAAATTTAGATTTTTTTATGTTTAGTTCTAGGAAAATTTGTTTCTGGTCTATAGTGCCAAATTTTGCAAAGATATTGAAGTTTTTAATTATGCTTCATGTGTTGTAAAAAGTTCCTTACAACTTGATTATTGGAGGAGCAGTTTTGTTTTCTCCAAGCATTTTAACAAACATGAAGAAAGAATTTGGGGACTTTAATGATCATTTGATTAGAGTAAGTGAACTTTTCTCGTTTATCATGTAAATCTCTGGTTGATGTAGAATATTCTTCTTGATCACTTCATTTGTTTCTTCTTTATTATTTAGCAAAATCTTTTTTGTTAGCCTGCATGATTTATTTCTCTTATCCTAGTTTTTAATAAGGAAATTAATCACAAAACTATTTTGTTTTCTTCTGGGTATACTATGAATTTGTTGATTAATAAAAGCTTGCTATTTTTTAGGGGCGGTTGCAAATCAAGAAATAATAGTTTTTTTTAACGGCAACATTAAATAGTTTTAAGTGATTCTATATTTATAAATATTGCATCAAAATATGTCACCCAATGAAATTTTCCTATTTTATAATATGCTACTCGTAGCAATCATTAATGGGTTATGAAAGCTTGCCATATGATAAAGACATAATTAATGGGTTTATGAAAGCTTGCCATTTGATAAAAATATAATTTGGTTAGTTATTTGGTGATGATCATATTTAGCAAATATAAATTTACAAGGACACTAACGAGTAGGAAGCTATTGTGAGAGGGGTTAACAAAAAGAAAATTGTTTATAGCATCTTACAATATCAGATGAGTTAGGAATATTATTATCCTTCATACTTAGAGATCCAAGTTTAATTATTGAGTGATTTGGTGCATCTTTGTGATGATATTTTATGTGATGTCCTATTAAAAATGATCTTATGAGTAATGAGTAATCCTTTTTTATGATGCTAAATGTAGATGATGAGTGTATGTTAAAGATCTTTATGAACTCGTTTGCTTATTTTTGCTTTACTAATTTAGTAAGCATTAGAATATGATGCACTAATCCACAAGTTTGACTGTTAAATGTGGTTTACTTTTGTACTTATCTATCTTACAAATAACTTTGTTTTGTTGGTTTAGCCAAAACTTCATAAAGCTTGAGGAGAAGATAAGTCTAAAAGAGTGGGGAATCAAAATCATTGAAGATGATGAAGCAAAGGTTACTATGAAAAAAAGAAGCTCAATATTTAGACTAGCAAGAAGGGAGGAGATGTGATTCTAGTTTTCTGTTTCCTTGTCAATGTTCTTTTTCATTTACTTCTGTTTTATTATTGTAAGCCTTATTTTTTTTAGCATAATACTTGGCCAATCAAGACAAGTTCCTTAAAGAAGATGATGACCGATATTGAAAGGTAGTTTCAAGTATTATGAAAAAGAGAAAAAACCATCTATCATAGTTGTACATGGATGAAACTTGGGAAATTTATAGATCTTTCAAGGATGTTGTGTAATTGATCAAGAAAATAAACTGTCTATTATGAATGATTTGATGAAGTAATTGAATATGTAAAGTAGTTTTAGGTTTGTGTCGTATTATATTTACATTTCAGGTTTATGTCGTATTGTATTTATATTTCTTAGCCGTTTGTCCTACTTCAGCTCTTGCTGCTCAATTGAAGTGGCAACTTAGACGACCTAATGTGAAGAATGTTTTTTCCTACATTTGAGAGCTTCGAGAAAAGGCATTTGCAAACCTTTGATTTTGTGCCTTCCCTTGCTGATTTTTCACGAGGAATGTGTTTGCCATGTTGGTGGATAAGTGACTTATCTGCTTCTCTATGTTTATGACATTATTATACATGCGAATGATCCTTCATATGTTTCACTTGAGAAATTGTATGGAAAAATTACTTTTACTGTCCTAAATGTCTAAGATATTTTTCTTATAAAGTAACACATTTCATAAAACAAATTATGAAACGTTGCCTAAATTTCTCTCTAAAAACACAATTTTATCAATACAAAAAAACTGTCAAAATGCGACCAGAAATTTGCGACCAAACAAAAGTGGTGGTTTTTTGGTGACCACCTGGTCACTTTCTTTGAAGGTTGACTTTAAGTGACCATCTGGTCACTTTTTTTGCGACCACATTGCGACCAAAAGCAGAAGTAGTCATAAAAAATGGCGCGAAAGAAGCAACCAATTGGTCACCTAAAAAAACGACCATTTGGTTGCAGTTTTGTGACTAAAATATGTCTTGGTAGCAAAAAATGGCGCGTAATTTTGGAGGGAAAAAAGCTACCAAGTGGTCACAATTAAAAGTGACTATCTGGTCGCAAGTTTTGTGACCTTTATTAAGCAGTGGTGGCTTAAAATTTTGGCGGGAATTAAGCTACCACGTGGTCACATTAAGAAGTGACCGGATGGTCGCAAATTATGTGATTTTATGTGACCAATAATTTATAAAAAATTTGGTGGGATAAAAGCTACCAACTGGTCACCAAAAAAGTGACCATCTGGTCGTAAATTCTGACTTGATGTGACTCTGGGCAGTGAGGAAAATGGAGAGAAAATGCGACCATATGGTAGCAAAAATACTACCATCTGGTCGCAAATGAGCAGAGGAGTCCATTATAAAATCCCTCCACCCATTGTTTGTTAGCATTAAGAAAAAAGAAAATGAGAGAGTGGATGTATGTTCGTTTGATAGACGGGTATTTGAACGATGAGTTCGTGGCCGGGGTTGAACAGTTTGTTGAGTTTTGCATGACAATTGTCTATTATGAAAAGTATGGTGGAAAGCTACGTTGCCCGTGTAGGAAATGCGACAATAGGAGAATCATACCGGTTACAGAGTTGAAGGTGCATCTTTATAGTCGGGGATTTGTGCAGAATTATTATCACTAGGTGTTTTAGGGGGAAACACAGGAAATGTTCGACGCTGCATTACAGGAATCGAGACGATATGAAGGTAGCAGCTTGAATGTAGAGGTTGTTGACGAAGAACGGAATGATGAACAACAGTATAGTCAAATGCAGCAAATGATACTTGATGGTGCGGGGTATGGGGGCAATGAAAATTTCCGTGAAAGTTTAAACGTAGACGAAGATGAATGGGTTGTAGAAGAGGAAATGAATCCGGATGCACGAAAGATGCACGAGATGATAAAGACGACCCGGTAGACCATTGTATGCGATGGGTGTGAGGTAAGTCAACTTGTCACTTGCTCTGAACTTTTAAATATAAAGGCGCGATGACAACATACCCTGGTAGAGGATTTGATGCGATTGCATCGTGGTTTTGTCGATGTGCTCCAGAAGAAAATAATATGCCCCACAGTTTGTACAACACGAAAAAGCTAGTGGAGGGACTTGGATTACCCGTGGAGAAAATAGATTCATGTCAAAACGGATGCATGATTTACTGGGATGTGGATGAGGACCTGCATCATTGTAAATTCTGTTTTCTTCCAAGATACAAACAAGGGAAACGCAGCCTGATTCCGAACACCCGCATGTTCTATTTACCCGACCCCACCACGTCCGCAACGGTTGTATGCATCGGATGTGACGGCCTCGCACATGAGATGGCATCACGAGCATTCACAGGGTGAAGGTGTTATGAGACATCCCTCAGATGCTGCGGCATGGAAGCATTTAAATAATTGTCATCCAGATTTTGCACAAGATCAGAGAAACGTTAGATTGGGCTTATGCATAGATGGCTTCAAACCATTCGGGGCATCCGGGGCACAATATTGATTTGGCCATCATGGTAACCCCGTATAACTTGCCTCCCTCGATGTGCATGCGAGACCCTGTGATTTTTCTAACGTTGATCGTACCCTGGGCCGAAAAGTCTAAAACGCAAACTGGATGTGTATTTGCAACCACTTGTTGCAGAGTTGAAAAGGTTGTGGGCTGACGGTGTTATGACTTACGACATTTCGAAGAAACAAAATTTCTTGATGCGCGCCGCGTTAATCTGGACGATCAGTGACTTCCCTGCGTATTCAATGTTGTAAGGTATGTTGATCTTTAATTGCTTTCATATACATTTTTGAGTCTGTGTTTAGCTTTTGTTATTGCTTTCCTTAGTCAGTGTAGTTAATTATGTGAACCTTAATTTCCTCCTCTTAAAGGATGGAGTACGGCGGGGACATACGCATGTCCACATTGCATGCTAGACACAGATGCATTTTATCTCAGAAACGGTCGGAAAACTTGTTGGTTTGACTGTCACCGTCGATTTTTGCCGTTGAATCACACTTTCCGTTCAAACGGCAGTGACTAAAAGAAGGGTCGACGAGTAAGAAAACAAACTCCCTCGACCATGTATAGTGGAAGATAAATTCTTCACGGTATAAATGCTATAGGGATACAGAAGATTACAGTGGAAGGTGCAGAGAGTGCAAACAATGCGGCTGGGAAAAACACGGGTTGGAAGAAACGGAGTATTTTTTGGGATCTACCGTATTGGGAAGATCTACTGATTAGACACAATCTTGATGTAATGCATATCGAGAAGAATTTTTTCGACAACATTTTCAATACGATTTTGAACATTCCGGGAAAAACGAAGGACAATTTGAAGGCACGTTACGATATACACGAGATATGTCACCGTCCTGAGTTGGAGCTTGACGACAATGATAATTACGCAAAAGCAAAGTACATGTTTACGACGGATGAAAAGAAAACATTATTTGAGTGGATCAAATCCATCAAATTCCCGGACGGATACGTTTCGAATTTGAGTCGGTGTATAGACAGTAAAAAACATATCATGTTCGGGATGAAAAGCCACGACTGTCATATATTCATGCAACGATTGATGCCCGTCGCATTCAGACCGTTCCTAGAGAATAGACATTGGGAGCCGCTTGCCCAGTTGAGTGTTTTTTTCAGGGACTTGACATGTACAGAGCTGACGGAAGCTACTGTCGCTTCAATGAGTTCCAAGATCACCGTTATTATTTGTAAGTTGGAGCGAATGTTCCCACCTGGCTTTTTTGACTCCATGGAGCATCTTCCATACGAGGCATTCTTAGGGGGTCCCATACATTACCGTTGGATGTACCCATTTGAAAGGTAAGCACAGTTATTTTGTAATGTACGCGTATAAATCAGTACAGTGATCATCGACTGTAAATTATGTTTTGTACCCACAGTACTTACGCTGGTTGAAAAAGATGGTTGGAAATAGATCACGAGTAAAAGGATCTATCCGTAGTGCGTACTGACGCAAGAGACTACCACATTTTGTTCATACTACTTTGATCAACACATTGCAGAAGCGCTTTAACTGACGAAACGAAACATTGTCAAAAATTTACTTGAAGGTGTTGACATGAACGACTTGCCGATTTTTACCGAACCTGGCATGACAGTTGGAAGATCGGTCGTGGGCCGTTGATGATTCCGAGTATCACGTAATGCGGACATACATATTATGCAACTCACGCAGAGATCGAGCCTTACATAGAGTGAGTTTGTAACTTAACATTATTTCATCGCATAAACAATTACAAACTATTTGCTAACTATTTTTGTAACATACGATTATTTCTAAACGTATACGTTCGAATGACACGAGTTGGTCTTACGACGCCGAGGAGGGGTCAATAATCGACAAAGAGTTTCGTTCTTGGTTCAGTGCATACGTGAGTTATTTTAAATTGTCAAAAAACCGTTGCATTATGTTGAAACAATTACTATCTTCCTAACATTACGTATGTGGACAATGACACAAGTTGACTCCCTACATTACCTGGTGGATGATCCTTGCATCATTTCTTTGGCAAAGGGACCTGGACGGATAGCAAGGTCGTATGGTGGATACGCTTGGAACGATTCTGATTTCAAACGAAGGCGCATTTAGTGAACAGGGTAACAAACAACAGTGGTGTTTGCATAAAGGTCACGTGTTCGGCACAAACGAAGACGATTACTTCAGAGTAATCGATGAGATTCTTGAGATTCAATACGCAAGTCCGATGCTAAAACGCATTGTTCTGTTCAACTGCACATGGTTCGAGACAACCAGGCGGCGAGTCCGTAAGATTGATCATTTACAAATCGTTGAGGTAAACAAGTCTAAGCATATGCGCACCGATAGGTTCATCCCTGGCTTCACAAGGGATTCAAGTTTATTACCTGAACTATCCGATTAATAGACGAGATCCGGCCAGTTTGGTTAGTTGTTTGTAAAGTTAAACCACGCCAGGTAGAAGAAAACTTGTCCGAGAAAGACGACCATGCAGAGGAAGCTGTTGCTTTTCAAGAAGATGAGATAAGATCTCGTGCAATCGATGATGGTCAGAATGCAAAATACTATTCGTCCTTTGAACGATGGAACGATAACATTGCATGATGATGATGATACAAATGCTTCCACTTCTCACGCACGTGACATTGATGCTGAATTTATTCGAGGCGATGAATTTGATGAAGAAGAAGAAGAAGAAGAAGAAGAAGACTTTATGCAGACGATGATGAATAAGATATTTCATTAACTTGATTATTCAAATGTGTGTGTATGTGTTTAATTAATTAAAACTATTTCTTTTAAGGAATGATTAAAAAAAAAAAAAAATAAATAAAAATATATATATATATATTTGCGACCATGTGGTCGCAATTTCACACAAAAGGTGACCACATGGTAGTAATTTAGAAGGGAAAGGCGACCAAATGGTTGCATTTTTTGAAAAGTATAATTATATTTTTTTTTAAAATATAAGTGAAATGGCGACCATATGGTCGCAAATATAAGCGGTAAATTTAAATTTTCATGAAATTTATGGCGGTGAATTTAAAGATTACGACCATCTGGTCGCAATATTTGACAGTGAATTTCATTATTGCGACCAGATGGTCGCAATTATTGATGGGACTCGTGATATGACAAATTTCCTGGATCATGGCAAAGTGGCGACCATATGGTCGCTTTTCCAAGAAATGCTACCATATGGTCGCAAATATCTCAAGAAATGCGACCATTTGGTCGCATTTTCCCCAAAGACGCGACCTTTCGTTTCTTGTCATTATTACATATTTGCGACCATTTGGTCGCAAAATCAGATTTAAAATCAGATCCCTTTTCCTTTCCCCCGTTTCTTTTCTTCCTTTCTCTTTTTCTTTCTCCCTTTTCTTTCTTTTCTCTCTTTCCCCCGTTCCGTTCCCCGTTCTTTTTTCCCCGTTCCTACCCCACCCTATTCTAAACCTAAACACCCTAAACCTCCAATCCCAGTTTCTATTACGAGGTTAGTTTCGTATCGTTTTAAGTTATTTTTAGTTAGTTTTAGTTTAAGTTTTAGTTTAAATTTAATTAGTTTAGTTTAATGTTGTTAATTTCATTAATTTTAGTTTAATTAATGTAATTTAGTTTAATTAAGTACTTAGTTTACTTAAGGTTAATTAATCTAATTTCGTTTACTTTAATTAATTGATACATTTTAGTTCAATCAATCTAATTTTAATTTAGTTTAATTTAATTAATTTGTTTAGTTAAGTTTAGTTTTTATTAATTAATGTTAGTAATTAAATTTAATTAATGTTAGTTAAATTTAATTAATTTTAGTTTAGGGTAATCTAATAGTTGAAATCTTCATTAGTTAGTTTACTTTAATTAATTTCTTAGTTTAGTTTATTTTTGTTTTAATTAATTAATGTTAGTTTAATTTAATTAATTTTAGTTCAATTAATCTAATTTATTTTAATTCTTCATTACTTAATTTAGTTTAATTCAATTAATTTTAGTTTCAATTAATCTAATTTTAATTTACTTTAATTCAAATTAAATAATTAGTTTATTTTAGTTTTAATTAATTAATGTTAAGTTTAATTTAATTAATTTTAGTTCAATTAATCTAATTTATTTTAATTCTTCATTACTTAATTTAGTTTAATTCAATTAATTTTAGTTTTAATTAATTAATGTTAGTTTAATTTAATTAATTTTAGTTCAATTAATCTAATTTTAATTTACTTTAATTCAAATTAATTAATTAGTTTATTTTAAATTATTTACTTAATTTATGTTAGTTTAATTTAATTAATTTTAGTTCAATTAATCTAATTTATTTTAATTCTTCATTACTTAATTTAGTTTAATTTAATTAATTTTAGTTCAATTAATCTAATTTTAATTTACTTTAATTCAAATTAATTAATTAGTTTATTTTAGTTTTAATTAATTAATGTTAATTTAATTTAATTAATTTTAGTTCAATTACTCTAATTTTAATTTACTTTAATTCAAATTAATTAATTAGTTTATTTTAAATTATTTACTTAATTTATGTTAGTTTAATTTAATTAATTTTAGTTCAATTAATCTAATTTATTTTAATTCTTCATTACTTAATTTAGTATAATTTAATTAATTTTAGTTCAATTAATCTAATTTTAATTTACTTTTATTCAAATTAATTAATTAGTTTATTTTAAATTATTTACTTAATTTATGTTAGTTTAATTTACATTATTTCATTAATTAATTAATTAAATTTATTTCAATATTTTACTTACGTAATTAGTATTAAATTAGTTTATTTTGGTTGTAGGATTATGACCAGGCGACGACTTCCCCTCCCCAGGTCGACGAGCCTTGGCGACGCGGGTGACGAGGGGTCTCCCAGACGCCCTCGCCGCCGCCGACGATGCGGACTGACTACAGAGGAGTTGGACATCCTCTTGATTCGAGAGACGGGACTTGCTGCCACGCTCGATGATGCAGTCCTTGAGAGAGTCTGCGACACCACGACTGCCGCAGGACTCCCTGGCCACGACTCCCGGCTTAGCATCCGGGTCTGCGTCCGGGTCTGCATCAGGGTCGGATCCAGCTGGCCCCTCCACTTCATGCACGCAGCCGTCTCAGATCCCTAGGTGGTGGCCCTTCAACATCGACGCCTCCTCCGCCACCCCCCGCCCCTCCACAGTAGTTCTAGGATGCTTTCGTCTGTATAAAACGTTTTTTTTTGAATATTTGATATATATATTTTTTATTTTAATTCCAATTTTTTGTAATTAAATTTTATTAATTAATTAAATAAATAATTAATAATTAATAACTAATTAACTAATTATTGAAATTTAAATTTAAAAAAAAAATTCTTAAATGCGACCATATGGTCACTTTTAACGCGACCATCTGGTCGTATTTTGACTGAGTCTAAAAGTGACCATTTGGTCACATAACTTACGACCATTTGGTCACTTTTGTATGTGACCAATTGGTCACATATCTTTCACATAAATTACGACCAGATGGTCACGTTTAGGGCGACCATCTGGTCGTATTTTAACTGAGTCTAAAAGTGACCATTTGGTCACACAAAATACGACCATTTGGTCACTTTTTTATTTGACCAATTGGTCACTTTTTAGGCGACCATCTAGTCGTATTTTCAAAATGTTGACTTTTTTGCAACCAAAAATTTATGGTCGTATATTTGTGACTATCCGGTCACACAAATTCTGGACCGACCAGCTCTTTGGCCACCACTTATTTTGTCGCTTTTTTGGTCGCATTATAGACAAAAAAACGACCATTTGGTCGCAATTTCATGGTCGCAAAATTGATAGTTTTTTTTGTAGTGTATTACTGACAATGAATGATGATTTACCCCTAAATAGACTGTCTAACTGTCTATCTCTCTTGCTCGGTGTGCTCGTTACTCGTTTAGCTCGGCAACAAGCAAGTAAGTAATTTTTCCTCTGCGTTTCGTTTCTAACCTAGGTGACCAGAGCTTGGGGATTTTGTTTAGTTAGTAAGGGAGTAGGCGGGGGGGGGGGTAGGGTGGGAATAGATTGTAGTGAATTGTGGGAGTTTCTAAGGAAAGCTATCTTCTCAAAGTAAAATCTTCAAAAGGATGGAGTTCCAGAGCAAAACCCTTTCTAAGGATGAGGACGGTAGTTCGGGAGTTCGCTCGAAAGAACTGGTGTACCAAGGGTTTCGATCACTCTGTTAGATCCAAGGCACGTCTTCATCAAGCTCTCGAACAAAGAAGATATGCACCAAAAAACAAAGAGAAGTTTTTGATTGAGGGATTGATGTTTAGGGTTTTCTGTTGGGAGCCATGATTTGCCTCTCGCAATGGTGATCCAATGGGCCTATTTGGGTATCGCGACCCCATCCGCCTATTGTCTTCTTCTTTGAGTTTCGCCTGTTTTCTATCGTCTCTACTTTCGGAATTGGCCTGACCCTTGAAGGTCCTACGAAGCTTGTCTCACGCCCCTCTCTCACAATAAAGCTAGGGTTTGTGTAGAAATCTGGTCTTCTCAAGGAAAACCTCCCAAATCGTGTTTTGATTGGATCTACTGTATGTATGGATCACTAGCAAGAAATCGTTTCTTTTTTAATACCTAAGTTCCACGCATTTCGCATTTACAAGGTCATGCCCGTCACGAATGCAAAGTGGCGAAAAAGGAACCAGGTGTCAACCCGTCACCGAGAATGGCCTATGTTCCAAGAACCAATGCTACCCAAGACCTACCACCGAAGTTAGCCTTCGTGATTCGGGATGTTCTTCGCTGGCGACATGCAAACAATTGAAGATGGTCCTCGGGGCGAAGAGCTTGAACCAAGATAACAATCCCCAAGCTTCGTTCTTCAACAACCGAGTATTTAGCTATTGGAAAATCGCCTTCGGTTAACGCGCCCCTTCAATACGGCGGTAGCTCCGCCTCATGGGGACAAAGAGGAAAAGGAAAGAGTTTTCGAAATTTTGTTGATAATCAAGACCCCCTACGAATCATGCACTGGATCCATCCTGGCCGGAATCCAATGAACCGATGGTTAACCCTCTTTTTTTAGTGATTGCCATACGAGAGACAAGTTCGCGCTTTTCCTTAGAAGGAAGGTCCTCAAAGCCTCTTCATTCCAATGATCATGATGAAGAATCCAATAGCTCCTCTCGGGACCCATAATCATCTATCTTTGAGAAAGATTTTAAACCGAAGCCTCCGAACAAGGCAAACAAATGACAAAGACCTGGGTAAGAGCGCGACTACTAGGGCACAATCCAAACTTGGGGCTAAGCCCCACCCCACTATATTTCATAAATTTCCACAATTGCAATTGTTTGGGATGCAAGGGGCGTCAGCAATGGCCCCACGCGTAGGCATCTCGACGATCTTGCTAGGACCGGGCTTTAGTCTTTGGTTGTCATCCTGGAACCAATGGTTAGAAGGGCCTACTATGTATCAAAATTGAAGCAAATATTGCGTATGGATGGATGAATGTCGAACATCTCGCTCGAATGAATCCCCTGCCAATATCTTGGTCTTTTGGGGAGAAGATATCCTTGACCTGTCCATGATTGAAGCCAATGCCCAATTCATTTCTACCAATGCAAAGATCAAATCTTAAAATACTCAAGGTGCTCTCCTTACGTAAGTTAACAAAGTCGGGAGATTTCTCTTTCCATAAAAGCGGCTAGCAAGGGTTCCAAACCTTAAGTGACTTAGTTAGTAAGTCCATTCGCCAGGTATGGCGAAGCAAGGAAAGCGGCTAGAAAGACAAAGAGCTAATGATGACTAGCCTTAACAGCGCTAGCGAGTCACAAGGTTCGTTCATTAGTAAGTTGTCGAAGGGTATTTCGTAGCCCTTTCATTTTCTTTAATAGAATTGGTAAGCCGGGTCAAACAATTTTGCTATTAGCGGCGATAGCCTGTTTAGATTTAGATAAGTTAAGATAGGTAAAGTGAAAGACTCTTTCGGGAGTAAGACCTAGCCTTGTGAGTCGAAATAGAAAACAACTTCTTTTCCGGGAAGCGCTAGTTAAAGTGAAGGAAGTTAGGGTGCGACACAACGAGAATGTCTTGTTCTAGGCGAGTAGCGGTAAGTGAAGTAAGTTAAGGAAGTCAAAAAGTGTAAGTGGTTGATTGACAAACTATTCTGGTAAGCACATGTTCTTATTGTTCCTAAAGCTCTGGACCTCGAAGCCCCTATCACGTAAGGCGTTTGATCAGGCGCCTACTCCTTGAACTTCCATTTCAATGTGTCTTTCTCAAAATCTTTGGTATGCCTTTTCCTAGTAAGAAGTAATGGGAAAGTAGATAGGGAAATCTAGGGTTCAATGTCCCCTATGTTGAAGAAAGGGGCGGATGCTTCCCTCTAAACCGGTCTTTCATAGATAAGAAGGGTATAGTCTCACTCCTTCGTCGAGGGGTATTCCCTCTCTTTTAATTTAGCTTTCGCTTCAAGTTCGCCGCGATGGAAATCTTTCTCGACTCACGGATAAGGGATGTATGATTCCCGAACCTTAACAAAAAGGATTGAGCTCCGCGCATCCCTTGATCTCCGCCTAACCGGGGCTAGGCTAGTTTCAGTGTTGGTTCCCGACTTGATGGGATGGGAGTCACAAGGCTTTAAAGAAGGCCGAGGAGCGGGGTGGAAAGAGATTCGCTTTGGTTTTTATGCTTTGAACTTGCTCATATATCAAGGCGGAGTCTAACTCCTTATGTCTCGGAAAGACAGATGTGCTTTCTGATACACCTGGACTAAGGTGACTAACCCACAGGACCAGAGATGAGACAGAGACCGAGACAATGATTTTTCAAGACACTGTGTCCTGAATCAAGGAAAGCTACTGTGCCTGAGAAGAAAGAAAGATATATTTATTTAGAATAGCCTTTAAGAGATAGGGGTGCCACAAGTCTAGGTCCCCAACGAAATATTTGATATTAGTTTGGTGGACGAGCCTGGGTCGCCAAGCCTAAGCCCCCGACAGAGTATGGATCACTATGTCTCAAAAATACGTCTTGCTTAGGTTGAAGCAAATGCCAGGATAGTTCTTGTTCTTATGCCGCTATTAGTAGATCAAACGCTCTTCTTTCTCTCGATCTTTCGGAGTAGATCTTTCCTTAGTCGAGTCGATCCGCACCGCAGTTAATCTCTCATTTTTTGGAGCTTGACTTTACTAAACTAAACTAATAAGGGCTCATGCCCCTATATGCTTCAAGCTTGTATCTTCACATCTTGCCTTTAGGTTTTAAAGACTTGCATGCCGATGAGCTCTTTCCCTCGGGTTACGTGACTCGAGTAACAGGAGCTCTACGCTAGAGCACAAAAGAACGGCATCTCTCTATCGGATTGCCTTAGCCCTTTGGTATCCCATTGGCTTACTCCGACGGTATTTGTATCGGAATCTCGTTCGATAGACTTGCTTCGCATCTTGTCTTTGGTTTGATACACTTATATTATAGTCCAGGGCAAGATTAATGTCTTTTATTGGCTTCTCTGTCCCTGGAACAATATTTCCTCTTTTCTGTCTCTGTCTTTTTCAAATAAAGACCTCTTTCTGTCTTCTCGGGCGTGGGTTTGCCAACTCTATTGCTCTTATATCGGTCTCAATTCCTCTTCATCTTGCTTTTCACTTTAGGTTTGTGGATTCTATTTCCCCCTTTTCACTTCCCCTTGCCTCGAGATCGTGCCTTTTTTACTCGACTCGCTCCCTTGCTAAAAAAAGTCGATCTTATTCCGCAACTCGGGTCGATATGTTTGGGAGTCATGGTCACATCATGAATTTTTCTACCTGTCGCTCGCGTCATTCGCTGGCCGATCGGGAGGAGGATAGTACATTCCAACTCACATGCTTCCCAAACCAAGACTCGGGGAACAACAGCGTGATCGTAAATCGACCGGATCTGGATCATCCTGAACTACATCTCAATCTCTCGACTATGGCTACTAGGACTCTCTTCGGATCACGATTTCTAAATGCCTGGATCGCTCTTCTGGCCGGATCGAGCCTTTCAATAGTGCTTCGTATGTAGTAGCGGCGAGTTCCTTCCCGGATCGAGAAGCTTGAGCAAGAAAGAGATTCCCCCATACAGATAGAGACGCCTATAGCAAAGCCTCCTGGCTTTGCCCCCTTATCGACTACGGGTGAATCTCTTCGATCCTGAATTTAACTATCTCTAAAAAAAAGGCTTTGCTTCTTTGCTAGCTCCGCCACCGGGCCAACTTAAACTACTTGCCATAGGTCCCTCTCTATCCGGGTCCTCACCCTCCACAGGAACTTCTACGGGTTAGAGAGATGGAACTCATCAGCCGCTCCCTCTCGCTTCCGAACTGTAAAAGGGTTGGGGGGCAATCACTTTTTAGATCATGGCTTGTTATTCGGAGCCTTTCCCTTGACAACCGAGCTTGCCTAAGGACGGCGTAGAAGAGAAAAAGTCTAGGATTGAGATCCGAGCAGGAATTTTTCCCAGGTGAGTGGCTACGTTTTAGGGTGGTAATTTTTTGCTTGGTCGAGCACTGCCCTTGGCCAGGAAGGAAAGGTGTTCCATAGCATCCAGGGCGCCTACTGCTAGTTACTACAATTAGTGTAGCACCTTTATTTTCGGTGACTTGGAGGCGCTATTGTTTGAGTATAATTCTGGTATCTTTCTACAATCGTCTTTGTGGCTCCTGTTGTTGCGAGCCTCTGTCTTGTTGGTTTGACCCTGCCCGAACCGGGTCCTTGAATATTCTCAGGTTCCGATTGTCGACAAAAAAAACCGGCTAAGTTATTTTTTCCTTCCTCCAGTAGGTAAGGCAATAAGTTTTGCAAAGTCCAACAGGCATGAGTAGCATGCCCGTGGTACCTGTGGAATCAATCGTATGCGTTTGGGTGAAAGTTCGTGGGTTTGGTGTAGTGAAAGAGAAAAAGTCGCTTAAGTTTCGAACAGGGCAAGCATACCTAGGAAATCGAGATTGGGATCCCATTCATCCAGTGGAAGCAACTGGCTAGTTCATGGAAAATAAAAGATCCTTTTCCATAGCCAGGGTCCAGGAGGTTTGTCGTAGCCGCGAAGCTACGACATGGGCATAGCTAGGTCTGGCTAATCGGTGAAAGTACCTGAACCAGGTGGTGACATCGACAGGAGAGGCTCCAGGACAGTAGGTAAGGGCGAAGTCATCATAAGTGGTTGGCCGGGCCTAGTCGGTCGGGGCCCGGTGAGCTTTTAAGGCAAATTCATCGTTTTTCGCTCGTTTTTCATGCGTGCCTGTATGAATTGCATAAGTCATTGTGTTTTGGCGGTGGAGAAGTAAAGAAGTGAACAGTGTTTTAGTATTTAGTTGTGCGAGCGTTGTTGACAAGACTTACTCAACTCACTACTTTCACCGCTTCCAGGTGACAACTACCACTCTTTTATGAATGGGAGGGTAGAGTACCAAGACATAGGGGTTGGCCAGAGGCGGTTTATTTAGTACCAGATATACGTATTTAGAATTCTTTTCGGGGCTGTTCAAAGGCACGAGAGATAAGGAAAACAGAAAAGCTTCTCAAACCAGAGTAGGAATTCGATCAATCGCTATCAATGCCAGGAGGCAATTCATGGGAACGATAACCTTTTCCGGAGACGAGTAAAGCGAGGGATAGATAGGATAGATGAATAGGTTTAAGCCTTTATCCGCTTGAAGGCATGAATTTCAAATTTCTAAGGCTTCCTGAAGGCTAGGGAAGCATTTATTCCCAAGCGATAGGGCTTGGAGTTCGATTGATGCCTTAGTCCACTCCGAGATAGAAAGAGACTCATAATGGAAAAAGATATGCTCTTGAACCCCAACAATAAGTTGATCTGTTACTATCGGTAGGGATGGGAGACAAAACAACCACCGATGGGAAAGCGATAAGAAGCTCAAAGCGATTCGACACAAAGATACGATGACAGGGGAGGGAGTTCGATCAGGAATAGAAGCAGAAAAAAAGGCTGCTAGGCTCCTTTCTTTCTCATGGGAGGGGTTCGCATCCAACACTTATCGATACCCCTCGTTAGGACAAAAAAGTGAGTCGGGTTTTGATCCTAGGTTTCAAATGAGTCGGTGTTACCAATGACTCGATACCCTGCCGTACCGAATGAAGTTCGTCCTTCCCCCTTTCCCTATAATAAAGTGAAGGCCCCCGTAGATAGATGTCCCATATAGCCCCTCCTCTCAGGGGTCCGGAACGAAAGCTTTCTAATGTGGGCGAGACTTGGGATCCTCAGGTTCGACATTCTATCTCTCTAGGTGCTCTTACAATCTAAGACATTTATTTGTTTTCATCCCCCTGGGCGATCGATATCTTTTCATTCGGACCAGGGGAGGGAAAGAGAATGGATCATGTTATCCATGGGTCCTGGGGACGAACATTGATGGTCGAGATCCCTCTAAGTGCATTCCTTTGTTGAGAGTAGCATGTCTAGTATTCCTGGTGAAATTAAGACCGACTCTATACTATCGTTTGCGAGACTTCACTCCTCCCGGTCATCTTTAGGAATACGTTATTGCCATCTCCTGGTGCATCCAAATGCCTCCCTCATCGGATTAGCTTGGCTACCCGGCTCTAGTCGACTTGTCCGACTTCTTCCTGCGTGGAGCTAACATGGGCCTCCCATTCGGTATCAGGACTCATAGCCTGATCCCAGGGACAAAGGGGACTAATAAGACTTAATAGACCGACCCTTATCTTTTTCCCTGTCTCCCGCACCGGTATCGGTGGCTGAACCGCAATCGCTAGTGATGGGACAGGAGAAAGAACTCCTCCCCGTCGATTGGTTTTCTCTCTCTAATTAGGAGAGGCCGATAAGAAATCGTATCGATGCTATTCCCCTGCCCAACCATCGGAGAGAAGAACTATCCTAGCTGAGCTTTAACTCCTCGATTAAAGAAGAGCTCGGAGATAGGAGGAGAATAAGAGGTTAGCAACATACGAACGTTTTCCAAGCGAGCCATGGGAGTCTAGGTTTTGCGAGCTAGCCCGGAAAAGAGGCGAGCCCGTATAAAGGGTTAGGTATAAAAAAGCTCCCCATGTGCTATCAGGCATAACCGTGGGGATTTGGACATAACTCCCGTTGTTTAAGGGTAAGAGGTTGGTGAATGAGGTGGTTAAGAACAAAAGGTTAGCCGGGTTTGGGATTGGTAACCTGGACTCGTGCGGAATGCCTAATAGCGAAATATCGATAAGGCATATACATGAATCGAAAGACGGATAGATATCGAAGTGGGCCGCGAATGAGTCTACCAGGCCTCGTCTATTTAGTATCTAACTCGTCTCTCTAGCTTGGATAGACGATCCAACCCCCTGAAGCAAGGTATGCACGAACCACTTGGGCGAGGTGGGGGCCTAAGCAAACCCTTAGCCTTTGAAGTAAGTAAATCAACCATAACTTTTGAATCCGTTTCTAGAACAAAACAATTGGACATGTCCTGATTTCGATATTGATTTGAACAGGAAGATGCCGCTCGGAATTCAAAGAACGACACATGAACATATACCATAGCAATGAGAGTTGGCTGCAATTAAATGACCAAGATGATTTCGTATAATACAACCACCTCCAGGGTACCTGGGTTGCCTTTAGATGCACCATCTGTATTGATTTTTAATTCTCCAATCTCACCATTTGACGACTCTCAAAGGAGATCTCCGAGGTTCTCTTGTTGGTCATTTGATCCGCTCCATTCCCTTCTTTAACACATGGGAAGTATGGAAAGAACAAAACTTTAGACGTGGAAATCCCACTCTCGGTCGACCCCTTCAACAGGGTGATATTACACGTTTGTAGATGTCTCCAAGTGCGGAAAAGTCTCTCGCTATTGTTCTTTTCCTGATCGAGATAGTTATGGTCTACTTTATATTTTAGTTACATAGTAAAAATTCAAGTGGTGTACTTTCGGGTTCGAAATTTTATTGTATTTTCTCTGAGCACCCAGGTAAGTTATTTTTAATCCTTTTGCAAGAGATACCCAAGTGTTTTGCATCACAATCTTCCTAGCGGCAGTTGTTTTCCTTGAGAGAAACAGATCACTCTTAGACTTGTTAATGCGTCTTGACCTGATGAAGCTTCATACTTGTGAAGAAAGCCAAATAGGTTCGAGATAGATTTCTTTGAACCATTGCAGAAAACAAGAGTCTCGTCCGCATATAAGAAATGAGTGATGCAGATAGATGATCTGCCCCTATAACTTATGGGCAAATCCCAAAAGTTTTTTTTTGAAGAGAGAAGATAAACCCCTGCTAAGTGCTTCCTCCGCAATAATGAAGAGTCTAGGGTTCCAAACTTTGACGAAGTCCTCTTGAGCTTATAAAGAAACCATAAGATGATCCATTGACCAATACAGAAAAGTTTTTATTTTTCAAACCACTTTTTATGAGTAAAATGAAAGTGTTTGAGAAACCAAACTGACCCATGACTTAAAAAAGGAAATCCCATTCCAGACGATCGTATGCCTTCATCATATCAAGTTTGAAGATGATATTGCCTCCATACGTGTACCTATCAATTTCTCTCACAAGTTCATGAACAATGGTTATGTTATCAGATATTTTTTGATCTTTAACAAACGCACCTTCCTCTTTAGAGATTATGATAGGAAGAAGTCTACTCACCCTTTGGGTTGGATAGGATCCTCGTGATCACCTTGTAACTAAAGTTACAAAGACTCGATTGGCCTGAAATCGAGAAAAGGTGGCTGGAGATCCCTCTTTCTGGAATAAAGGCAATTCTTGTTGCATTGATTGATCTAGGGATGATACCACCATAAAAGAAATACGAATCGCCACAATAAAATCATTTTTTTTATGTCCCATAGCTTTGATAGTCATGGCTGGTCGAAGGTGCCAGAAAATCCATCAGGTTCTGGAGAGGAGGATCCGTCAAGAGAACATCATCTTTTATGTCTTCTTCCGTTGGAGGTGCACTTAGCATCTCATTTTCCTCAATAGTAACAAGGCTTGGGATGTCTTGTAAGATGCTATTATCAATGGAGTTGGTTTTAGAAGATAAAACTTACTCAAAAAACTTCCAACCAAGATCTCAAATAGCATCTTAGTCTTCGACCTATCTTCTAGCTTGATTTTCCTTCTATGATTATCTTTAGCAACGAGGTGAAAGAACTTAGTGTTCTTATCACCGCCACCGAACTCTTTCTTTCTGTTTCCATAAAGTTTCCTCCATGGAAAGCAATCTATCAAAATCTTTTCGAGCGAGTTCTAAAATGGAAGGTAGACTGGTCGATCATATTCTTGAGTCGTCTCTCACCCAGAGAGCTTACTTGATTTTCGTATAGAAAAAACTTCTATCCTGTTTTGCGCTATTCGTTCTTCCGGTTGTCACTTTCAAACCAGGACAAGAATCGCAAAAGCTGCTTGAGTTTGGGATTAGGAAGGGAGAAGTTTCGACGGCCCTAGCCGAATCTGTCGGCCCGGTTGTATCCATCAGGCATCCTTGCCTTTTGGGGGTCCTCCTAACGCCACGGTGAGGGGATGGGCTCGATCCCGTAGAAGGCGAGCTCCTTTGGTTGTTGAGGGCCCCGTTTGATTGAATGGAGACAGATATATAGAAAGTCTTCTCGTAAGGGTGGTTGTAAATCACTACGTTCACGGAGTACTAAAAAAGGTGCTAACGGCAGTGGGACTCCCGCGGGTAATGATAAGCTTAAAAAATGAAGGAAGAAAGCTATGATAGAAGAAATGGAGGGAGAGAAATATGCTATATAAAAGGTGCTTTTCAAGCCTGACTTTGTTGAATTGAAGAGGCCCACCTCACCTCTCCCCTTCCCCACTAACTCCTGCTGGAATGAGTGGGCCATGAACAATTGATTTCTACGCTTTCCGAAAAAAATATCTCTAATCATCCGGAGGAAAATAAGCTTCCACAACGGAAAGGAACGTGGAGGATGTGGGTCCTTTC
This sequence comes from Gynostemma pentaphyllum, assembly GCA_028015215.1. Classification (NCBI taxonomy): domain Eukaryota; kingdom Viridiplantae; phylum Streptophyta; class Magnoliopsida; order Cucurbitales; family Cucurbitaceae; genus Gynostemma; species Gynostemma pentaphyllum. The sequence goes on from CM051349.1 coordinate 19,481,298, forward strand.
TCTTTTAAATCTTGGATCATAAAGTTTCATTGTTCCATTTCCCTTTTGTCGATCATGAGGACATCTTTAGGCCAGTTATCGTCGTGCCTAAAGGACTCCTCAATGTATTTCGTTTGGTCATTAAAAAAAGAAAAAATGGCTTCTTGGTGTCGATACACACTACAAAAAAACTGCCAATTTGCAACCAGCAAATTGCGACCAACTGGTCGTTTTTAACCTAAAATGCGACCAAAAATGCGACCCAGTGAGTGGTCGCTAAAAAGCTGGTCGGTTTTGTATTTGTGCGACTGCATGGTCACAAAAATTCGACCATATGGTCGCAAAAAATATTGGTCGCAAAAAAGTCAAACTTTTGAAAATGCGACCAGACGGTCGCATTAAAAGGGACCATATGGTCGCATTTTATCTTCAATAGAAGTGACCATTTGGTCACATAAAAAGTGACCAAATGGTCGCATTTTATGCGACCAAATGGTCACTTTTAGTCTCAGTTAAATGCGACCAGATGGTCGGTTAAAAAGCGACCATCTGGTCGTAATTTATCTGAAAGATAAGTGACCAATTGGTCACATAAAAAAGTGACCAAATGGTCGTATTTTATACGACCAAATGGTCACTTTTAGTCTCAGTTAAATGCGACCAGATGGTCGCTTAAAAAGCGACCATCTGGTCGCATTTAAGAATTTTTTTTTTTAATTTAAATTTCAATAATTAGTTAATTAATTATTTAATTAATAATAAAATTTCATAAAAAAAAATTGGAATTCAAATAAAAAATATATATATAAAATATTAAAAAAACGTTTTATACAATCGAAAGAATCCTAGAACTCTGCCAGGAGGGGCGGGGGGGGGGGAGGAGGCGTCGATGACGAAGGGCCGCCGCTAGAGATCCAAGTACGCGGCCAAAGCGGATGCGACCTAGGCGTCGACTCGTGCCTGTATGTCGGCCTCAATAGTAGCGACACGAGTAACGAAGTCCTCCCGCATAGCCTCCATGTCCGCGCGCATTCTTGCTCACCCAGGAGAAGGGCCGGAGCTAGTGCTCGCTCTGCTCCGCTGAGGCCGGGGCACATCTGCATAAAGGCGTCGCCCGTACGAGCCGAGCCCAGGAACTGACCCATCAGGCCGAACCCCTCCAGAAGCCTCCAAGAACGCCTCTATATGGTCCTCCTGAATCGGTTGCGAGTCTGGTGTGGGCAACCGTTGAGTCAAGGACTCCGTGAAACGTTCCTAAACATTTAAAATTCAGAAAATAAAATGGTTAATATATAATGTATGAAAAATTTTAAAGAAAAAATAATAATTGAAAAAAATATTAAATACCTGAACTTCTTTCGCCTTATCATCGACGAACGTCCCGTCCTTCTTCGTGTGAAGAACTCGGTGAACCTCATCGGGCGGGACGGGGCGCCCGTGCTTCGCTTCCTAAAAAATCAAAGAGTGAAGAATAAAACATAATAAAGTAATAAGTAATTGAAAAAAGAAAACGAGAAAAAAGAAAACGAGAAAGAAAACGAGAAAAAAAAACATACCAATCGACGATGGTGCTCGTCGTGGGTCCGCGCCCCCGCTGTGTGTTTTACTGGATTCTTCGCGCGGTTGGCCTTATTCCTGCTTGACACGCCTTGCCCTCAGGAGTGCTCAAGCTCGCGAGCGCCGCGCGTGGTCCTCTGGGCTCATCCACATGGGGCGGTTCTTGCTTGCTTTCTGCGCCCTGGAACATGAGGTCCTTGAATCGATCCCGGGACGTGACTGTCTCATAGGGGGGAACAATCTACCGTCGGTGATATCGGGATCGATAACAGGAAACTTGCCCTGAAAAAATTGAAATAAAAAATTGTTAAAGTAATAAATTTATTTCTATAAATTTCAAAATTAATTAATTATGAAAATAAATTATGTTTTTACCTTCCAATCGGTCGTACATCCGACGTTTCTCCGTCGTCGGAATCTTCGTCCAACTGAAGGTCGCTGGTAGAGGCATGCTCCTGGAGGACCTCGCGAAACCGTTTTGAAACGACTGGTATCGGATCGTCTCGCAAAATCACAAAAAATTATTGTGCTATATATTAGAAACTATTAGTTAAAAAGAATAAAAAACTTTTTGAAAAATAGTAAACAAAATTACTTACGTATCCCCTTCAATCCCGAAGGGTGGAGTCTCGCGCCCGAGACGGCGCGTGCATGAAGTCGAGGGGCCACCGATCCGACCCCGATGCGCACCTGACGACGACCTTGGACACATACCCGGATGCTAAGGCCGGTGGCGTGGCAAGGGAGTCTGCGGCGGCCGTGGTGTCGCAGACTCGATCTCAGGGACTCCATCATCGAGCGTGGCGGCAAGTCCCGTCTCGTGAATCAAGAGGATGTCCAACTCCTCCATAGTCGGCCCGCATCGGGGGCAACGCCAGATGGCGTCTCGGAGACCCCTCGTCACCCGCGTCGTCCAGGCTCGCCTCGACCGGGGGAGGACGCTCGTCTGCCGGTCATAATCCTACAACCAAAATAAACTAATTTAATACTAATTACGTAAGTAAAATATTGGTTAGTTTATTTAATTAATTAATTAATGAAATAATGTAAATTAAACTAACATAAATTAAGTAAATAATTTAAAATAAACTAATCAAATTAATTTGAATAAAAGTAAATTAAAATTAGATTAATTGAACTAAAAGCAATTCAATTAAACTTAAGATTAATTAAGTAAAACTAAAATAAACTAATCATTTAATTTGAAATAAAGTAAAGTAAAATTAGATTAATTGAACTAAAATTCAATTAATTCTATTTTCAATTAATCTAATTTTACTTTACTTTAATTCAAATTAATTGATTAGTTTATTTTAGTTTTAATTAATTAATCTTATGTTTAATTGAATTAATTTTAGTTCAATTAATCTAATTTATATTTACTTTAATTCCAAGTAATTGATTAGTTAATTTTAGTTTTAATTAATTAATCTTAAGTTTAATTGAATTAATTTTAGTTCAATTAACCTAATTTTAATTTAGGGTAATTCAAATTAATTGATTAGTTAATTTTAGTTTTAATTAATTAATCTTAAGTTTAATTGAATTAATTAATCTCAAGTTTAATTGAATTAATTTTAGTTCAATTAACCTAATTATACTTTACTTTAATCAAATGTAACTAAAATTAAGTAATTAAACAATTGAATTAATTAATTCAATTAAACTAAAATTAATTCAATTAAACTTAAGATTAATTAATTAAAACTAAAATTAATTAATTTTAGTTTTAATTAATTAATCTTAAGTTTAATTGAATTAATTTTAGTTCAATTAACCTAATTGTACTTTACTTTAATCAAATGTAACTAAAATTAAGTAATTAAACAATTTAATTAAATTAGTGTAACTCATTAATTTAAACTACTTAAGTATAATTGAAGTTAAACTATTTGAATTAATTACCCTACTTTAAATTAATTGATTTAATTAAAGTAATCTAAATTACATTAATTAAACTAAAATTAAGTAAAACTAAAATAAACTAATCATTTAGTTTGAAATAGAGTAAAGTAAAATTAGATTAATTGAACTAAAATGAATTGAATTAAACTAAAATTCAATTAATTTTAGTTTCAATTAATCTAATTTTAATTTACTTTAATTCAAAGTAATTGATTAGTTAATTTTAGTTTTAATTAATTAATCTTAAGTTTAATTGAATTAATTTTAGTTCAATTAACCTAATTTTAATTTACTTTAATTCAAATTAATTGATTAGTTAATTTTAGTTTTAATTAATTAATCTTAAGTTTAATTGAATTAATTAATCTCAAGTTTAATTGAATTAATTTTAGTTCAATTAACCTAATTATACTTTACTTTAATCAAATGTAACTAAAATTAAGTAATTAAACAATTTTTATTTAATAATTAAACTAAACTATTTGAATTAATTACCCTACTTTAAATTAATTGATTTAATTAAAGTAATCTAAATTACATTAATTAAACTAAAATTAACTAATCAATTCTAGTGTAATTATAAATTAATTTAGTTTAATGTTATTAAATTAAAGTAAACTATCTTAAATAAACTAAATAAGTAATTAAACTAAATTAGATTAAGTAATTAAATTAATTACTACTTAAATTGAATTAAAAGTAAACTAAGTTAGATTAATTAAACCATTAGATTAATTAAACTAAAATTACTTAAAGTAATAAAATTAAAGTAAACTAATTAATTAGTTAATGCTAAACTAATTAAACTAAAACTAAAACTAATTAAATTAACAAAACTAAATTAAAATAAAACTAATTAAATTAACAAAACTAAACTAAACTACATAATTAAAAACTAAAAACTAAAACTAAGTAAACTCTAAATTCTTAAACTAAACTTCAATTTGTTACGAAAACTAACCTCGTGTAATCGAAACCGGGATTGGTGGTTGAGGGTTTTCGGTTTAGAGGATGAATGGGAACGGGAACGGGAAGAAATAACGGGGAACGGATAGGGGAAAGAGAGAAACGAACAAAAAGAGAGGAAGAAAAAGAGAGAGGCGAAGAAGAAAAAAGAAGAAAAGAAGAGAAAGCAGAAACGGAAAAGAGAAAAAGAAACGGGGAAAGGAAAGGGATGGAAATTTAAATCATATTTTGCGACCAAATGGTCGCAAATATGTAATTATGACAGGAAATGAACAGTCACGCGTGCTGGGGAAATTGCGACCATATGGTCGCATTTCCAAATATAAATGCGACCATGTGGTCGCATTTCCAAATACAAATGCTACCATTTGGTCGCATTTATAAAAAAGCGACCAAATGGTCGCCCAGTTGCCATTACCAAGAATAGCTGTCATTTCACGAGTCCCCATCAACGATTGCGACCATCTGGTCGCAATTATGAGATTCACCGCCAAATATTGCGACCAAATGGTCGCATTACTTATATTCACCGCCATAAATTTCATAAAAATTTAAAGTTACCGCCCATAATTGCGACCATATGGTCGCAATTTCAATTGTATTTTTTAAAAAATTTTATTATACTTTTGAAAAAATGCGACCATTTGGTCGCTTTTCCCCCAAAACCCTAAACCCTAAACAACCCTAAACCCTAAACCCTAAACCCTAAATCCTAAACCCTAAATCTTAAAATGCGACCATTTGGTCGCTTTTCCCTTCTAAATTACTACCATGTGGTCAATTTTTTTGTAAAATTGCGACCACTTGGTCGCAAATATTAATATTTATATACTTTTTTTTTATATTGGGTTACTTTCTGATATTTACATATGACGGGAACTCTTGTTTCCATGTTGTTATATTCATTGATATGTTTCTTCATGATTTTCGAGATAAATTTTTGTAATTCTTGATTTGGAACTATTTGATTCTAATTAAGAGTTTTTTTTAATACGATATAGATAATTTTATTCTTGTTTTTCAAGATAGAAAGTGCTAGAAGGGAACCAAATAGACTATTGAAGATGTACATATTTATATATAATTAATTTGCATCCACATATTCATTGGAGCAATTCCAACCGCAGTTCGATATAAACATGTCAAAGTTGAAATCAAGAGGAATCTTTCTTATAATAAAAAAAAAAAGTTAATTTCATTTTCATCGTATTTCGTCATCTTTTGATTTTAAGTTTGGTCTATTGCTTTATTCATAATTGTAAATGCTTTACTTGAACAAAAAAGAGTCACACGACTATATTCAAACTAGAGGTTTAAGGAAAATATAATTATTCTCTGTACAATATTATTGTTCTCTCTTTGTATGGAAATTCAGATATTTTCAAGACGAGGTTAAATATTATTATTTACTCTACACAAATTTTAGAACAATCTAAAGGCGTTTAGATAGCTTATTGATCTTGAAGAGTTTTTATATTAATTGAAAGTGAATAATTTTTATTTAATTGACATTATTATTATTGTTTATTATTATTGTTAAGAAATGTAATCAATAAAATTAACCACATCTTGAAATTTTGGAATTATTGGTAATTTTTTCAATCATCTATTCTTATTTTTATTTTTTCTTTTCTAAAAGCTTATAATGTAATTTTAAGTAAAAATCAACAAATATTAAATATTTTATTTGTTCATAAAATAAATATAATTTAAAAATTGATTAACAAACATTTTAACTAATACACATAAAACTCTTAAGTATACAATTATTGAATTGTAAAATAAGACAAAAAATTCCACGTGCATCTCGCACGTGTTAAAAAATAGTTATTTATAAATTATTGGTCATATAAAATCACATAATTTGCGACCATCCGGTCACTTTCTAATGTGACCATATGGTAGCTTAATTCCCGGCAAAATTTTAAGCTACCACTCCCCAAAAAAAGTCACAAAATTGCGACCAGATGGTCACTTTTAATTGTGACCACTTGGTAGCTTTTTTCCCTCCAAAATTACGCGCCATTTTTTGCTACCAAGACATATTTTAGTCACAAAAATTGCGACCAGGTGGTCACTTTTAATTGTGACCACGTGGTAGCTTTTTTCCCTCCAATTTTAAGCTACCACTCCCCAAAAAAGGTCACAAAATTGCGACCAGGTGGTCACTTTCAATTGTGACCACTTGGTAGCTTTTTTCCCTCCAAAATTACGCGCCATTTTTTGCTACCAAGACATACTTTAGTCACAACAATTGCGACCAATTGGTCACTTTTAATTGTGACCACTTGGTAGCTTTTTCCCCTCCAAAATTACGCGCCATTTTTTGCTACCAAGGCATATTTTAGTCACAAAAATGCGACCAAATGGTCGTTTTTATAGGTGACCAAGTGGTCGCTTTTTTTGCCCCATAATTTCGCGCCATTTTTTATGACTACATCTACTTTTGGTCGCAATCTGGTCGCAAAAAAAGTGACCAGTTGGTCACTTAAAGTCAACCTTCAAATAAAGTGACCAAGTGGTCACTTTAAAGCTACCACTTTTTTTGGTCGCAAATTTTTGGTCGCATTTTGGCAGTTTTTTTGTAGTGACAATTCTTTATTATATCTGGATGGCGAGATAATTCCATCTTGAAAAGAGAAGCGACCTGGTCCCGAGTTCCCGGAGTCAAGATCCCCGATTCAAACTCCGGTTGTCTATTATATTGTTCTTGTGTTACTTGCGATTGCAAGTTTCTTAGCACTACGTGCCAATAGTCTCCTTTTTTGTCTCACCGAATAAAGATTGAATCCTTGTCTTCGAGAGTTGGAGGCTTCTAAACTCTTTTTTCTTGAAACCAGGGTGAGGACGAGCAGGTACCAAGGGTGATGAGCTTGAGGATCAGGCGTCTCAGGGGGCGAAGGAGTCTCAAGAGGTGTCGGGGGACTTGCTTGTGCGCTTCTAACGAAGATACCTCGGCGAGATCCTGAGCATTGTTTGGGAAAGTCAAGAGAGCTTTAAGTGTGTCCGAGGATTTTTCATCGATCCGGATACACTAAAAATTTGAAAGGATAAGGCACCAGCCAAGCCGGAAACAAAGTCGACGCCAAGAAGCCTTATATATTGATGAATGAGTATATATATTCGAATAAGTGCGGTGGAAAGCTCTTTTCTCGACTTTTATTTGCGGATCGAACAAAATCGACGAAAAAGAAAGATCAAGCCCAAAATAAAGAAAAGCTTTTTTCTTAGATTTCGAGTAATTACATTCATTTCATTTTTTTTGTGATCAGACAACAAAAAATCGGACAATGACAGAAACGGCCAATTAAATTAAAGGGAGAGCACTAAGTTACTTATGTTACGGCACTTTCTCGGCACCATTAGCTCACGAGCTCTTTTGAATTTCATTTTTTTCTTCACCTGGCTTGGACCATGTCTCCCGAACAATCTCAAGACATATGGCGCAAGACGATTCCACATATCGAGGTCGGAATGGGATCGGGTGTTTTCACGTCTCACCGTAGTGCCCGGTTTGTCTTGATTTCCGATTGATGAACAAGAAGGAAAAGAGAACTATTGGATTTTTTACTGCGCCCCGCTACGTGTCCTTTTGGACCCTTCGCCCGCCCGCCACCTTGTGGAAGCAAGCTAGCCCCCTATGTTGGTTGCCCTTTTCCCCCCCTTTCATAATAATAAGGTCAGCATTCAAGCCCAGCAAGAAGAGGCCCCTTAAGATAGCTTCTTCTATTATATAATTATAAAAGCAACCTTTCACGCTGCTTAAGCTGACTTACAAAGCAAACGTAGGCTTGGGCTCGAAAGCAAGGGATTAAGCAACTTGCGCGAAAGCCTTTACCCTAATAAGGGCGTATTGTATTAGAGTAGAGTAAAGGCGTTAGCGCTTTAGAAAGATTGCAGGGCGTTGAGGCTTGACTAATAAGATAGAAAGGGCTCAACCTAGGTTAGGGGCTAGCGCACCCGACTTATTAGTCAAGCTTTGATTTGAAGCCAGTTAAGGATGCGCGCTAGTAGCGCGGCTCGCTTCGCTTTTGTGGGAGCTCGCACTTTTTCATTTTGTTAGGAGTAGGAGCTTCCCCTTAGTTGGGTTGGGGGAAGAGGGCATTTCCATCGCGAAGGATTCAATCCGCCCACGGGTTCCCCTACGGCTACCTTGTTACGACTTCACCCCAGTCGAAGACCCCATCGTGGTATGCGCCAATAAGACCACCAAAAGCCTTTGTGCCACTAGTGGTACACGAAGTCATGGGTGATCATAGGTCCGATGCTTCGGGCGAAACCCATTCCCAGGGTGTGACGGGCGGTGTGTACGGGGCCCGGGTACATATTCACCGCGGCATGCCGATCCGCCATTACTAGCGATTCCAACTTCATGTTCCCGAGTTGCAGAGAATAATCCAATCGAGGCAATCTTTCTTGGATTCGCTCGGCCTTACACCTTGCTTCCCATTGTAATTGCCATTGTAGCACGTGTGTGGCCCAGCCCATAAGGGCCATGCGGACTTGACGTCATCCCCACCTTCCTCCAGGATATCACCGTTGTCCCTCGTGAGTGCGGCACGCACCTTTTTTTTTTGTTGTTTCGAGCCGTTTTGGCGGGCGTACTAAACCCACTACGTACCACACCACCGGGTGGCTCGCCTGAATCTTGAGTTTTTCTCCGCCGCCAACTCGACGTCGTCGTCACCAGGAAGATAAGGCCAAAACTTTGACTTTACTAAACAAGCGAGAAAAGCCCCCCTTCTATTTAGTAAAGCGCTAGCAAAGCAATCAAACTAAAGCGCACACTAGAAAGTGCTTCGTTCGAAAGGCGCCGACTCCCTCTTATCGACAAAGACACCTACGTGCCGGCACGTCACTCGGCTCCTCGGCTCACTTCGGTTGCAAAGACTTTCTCCTTAGGCGCATGTCTCGAAAACACAAAACGAGGGTTTCGCTCGTTATAGGACTTGACCAAACATCTCACGACACGAGCCGACGACCATGCAAAGACTGTGATGAAAGTAAGTACCATCCCGTTAAGGACAGGTTTTGTTGTTCATATGTCAAGGGCTGGTAAGGTTTTGCGTGTTGTATCGAATTAAACAACATGCTCCACCGCTTGTGCAGGCCCCGATCAATTCCTTTGAGTTTCGGTCTTGCGACCGTACTCCCCAGGAGGAGTGTTTCACGCGTTAGCGGGCCCCCGATCCGCGTAGACCAAGGGCGAACACTCATCGTTTACGGCTAGGACTACCAGGGTATCTAATCCCGTTCGCTCCCCATGCTTTCGCACCCAGCGTCGGTAGGGACCCGAGAGCTACCTTCGCTTTTGGCGTTCCTTCGTAGATCTCCTGGATTTCACCCCTACACACGAAATTCCACTCTCCTCTGTCTCACTCAAGTGAATGGGTTTCGAGAGCATTCCACCAGGTTTTTGGCGACTTTCACTTTCAACCCGATTCACCGCCACGTGCCCTTGACGCCTGATCATTTAGAAGAACACTTGCCCCCCGTCTTACCTCGGCTCTTGGCACGGAGTTAGCCGGGGCTTCTTCCTCGAGTCTTGTCATGATCGCGCACTCGACGAAAGAGCTTTACAAGCGGCAATGCCCTTCTTCACTCACGCGATATTGCTTGGATCGGCCTTTCGCCCATTGTCCAAGATTCCCCATCGCTTGCCCCGTGGGAGTCCGGACCGTGTCTCGATCCCGGTGTGGCCGATCATCCGAAAAGACCAGCTCAAGATCATTGGCTTGGTCAGCCTTTACCGACCAACTACCTAATACTACGCAGGCTCATCAAACAGCGCTTTTTAGCTTTCTTGATTTTGGCCCGAACGTTCGGCAGATTCCCACGCGTTACGTGCCCTTCGCCACTTTGTTCTCAACAGTTCCCACCGCTTTTTGAAGGCGAGACAAGCTACCTTTAGCTAGGAGCCTCTTTTCCTTCCGCCTAGCTCCCCGAAAAACAACGTTCGACTTGCATGTGTTAAGCATATAGCTAGCGTTCCTTCCGAGCCAGGATCAAACTCTTCTTTTGAGTATGATTAGGCCCCGCAGATGGTAGAACCTGGTGAACCGGGCGTACTACTTCCCAACCTTCGTGAACCTTGCTTCTCTTATGATTTTTGCTATTTTCTTTAGATTAGAAAAGTGATTGATATCAAGAGAGTCTCATCTAGTCAATCAACTAATCCACTCGCGAGTGCTAGTGGTATAGTAGTAGTGTGGTAGTTTAGACTCCGCCCCTATCTCTTAAAGCTACGGCATCTCACCGATCCTCGCATCGGCTCGCTAGTTGGCTTTGCTATCAAGGCATAGCATTCTATGGACTCTTTCACCACGTCCAGAAATGGTATGCCAACACGTTTTCTCCTTAACCAACCAAAGTATTCCGATGGCAATAACCGCGTTTGCCGTTAAAAGTCAACCGGTGTTCTCCCTACGCGGGTAACACCCTACTCGTATTACCATGGTCTTTCGAGTAGGATATGTAATCGTCCGACGTCACACCAGGACGTCCTACTTGCACTTCCCGACTCCAGGGGCACCTTCTCACCCCTTACTCAACATAGGGCCCACACTCATGCCCTTTTTGGTCCGATTCGATAGGACTCGGAAGAGGCCCTTACTTAAAAAGGTCGGCGCCCTAATTGATCCACCATCCCCGTGGACGCTATGTTATCCGAACTCCCAGAGTCAATGATCATCTTTGCACCTGGGCCAATTCCGACATAGATTCGAATACGCCTTCCGTCTCCTCCTCCTTTCTGGCGACGTTGGCTCACGTTGCCACACAATCTAACGACAGTGAAACTTTCTTCTCTCCTAAGCCTGGAACCCCCGCTATGGTTCCGACTTGAACTTACCTTGAGAGCTTCCTTCCCGGCTCTAGGCTCCACAACGTTCACTCTTCCATCTTCACTTGGTCTATTCTCGCACTCTCCCAGGCAGATTTGTCCGTCCGAACATTGGGATGGGACAAGAACGAGCAAAATGCCCCACTCCTCCACATTCATAACAGTTCCCGGATCTTCTCTGCTAAGCCTTTTCTTATCTCCTTTGCAGGAAGCTCTGCAGGCCTCGCGCTCCAAACGGATGGCATCTCGAAGTTCTCCTTGACGCCGTCCTGGCGCTCTCCCCCTTTAAGAAGTTTGTAAAAAGGCGGACTTTGGCTTCCTATAAAGCAAACTCCACCCTAGGTTGTGGCTACGTTCTACTCCTCCTGAGCTGTCTTGTCGTATCTAAGCTTCGAGCATCCGGCTTCACCATAGCTGCTTGCTCTCTCCTTCTTCCACACTTCCCAGTCCACAACAGACCTGATCTTCTCTTGATCCATCTGAATCACACCCTTGCTGATCCAATGGCCAAGAAAGAGCACTTTCGTCTGAGCACCGTTTCACGTACAGCTTCTTTTCCTGCTACACCCGGAACACTGTACTCAGGGTTCCAAACCTCCTGTGAGTGACTATAAACGATTATGTCATCGAGGTTTTCCACTACAAACAGGTCAAGGTAAGGGTTTGAGTTATCCATTTAAGTGCGGAACAAGACCAGAATTAGGACGATATTCATCGATCAGTTACTCTTTGTGTACGTTATGGAGTCTCCACTCCATGTTGAAAGCTCTTTCAAATAGCATGAGCGTTGAAAGTATTCAATTAGACTAGAGCGTTAGATTCTTTTTTTTACTTCTTTCTTTGAAAGAGGAATGCATGGAATGAAGAAAAGAAGAGAGGAGGAAAGTGATTCACTGGTGGAGTTTGTCTCTTGAAAATGGTTTTCTTTCTGTACTCTCTTTAAGGTCTTTTTCTCGATTTTATTTCATGGTATCCGAGCCAACAAGAGAATTAGGGTGCTGAAACAATAACTCAAAACCAGCTTGCTTAGAGAATCAAACGGTTCCTGTCTGCTTTTTCTTTTTTGTTTTTATAGAAATGAAATGGAAACTCTTTTGTTATATGCCCTATACCCCTAAAATTTCTTTGGTAGATCCTAAATTATGTACACAATGAGGATCACAATCATTGATACTGTTTGGGTACCATGCTATCTTATCAATATATTTTTTAAAAAGCCTTCGATGTAGTGATGAAATTTTGATACATAATCAATCCTATTTGTTTTTGTTTATTATTAAAATGAATCGAATCCTATCAAATCCTTATATATATCCTTTGAATTACTCATATATATCCTATGAATTTTATTTCGCACCGAAAACTATTTTAGGAGAAGTTCGAATCCGTTTTGTTCGGATATTGATCGGTCTTGGTTTGACATGGTTTACGCGTTACAGGTTCCCGGAAGAGTTAATATCTCCATTAGCAAAACCCTTTCTTACCCTGCCTTTGGACTCGTATTTTGTTTGTACACAATCAACGGAGGCCTTCCCGACATATGTTGCAATGTCTTCAATAGCATGCTCTTACTTCGTCTTTCCCTTAATAAGTCATCAAATTTGGTGCTTTTTGATCCCCTATTGCTATGGAGAACAAAGGACGAAATACAATCGATTCCTCTATTTAAGTGGTTCTCGCTTCTCCTTATTCCTGTTCCTAACTCTTCCCCGGGTAGTTCCCAATGTTTGGCACTTTCCATACTTCGTGGGTGCAACATCAACAAATTCGCTCATGATCAAGTTACAACCTAAGATCTATGACCATATTATGTTAACTGTTCGTATTTCGTTCATTCTATCGGTATGCTCCCAGGTACACTGTAATTGTGATCCGTTTGCCTGAATTAAGGGGTCTTTCTGTGGAAACCTTCACGAACAATCGTCGTTTTTTTATGGTTTTTCCGCTTTTCACAGGAGCTCTTTCCGGACCTCCTGGATATCCTGGTGCCAAATCGTCGCCCGTTTCCTTATTTCTTTGATAATCGAGTTGGCTATCTTTGTGGCATTGATTGTACAAGTTCGTGAAGAGGGCTGGACGAGTGGAATGAGGGAAAGCGGCTCGATCGACAAAAAAGAAGAGTAGCCCCCCTAGAACCTGGTAAAGTCACTATCAATGAATTCCTGAGCAATTCTCAACCAACATATGCGATTCATTCCCGTAAAGATTCTAACACACAATGGACTCCTTACCTTAGGAGGGGATAAGTGATACATCCCAGAGCAGGTGAAGAAGCAAAAAGCAGGAGCTCGGGCATTGTTATATTCCATCAAGAGAAAGGAGGAAGACTGGTAAGAAGGCCGACCACATAGGGGGAGCAAACCGAAAGCTCGACTTTGCGGAACGGACCAATCTTCCTATCGCCCCTTACTCTCTCTCTATAAAAAAGCTGCCGGGAAGCGCGAAGAGCTAAGCCACTAATGTCGTGGCGAAGGTTATACCTCGAAAGTTAGCGAAGCTAAGGTTTCGTATGTGTTTGTTATATCCTTTCGATCGAGCGACAACTTCTAAGGAAGGCCTACATTCCCCTTTGAAAGAAAGAAGTACAAAAAAAAGAGCGATAGGGAAAATGGAGAGAGAGAAGGTTGCAGAAGTGCTTCTAGATCTCATGGAATAAGGCTTAATTTTGAACTCCCATCTCTTGCTTTCATAGAAAAAAAGAATTGTGGAGATGAAATCCTGATTACATTATCGCAGGCCAAAATTTGATTTAGAAGAGCAAGCCAGGAGAAAAGAAGCGTTGAGATAATAGACTTTCATCCTAATTTCAACTCATCAAAAAGGGGGCCTTCTTGATCACCTGAAGATATTTTTAGGCGGAATTGGCATACATAATTATTATCGTGAGGATTGACCTGGCCGGAATACCCGTGACAGAGTGATCGATCGAGTTGAACAGATATAGCTCGCGATTGAGAGACTTTCCTGTTGGGATGTAAGAGCGATTGCAAGAGATAGGGGAAAAAAGACAGATGGCGACCGATTGACTTATTGCCGCCTATCGGCCTCCGTCGCCTTTTGACTAAGGAAGGAAAGAGTGAGTTACTTACCGCAGGGAAAGAACGACCGAGTCACCGACCTACCAAAGAGATGGAAGGAACGCATGACACGAGAGGGTAGTAATGGTATGAGATCTAGCTATCACAAACTAGATCTCATTCCTACCTTGCCCTCCAACCCGATATGTCCTTTCAAGTGGCTACCTCTCCTTTAAAGTCTTGAATCCCTAGAATAAAAAACTCGGGGTAGAAAGTCGAAATATGGGTGCTCAAAGCCTGCCTTCTCAAGCATTGGATTCAATCGATCTTCCTCCCCATCCGAACAAGTAGGGGGTCAATAGGTTTCATTCCTCCGCCGATCTTCACAGGCCTATTAGAAGAGAGGCATTGGTAGTCTTATATGGGTTATAAAAGATTGAGCGGGCTGCCTCCCCATTCTGTAGAAATGAGAGAGGTCCTACCTATGCGTCGGTTGGGAAAAGGGTGAATGGTCCCGAAAAAAACCCACTAGAAAGAACGGAGGGTCATCCAGGGTAGTCAACTTTATCCATGACTCGAGTACAAGATTTTCGGGATCAAGAAACTCGCAAACCAATATGTTCTATGGACTCTTTTCTCTTATGCCCGAAAAATGTTTGTTTCGGTATAACTCACAACTTGCGCATAGCCTTTCTTTCTCGTCCAAACACTCCAGGATCTTCACTTCCCATAGGGCGAAGCTTGACTAAAAAGGGCTTTTTTTATAGAGAGAGAGTAAGGGGGGATCCATATTGCTTGCCACCGCTCTATTCCTGACTAAAATCCATAAAGGACTTTAAGAGAGGATGAACATTCCCGTTCTATAGGTAGGACGGCGCCCTATTAAATAAAGAAGGGAGAGGGGCGAAAGCTTTCTCTTCTATTCAGCAAGGGATGTCATCAACTCGGCCAAGGCTAGAATCGCGACTACGACTTACAAGTCAACGACTTTCTCGACTATCGCCTCCTACTCATGTTTGAAAGGGATATCGCTAAAAGGAGGCCAACTAGCAATCCTGACATCGGGCAGGGCATATGTATTTCTCCCCCCATATGCTTAAAAATTCCTATATGTTTCCATATTCCCTATAATGCTATACCATTCCCTCTCTTATCTTCCCACTCCCTCACCGGTCCCCTCCTGAAAAGATCTTTTCCTGCTTAAGTTAGTTCAACTTCCTAGGCGGCCAGTTCTACGCCCGGAGCATTGTGTCTCGATGGAAATATCCCTTTAGGTTGAGTAAGAAGCTATATCTCCATAGGTTGATCGTCTCAACGCTCCTTTCTTTTAAGCAACAAGTCCTGCTTAAGTAAGCCCTATCATGTCAATGTAACTAGTGACCATCAAATGTTGTAAAATGCCAGTCTTTCCTGGTCTCAATTGCCCTTGTTTGCCTTCTCCTGAAAATGCTCTTTCATCGCTCATCAAGTGCTAGTTGCCTAGTCCGCCTACCAGTTAGCTTATCTCTTCTATTTCGATTTCTCATTTGTAAGGCCTTCCCGTCCCTTGAGTGAGTTAGATAGCCCATTCCTTGCGATAGCCTAACGAAGGGTATTTTAAAGGCTCACACTACAACAAGAATCCGAGCTACTAGGAACTCGGCTTGAATACAAAAAGAGATTCGATCGTTTGCGCTTACTTACCCATTTTCTTATTAACAAACAAAGACAGACATGTTCGCTTACCTACCCCTTTGCCAACCAACGATCCTGGAAGGCCTACCTCGACCCGAGCCCCTTATGATTGCTTCCACTTCAAGAGACTCGACTTGCGCCATAAGTACTAGACTTTGATAAAGGAATGGGGAGCTTGTTGGAGACAGGGATATTTATGACTTTTAAAAATTGTAAAAGGATAATAAAACCCAAGAACCTGGAAAGCAACTATTAAAGAAGAGGAACTCGATTAAAGGACTCATATAAGACTTATTCCTGACCTATCTCTTCGCATGCTTCTAACGCTCATCCCTTGCACTAACTAATGGCGGTCTCTTTCTTGCTACTCTATACTATTACTCTTCAACTAGAGGATTGGTTAGACCGATTGGCTATAATAGCTAATAGGCTTGTTTCCTTGCTTGCATCCCTTTGATTGCTTAGTATCTTCTCCTTTCATTTTCAATTTGAATAAGGCAATAGCCCTCATCGCGATCCCCGAGCCTAATTTTCATACTTCTTATAGCGGGAAGAAAAAAAGTACATCACCCTGAAATCCGCTCCTTAGCTATAACGTTCCGAGTCATGCGAACGACACTAACCGTCCTCCAATTACTTTACTATTAATTAATTGGACCTTCAAGGAATGAATAGAGTACAAAAACGAAAGATTCGAGCAACCCTCCGAGCTAGGGATATTAATAAAGGCCGTAGCAAGGAGACTTTAGAGTAAAGCCTCAACTTTCATAATTTGAGCTTCAATAGGATAAACCAGGAATCCCAAGACTAGCTTTCCCGGACAATGTATATTGTGAAATGGTGGTGTTATAACAAATCCAGAGTACCTTAACTTGCGGTTGCCGCACAAAGAAAGCAGTCACCTTAACCAGCATATCCATTTATGGAGATTCAGGATCGAAGCTCAAATTAAAGCCATGAAACAAGTAGCTACTCCTACCGCAATTGCAATTGGGGGCTTCTTTTAAGCCAGCCCACCAAAGAATTCCACCTCGACTCCCCTCTACCAGAGAATCCATGAATTCCGGGCACCTTCAGTAGTTGTAGGAATGGGAAAGACAAACAAATAACCAACCAACTATGTATGCCTTCAAGCCTGCCTTCCTCTCATATTCCTTATGGAATGGGCTCCTCCTTAGAATTAACGAGATCTAGAGTCTTGGATGAATCTTCTTGAAACGGGTCGATCAACCCTAGAGGACTCGATGGCTTAACATCCAGGTGAATAAGCCGATTCAGAGAGATATACCCAGGCTTTAGACACTCGCCTGACTTCTAAAGATAGATAGTTTAGGTTGGGGAGTGCCAGGATGCGAAGCGGTTCAAGTCCCAGTGCTTGAGGTGGCGTAGTGACAGTGAGAACAATAACAACGAAGCGGCGGAAGATCCTGCAGAGTAGTATATTCGGTTATTTGCGGTGGAATAGATTCAAGAGTCCAGGTCGGTAGATCCGAGCAAATAGGCGTTGACTTAGCAGGGATTCTAATCCCGATGTTGATCCGACGCAACTTACCAGGTGATAGTCGCAGCACCAGGAGCTTTCAAGGGGGCAGACATGTATTGATAGTAGCCGATAGTGGCATACCTTCCTGGATCGAGGCCCCCCAGTAAACACCATACAGGCAAAATACCTGTGGGGGGGGGAGGCCCTTCTCACTTAAGCTCAAGCATTTACTCGTCTTGGGGCTAATGTGGGATCTGCTCAAGGAAGGACCTACCTACCTGGTTTAGGTAAATATCTAATGCGCTCCCGACCTGGAGAGGTCATTTTTGAGGAGAAACTATGCGCTTTTCTAAAATGGTCGGAAGAACGGGTTTCAAAATTAATTAATCAATATATATATATTTATATTAATTACCTAATGGCTGGTTTTTTATGCAAAAAAGACAAAACGGAATTGGATTTCCACTCATAAGGAAGGAAGGTTAGATACCTTTGACAGGGTTGTCTTTTTGATTAAAATGGGATGGTGTTCAAACTCCCGAAATGCGCTCTAGACCACGGGCCCTCCCCTTTCTCGACCGGATCGACTCGAAGGGTCAATCTCCTCCGGAGCATCTTGCCTGACCACTCATTCGTCTGACCAAATAGTCGAATCTATCTCTCAGCGATTCTTTTCTCCACAAATAACCCCTTCCCAACCAGCCCGCCCGATCGATTTTGTAAGATCGGCTAATTCAAAGGGGTTAATCTGGTCCGAGTTGTCGAACGAATCGTTTGCTTTATCGAACAAAGCTTTATTAGGGGGTCTTGGTTGGCCCCCTATTTTCAACCATTACAACGGCGTCGACCAGGCTTTGCGATACGGACGGACACAAAAAAGAACGCAGCGGCGAAAATGCAAAAGAGAAGAGCAAAGATTCCCGACCCAGGCATGTTATTGACTCAACCACAAATCATTGAATGAAGGTAGCTTGCTTACTCTCACCGCTAGTTAGAAGGAAATCCGTTGACTTCGTTTATGCCCTTATGCGAAAAAGAAAGCAAGTGAGGCGGGCTAAGCTTTCATTCTTAGTAAGGTAAGAGGATTCGATCTTGCACCATCTTCAACTCTTCTCGGGATCCGGTGTTTTTCGAGAAAAGGTCCGATCCTTTAATATCATGATTGGGTCGACTAGGCCAGATCATGAGTGAATATAAAATCGAAAACGTACATAGCAATTCCAGCTGAAATACTTGGAATAATTCTACCACTTCTACTAGGAGTAGCCTTTTTAGTGCTAGTGAACGTAAAGTAATGGCTTTTGTGCAACGTCGAAAGGGTCCTGATGTAGTGGGATCGTTCGGATTGTTCTGACCTCTAGCAGATGGTTTGAAATTGATTCTAAAAGAACCTCTTTCACCAAGTAGTGCGAATTTCTCCCTTTTTAGAATGGCTCCAGTGGCTACATTTATGTTAAGTCCGGTCGCTCGGGCCGTTGTACCTTTTGATTATGGTATGGTATTGTCGATCCGAACATAGGGCTACTTTATTTGTTTGCCATATCTTCGCTAGGTGTTTATGGAATTATTATAGCGGGTTGGTCTAGTAATTAGGGGCGGCCGTTCGGTCGCCTATGATACTAGGACCAATAGGTCAAAAATGGGTTTGTGCCGCAGTGTTGAACGATCTACTCTACATAGGTGTGGGCTTACAGGGCTAGGGCTCATAAACCCTTTCTTTCATTCATCAATAGGTCCCTGGTCGGTCACTTTTCTGGGCCGGGATCGATAAGTGGAAGTCATAAAAAAGAGATCTTTCTCTTCGTACCTCAGATCAAGAGGAAGGGTAGCTTCTTAAGCTGGCCTATATATCTTTTTATATATAAAAAGATTCGCTGTCTTTTAACCGTCTGTTCTTCTTTGTCAACGCTACCACTACAAAAAAACTGTCAAAATGCGACCAGAAATTTGCGACCAAAAAAATATAGTAGCTTTCTGGTGACCACCTGGTCACTTTCTTTGAAGGTTGACTCTAAGTGACCATTTGGTCACTTTTTTTGCTACCATATGGTCGCATTTTTGTGACTAAAATGTTCATTGGTAGCAAAAAATGGCGCGTAATTTTGGAGGGAAGAAAGCTACCAAATGGTCACAATAAAAAGTGTTTTTTTGCGACCATATGGTCGCATTTTTGTGACTAAAATGTTCCTTGGTAGCAAAAAATGGCGCGTAATTTTGGAGGGAAGAAAGCTACCAAATGGTCGCAATAAAAAGTGACCAAATGGTCGCAATTTATGTGACCAAAAGTGAGCAGTGGTAGCTTATAATTGGAGGGAAGAAAGCTACCAAATGGTCGCAATAAAAAGTGACCAGATGGTCGCAATTTTGGTGACCAAAAGTGAGCAGTGGTAGCTTATAATTGGAGGGAAGAAAGCTACCAAGTGGTCGCAATTATAAGTGACCAGATGGTCGCAATTTTAGTGACCAAAAGTGAGCAGTGGTAGCTTATAATTGGAGGGAAGAAAGCTACCAAGTGGTCGCAATAAAAAGTGACCAGATGGTCGCAATTTTGGTGACCAAAAGTCAGCAGTGGTAGCTTATAATTGGAGGGAAGAAAGCTACCAAGTGGTCGCAATAAAAAGTGACCAGATGGTCGCAATTTTGGTGACCAAAAGTCAGCAGTGGTAGCTTATAATTGGAGGGAAGAAAGCTACCAAGTGGTCGCAATTATAAGTGACCAGATGGTCGCAATTTTGGTGACCAAAAGTGAGCAGTTGTAGCTTATAATTGGAGGGAAGAAAGCTACCAAGTGGTCGCAATTATAAGTGACTAGATGGTCGCAAATTATGTGATTTTTATGGGACCAATAATTGATAAAGAATTTGGTGGGATAAAAGCTACCAAGTGGTCACCCAAAAAGTGACCATGTGGTCGTAAATTCTGACTTGATGTGACCCAGGGCGATGAGGAAAATAAGCGGGAAAATTTGGCGGAAATTGCGACCAGGTGGTAGCAAAAATACTACCATCCTGGTCGCAAATGAGCAGAGGAGTCCATTATAAAAACCCCTCCACCCATTGTTTCTTAGCATTAAGTAAAAAGAAAATGAGAGAGTGGATGTATGTTCGTTTGATAGACGGGTATTTGAACGATGAGTTCGTGGCAGGGGTTGAACAGTTTTGTTGAGTTTTGCATGACAACCTGTCTATTATGAAAAGTATGGTGGAAAGCTACGCTGCCGTGCGAAATGCGACAATAGGAGAATCATACCGGGTTCTGAGTTGAAGGTGCATCTTTATACCTGGGGGTTTGTGCAGAATTATTATCACCGGGTGTTTCGGGGGAAACACAGGAAATGTTCGACGCGCATTACGGAATCGAGACGATACGAAGGTAGCGGCTCGAATGTAGAGGTTGTTGACGAAGAACGGAATGATGAACAACAGTATTGTCAGATGCAGCAAATGATAATTGATGGTGCGGGGTATGGGGGCAATGAAAATTTCCGTGAAAGTTTAAACGTAGACGAAGATGAACGGGTTGTAGAAGAGGAAATGAATCCGGAAGCACGTAAGATGCACGAGATGCTAAAGACAACACCTGGTACCATTGTACGATGGGTGTGAGGTAAGTCAACTTGCTGCTGCTACAGAACTTTTAAATATAAAGGCGCAATACAACATACCGGGTAGAGGATTTGATGCGATTGCATCGTGGTTTCGTCGATGCGCTCCAGAAGAAAATAATATGCCCCACAGTTTGTACGGCACAAAAAAGCTAGTGGAGGGACTTGGATTACCCGTGAAGAAAATAGATTCGTGTCAAAACGGATGCATGATTTACTGGGATGTGGATGAGGACCTGCATCATTGCAAATCCTGTTTTCTTCCAAGATACAAACAAGGGAAACGCGGCCTGATTCGAATGCCCGCATGTTCTATTTACTCCCGACCCCACGCCTGCGCAACGATTGTATGCATCGGATGTGACCGCCTTCGCACATGAGATGGCATCACGAGCATTCACAGGATGAAGGTGTTATGAGACATCCCTCGAGATCTTTGCGGCATGGAAGCATTTAAATAATTGTCATCCGGATTTTGCACAAGATCCGGAAACGTCGATTGGGCTTATGCACGGATGGCTTCAACCCGTCGGGGCATCCAGGGCACAATATTCAGTTTGGCCAGCATGGTAACCCCGTATAACTTGCCTCCCTCGATGTGCATGCGAGACCCGTGATTTTTCTAACGTTGGATCGTACCTGGGCCAAAAGTCCAAAACAGAACTGGATGTGTATTTGCAACCACTTATTGTTGAGTTGAAAAGGTTGTGGAGTGACGGTGTTATGACGTACGACATTTCGAAGAAACAAAATTTCTTGATGCGCGCCGCGTTAATCTGGACGATCAGTGACTTCCCTGCGTATTCAATGCTGTCAGGTATGTTGATATTTAATTGCTTTCATATACATTTTTGAGTCGGTGTTTAGCTTTTGTTATTGCTTTCCTTAGTCATTATAGTTAATTGTGTGAACCTCAATCTCCTCCTCTTAAAGGATGGAGTACGGCGGGGACATACGCATGTCCGCATTGCATGCTAGACACAGATGCATTTTATCTTAGAAACGGTCGGAAAACTTGTTGGTTTGACTGTCACCGTCGATTCTTGCCTTTGAATCACACGTTCCGTTCAAACGGCAGTGACTAGAAGAAGGGTCGACGAGTAAGAAAACAAACCCCCCGACCATGTATAGTGGAAGACGGTTCTCGCACGGTATAGATACTATAGGGATGCAAAGATTACCGTGGAAGGTGCAGAGAGTGCAAACAATGAGGCTGAAAAAACACGGGTTGGAAGAAACGAAGTATTTTTTGGGATCTACCGTATTGGGAAGATCTACTGATTAGACACAATCTTGATGTAATGCATATCGAGAAGAATTTCTTTGACAACATTTTCAATACGATTTTGAACGTTCCGGGAAAAACGAAGGACAATCTAAGGCACGTTATGATATACGGAGATATGTGACCGTCCTGAGTTGGAGCCTGACGACAATGATAATTACGCAAAAGCAAAGTACATGTTGACGATCGATGAAAAGAAAACATTATTTGAGTGGATCAAATCCATCAAATTCCCGGACGGATACGTTTGAATTTGAGTCGGTGTATAGACAATCAAAAACATATCATGTTCGGGATGAAAAGCCACGATCGTCATATATTCATGCAACGATTGATGCCCGTCGCGTTCAACCGTTCCTAGAGAATAGACATTGGGAGCCGCTTGCCCGGTTGAGTGTTTTTTTCAGGGACTTGACATGTTCAGAGCCGACGGAAGCTACTGTCGCTTCAATGAGTTCCAGGAGATCGCCGTTATTATTTGTAAGTTGGAGCGAATGTTCCCACCTGGCTTTTTTGACTCCATGGAGCATCTTCCAGGCATCTTCCATACGAGGCATTCTTAGGGGGTCCCGTACATTACCGCTG
This sequence comes from Gynostemma pentaphyllum, assembly GCA_028015215.1. Classification (NCBI taxonomy): domain Eukaryota; kingdom Viridiplantae; phylum Streptophyta; class Magnoliopsida; order Cucurbitales; family Cucurbitaceae; genus Gynostemma; species Gynostemma pentaphyllum. The sequence goes on from CM051349.1 coordinate 19,504,194, forward strand.
GATGTACCCATTTGAAAGGTAAGCACAGTTATTTTGTAATGTACGCGTATGAATCAGTACAGTGATCATCGAATGTTAATAATGTTTTGTACCCACAGGTACTTACGTCGGTTGAAAAAGATGGTTGGAAATAGATCACGAGTAGAAGGATCTATCTGTAGTGCATACCTGACGCAAGAGACTACCACATTTTGTTCATACTACTTTGATCAACACATTGCAGAGCAGTTTCGACCGTCAAAACGAAACGTTGTCGATAATTTACTTGAAGGTGTTGACATGAACGACTTGCCGATTTTTACGAAACCTGGCATGACAGTTGGAAGATCGGTCAAGGCCGTTGACCGATTCCGAGTATCACGTAATGCGGACATACGTGTTATGCAACTCGCCAGAGATCGAGCCTTACATAGAGTGAGTTTGTAACTTAACATTATTCCATCGTATAAACAATTACAAACTATTTGCTAACTATTTTTGTAACATACAGATTATTTCTAAACGTATACGTTCGAATGACACGAGTTGGTCTTACAGACGCTGAGGAGGGGTCAATAATCGACAAAGAGTTTCGTTCTTGGTTCAGTGCATACGTGAGTTATTTTAAATTGTCAAACAACCGTTGCATTATGTTGAAACAATTACTATCTTCCTAACATTACCGTATGTGGACAATGACACAGGTTGACTCCCCTACATTACCGGTGGATGATCCTCGCATCATTTCTTTAGCAAAGGGACCTGGACGGATAGCAAGGTCGTATGGTGGATACGTCGGAAACGGTTACAGATTTCAAACGAAGGCGCATTCAGTGAACAGGGCAACAAACAACAGTGGTGTTTGCATAAAAGGTCACGTGTTCGGCACAAACGAAGACGATTACTTCGGAGTAATCGATGAGATTCTTGAGATTCAATACGCAAGTCCGACGCTAAAACGCATTGTTCTGTTCAACTGCACTTGGTTCGAGACAACCAGACGAGGCGGAGTCCGTAAGATTGATCATTTACAAATCGTTGAGGTAAAGAAGTCTAAGCATATGCGCACCACTGATAGGTTCGTCCTGGCTTCACAAGCGATTCAAGTTTATTACCTGAACTATCCGATTAATAGACGAGATCTGACAGATTGGTTAGTTGTTTGTAAAGTTAAACCACGCCAGGTAGAAGAAAACTTGTCCGAGAAAGACGACCACGCAGAGGAAGCTGTTGCTTTTCAAGAAGATGAGATACGATCTCGTGCAATCGACGATGGTCAGGATGCAAGTACTGTTCGTCCTTTGAACGATGGAACGATAACATTGCATGATGATGATGATATACATGCTTCCACTTCTCACGCACGTGACATTGATGCTGAATTTATTCGAGACGATGAATCTGATGAAGAAACAGAAGAAGAAGAAGAAGAAGAAGAAGACTGTATGTGACGGACTTCTTGGAGACGATGATGAATGAGATATTTCGTTAACTTGATTATTCAAATGTGTGTGTATGTGTTTAATTAATTAAAACTATTTCTTTTAAGGAAAGATTTAAAAAAAAATAAAAATAAAAATAAAAAATAAAAAATTATATTTGCGACCAAGTGGTCGCAATTTCACACAAAAAGGTGACCACATGGTAGTAATTTAGAAGTGAAATGCGACCAGTTGGTCGCATTTTATAATTATATTTTTAAAAAAATATAAGTAAAATGGCTACCATCTGGTCGCAAAAATGAGCGGTAAATTTAAATTTCCATGAAATTTATGGCGGTGAATTTAAAGATTACGACCATCTGGTCGCAATATTTGGCGCAGAATTTCATTATTGCGACCAGATGGTCGCAATTATTGATGGGACTCGTGATATGACAACTGTTATGGATCATGGTAAAGTGGTGACCATATGGTCGCTTTTCATGAAATGCTACCATATGGTCGCAAATATCTCAAGAAATGCGACCGGTTGGTCGCCATTTTCCCCAAAGACGCGCGACCTTTCGTTTCTTGTCATAATTACATATTTGCGACCATTTGGTCGCAAAATCGATTTAAATTCCCATCGGTTTTCCTTTCCCCCCCGTTTCTCGCTTTTCTTCCTTTCTCTTTTTCTTCCTCTCTTTTTGTTCTTTTCTCTCTTTCCCCTCTCCCGTTCCCCATTATTTCTTCCCGTTCCCGTTCCCGTTGTTACTCTAAATCTAAAACCCTCAAACCCCAATCCCGGTTTCTATTACGAGGTTAGTTTTCGTATAAAATTGAAGTTTAGTTTAAGAATTTATTTTACTTAGTTTTAGTTTTTAGTTTTCAATTAAGTAGTTTAGTTTAGTTTTGTTAATTTAATTAGTTTTAGTTTAATGAATCTAAATTTGTGTAATCAATTACTTAGTTTACTTTTGTTTAATTCATAGCATTTTAGTTTACATTAACTAATTAATTAGTTTAGTTTAATTTTGTTACTTTAAGTAATTTTAGTTTAATTAATCTAATAGTTTAATTAATCTAACTTAGTTTACTTTAATTCAATTTAAGTAGTAATTAATTTAATTACTTAATCTAATTTAGTTTAATTACTTATTTAGTTTATTTAAGATAGTTTACTTTAATTTAATAAAATTAAACTAAATTAATTTATAATTACACTAGTTTAAATTTTAATTTTAGTTTTAATTAATGTAATTTAGATTACTTTAATTAAATCAATTAATTTAAAGTAGGGTAATTAATTCAAATAGTTTAACTTCAATTATACTTAAGTAGTTTAAATTAATTAATTACACTAATTTAATTAATTAATTTTAATTTAATGAATAAATAAAAATTGTTTAATTACTTAATTTTAGTTAAAATTTGATTAAAGTAAAGTACAATTAGATTAATTAATTAGAATAATTTTGTTTAAGTATTCTAATCAATTAATTTGAAATAAAGTAAATTAAAATTAGATTAATTGAAACTAAAATTAATTCAATTAAACTTAAGATTAATTAATTAAAACTAACATAAACTAATCATTTAATTTGAATTAAAGTAAATTAAAATTAGTTTAATTGAAACTAAAATTAATTCAATTAAACTTAAGATTAATTAATTACAACTAAAATAAACTAATCAATTAATTTGAATTAAAGTAAATTAAAATTAGATTAATTGAACTAAAATTAATTCAATTAAACTTAAGATTAATTAATTAAAACTAAAATAAACTAATCAATTAATTTGAATTAAATTAAATTAAAATTAGATTAATTGAAACTAAAATTAATTTGAGTTTAATTCAATTCATTTTAGTTCAATTAATATAATTAAATAAATAATTAATTAACTAATTATTGAAATTTAAATTTAAAAAAAAAATTCTTAAATGCGACCAGATGGTCACTTTTAGGCGACCATCCGGTCGCATTTTAATCGAGCCTAAAAGTGACCATTTGGTCGCAAAAATGCGACCATTTGGTCACTTTTTTATGTGACCAATTGGTCACTTATCTTTCACATAAAATGCGACCAGATGGTCACTTTTTAGGTGACCATCTGGTCGCATTTTAACTGAGCCTAAAAGTGACCATTTGGTCGCAAAAAATGCGACCATTTGGTCACTTTTTTATGTGACCAATTGGTCACTTATCTTTCACATAAAATGCGACCAGATGGTCACTTTTTAGGTGACCATCTGGTCGCATTTTAACTGAGCCTAAAAGTGACCATTTGGTCGCATAAAATGCGACCATTTGGTCACTTTTTATGTGACCAAATGGTCACTTCTATTGAAGATAAAATGCGACCATATGGTCCCTTTTAATGCGACCATTTGGTCGCATTTTCAAAAGTTTGACTTTTTTGCTACCAAAATTTTTTGTGACCATATGGTCGAATTTTTGTGACCATGCAGTCGCACAAATTGAAATCCGACCAGCTTTTTAGCAACCACTCAGTTGGTCGCATTTTTGGTCGCAATTTAGGTAAAAAACGACCATTTGGTCGCAATTTCCTGGTCGCAAATTGACAGTTTTTTTGTAGTGTACTAAGGACCTAAAGGAAAAGGCGCTACTTAGCCCCCTACATTAGTAGAAGTAAGCGGCTGAGTTAGCCTAGCCTACCCTACTAATGTATTGTATAGTAGGGTATAGTAGGCGAGCGAGTTAGCGAAGATGCTTAGGCTAATAGATAAGAGAGCGTTGGTGCGTAGCCTTCATTCTACTACGCTACGCAAAGGTTACGAAGTCAATTAGCTCGACGTTAGGAGAGTAAAGTCAAGGGGGAACGCCATACCTACATAGAAGAACCGTGTTCGTTGACTTTCTAAGGTCTAACCTTTCGCTCCCCTGCTAAAAGGAGCAAAGGCGCTTCGCACCACCGATAGACTACTTAAGATTCAATTCAAAAGGTCCCACTTAGTTTTGTAAGCCTTTGTCATTGTCAATCAACTAAGTAGGGCCTGAGGCCCCTGCGAATCCATAAATCTCAGGAGCATGCCGCAACAAAAGGATGGTCCCCTATGCATTTCATTCTTTCCTAAGGGGAAAAAAGAAGTACCCCCATCATGGTGAACCTCTCCTTGTGATCGGGATGAGGTAGATGCCTCCCAGTAGGGGCGCGATCGAATCGGAGTTTCCTTAGGTAGCCACCGACCTACGATTATCCTTAAACTTCCGTGCTTGGTGGAGAAGAAGCGAACAAAGGTACGCTCGCTTCCTGTCTTGTTCTCTGCTGCGACTCGGGATCGCTCGCCGCTAGGTCGATTGGAGCAACATTTTATGAGAACATATTACCCTTATTCAGGGACAAGGGGCGAACGACCTCTCGATCTACTTACAAGAGCCCAGGAAGAAGAACGCCGTCTAGGCGTTCCCTGTTGCTCCGATCTCCCCTACGCCTAGGGCGTTGTCCGGGCCAAGAGCCATAGTTAGTTCTTGTTTCCATTTGCTTGTTTTTTTTTCTTGTTGTTGATACCGGGAAAGACCCACCTGATGATGTCTGCTGTTGGTAGTGAGAGGACTCTTAGTACCTGCATACCCAAAAGAAAGGGGGCGCCGATTAAAAAACAATCATTTTTTTTGTTTCTTGCTCTCCCTTAGCGGTGGGAAGGAGTCCATCTATCTGCCTAGCTTTGGTAGATTTCCTCCAACGCAATCCACGAAAATTCAAGGAATCCCTTGGTGGATAAGTCCGACGACTCAAAGCGGCGATGCGGAATTGAGTTTCTCATCCAGGTGGATCCGATCTATAGTTAGGAGGCAATACATACCAAAAGGTTCGAAGAAGGAACGCGCATAAGAGTATATAACCAACCCACCCTTCGTATAACCTATTCACATTAGTGGAGCTACTGGATGCATAAGGGAAGTGCACGTTTGTGAGACCTTAGTCGGGATGCATAGGGAAGTCAACCTACGAGCACGGAAGAGCGTGGTACCGCAGCCCCTCTCTAAGTAAAGGTAAAGTCTCTCTTTCGGCTAGAATGTAAGGAAATAGAAAGCGGAAAAGGGTCAAACGCGGTTGCTAGCATCAAAGAGAGCCGTCATAGACGAGAAAGTGGGAGTTCGGACTTAGCGAACGAGCTCTTGCGCGGGAGAGGAAAGCGTGCGGCGAAATAACCATTCCTAGTAGTTGATAGTGGAGCAAAGGCCTGATAAAACATGGATAGGCATGCCTTATCATCCAAAAGGATGTAGAAACAATGGGGTCGATCCCACATCTCATAGAGAGGAGGAATACTAGGGATGATAAGGGATAACTAACTCTCTTGCTCACAGGAATGGAGTCATTCCACATTACTCCCGTTTTTTCATAGCTTTATTTAAGAGAGAATAGGGAGTCAGTGAAATGGCTATACTGGCTTCAAAATGATTTTAGAAACGTATGTTGATTGAACTAATAGGTCTTGGTGAGGGCTAAAAGACCCTATTTACATAGCCTTCCTGGACACATATTTTTCCTCGGGCAGCGATTTTCCTATAAAAAAATAGGAGATCCGAGCCTTTTTTTTTTGTGGGGGGGCATAACATCGGGTCCTCCTTTTTTCGTCGAATGTCCCGGCCCTATTTAGGGAAAGCACTTTTCCTTTGCAGCCAGGTCGGGAAAACCATTCAAGCGCCGAGATGGAGATGGCTCTGCTGCGATAGAGGATGAAGGAGAATCCAGTAGGGCAACTCGGTCGTTACTAGAAGATGATAAAGATGGTGGCTGCTCTTTATTATTAGAAGAGCGAGGTGCAAGTCTTGGTCGCTCAATAGAGGGCTGCGACCCTGATTTCCTTGGGACTCGACTCCCCCGATGCACGGGAGGCGCAGGAAAAACCACAGGTGAAGAAGATCCAGAAGATGCTTGATCCAATAGGCGCCTACTAAAATAAGGGGGAGTAGAAGAACTCGTGCTCATGGAAGGTAACATGCCGGGACGGCTAGAACGAGAAGAAGGATCAAAACATCGAAAGCCTTTCCGAGCCCAGGCATGCCCCTTTAAGAAACATCGGTTTGCACGAGGTGCAAGCTTCGACTTAGCTGGCTGGTATATGAGTATAGCATAAAAAATAAGTATAAGACTTTCATAATCAGGTGGCGATCCAAACAGACAACGATATAGAGTAATATAGCCAACCACAGAGGAAGGCGGTTGATGAGAAAGCATAATCAGGTGGAAAAGGATGGAAAAGGCCCCCAACTAACATAGGGCCACAAACCTTACTAGATAGGGGGGGACACACGTGTCAAACATCGGAGCAAGAGCCGTATCTCCGATATGTGTCTATGCTTCCTTTCCTTTCTGCGACCCCATTTTTTAGGTATATGGGCGGAGAACTTATAATAAATTCCATGAGTGGTCAGAACCGAGAGAAAGTGATGAGACATATTCCCCCCTGAATCTTAGTGCAAAACTTGAATCCGATGACAAAAGAATCCATTTGCAACCTTAGCTTTAAAAAGACGAAAAGCACCAAGTACCCCCTATCTAGTAAGGTTTGTGCTTAATAAATTCTTTTTTTATAACGAAATACATCATCCATAAACGAGCTTAGAACTAACCCCCTATGAATTAGTTCTAAGAAAGGAATGCGATAACCGAGAGAGAAGGCACGGGCGATGGGCCCCATACATCGAGAATGCAAAAGGGCTAATGGAATTGAAACAATCACAAGATTGGAATTCGTAGGTCATGCCCGTGTTTGGCACAGTGGCGGCTAAACCAAGAAGAGAATGAAGAACTAGCAAATGCAGAAGCAATTGAAGGCGTTCTTGTTTGTTCAATGTAGTCGAAGACCTAACAACCAACAAGAAGACCTCTATAAGCCCTTAGTTGCCAAAGATCAGGAAGCTCTTTGTTATGAAGAAGCCACAAAGAAAGAAGAGGAGAATGATGCGAGTCTAAAGCATATATGGATTGGCTACGGGCGGCACCCTATAGCTATGACATTATGCGTGTGTAGATCCTTGACAACACAGAGGAAGTCGGAGTAAAGATGGCATAGCTTTGGCGATCATCACAAAGTTGTCCAACCAATCCCATTTTTTGAGAGACTTACTTTAGGAACCAACATAGCATCATTGAGATGAAGAACATTGCCAGACGAAATGATAAAGAAAGAGATCGTACCAATGTCCGAAATAGAGAGTGGGGTGTGGTCACCAGGTGAAGACGACACTTTTGCCTTGGTAAGGCGAGGATGAGACAAATGCAATGGGATTGCTCGTCATATGATGGGTAGCCCCAGGTGTAAATGTAAAAAAACGAGAATCTAGCTTGGAAGATGAATGCAAAATACCCACGTGATGAGTTGTTTGATGCGAAGCAAAACTCGAGTTGTAACGCTGTGGACATACGATAGCCATGTCTCCTGAGAGAATAAAAAGTATACATACCCAAATCAATCATAGATGAGAACCCAAGAGACTCTCATAGGATTGCTTCTCTGCTGATAAGAAGACCAGGTGCTTTAGGTTATGAAACAAAGGCCACTGATTATTAAAAATATACTTCCCATAGATCTCTTGGGAAATTTATGTCGCCATAGATCTTTGAACCATTTCCTGGGCACAAGACTTGAACCACTAATGCACGAATCGGTATTGTTGTTAGTCACACGATTCACGGTTCTGTGAGAGTAGCGTGGCGGGGAGCACACTTTACAGGAGATAGACACAGCGGTAGAGAAAGAAAGAGGCAAGCCCCTAATTCAAAATACAGTGTGAGGGGGACAGAGCTTCCATTTCCAAGTACAATCCTCCGCCTCAAGGCGTTCTTTTTTTCCAGGAATCTTTCAATCGGAGGAGCACAACTTTCAATCAACCTCAATCAAAGCCCTGCAAGGGATGTGAAGCCCTTCTCAATGTCTTCCACTCACCCAGGTGGATCCAGGAGGCAAGGGGAATCCGTTGATTGAATCCATTCCTGATGATGTGCGGCTAACAAGGCCTACCTATTCTCCTAATGCAACCGGCGGGGCATGGCATTCAATCCTATCTCAATATATGCTCCTCCAAGGCCTAAGGGTGGATTGAATCCAATCCCATCCAAGATAGGCGGGTAGAGTTCACTCATCCAGGTGCGAGAGGAAGATGAAGAATGAAGCTATAGCCGCTCACCTTTCCGCTATCTCGCCTTTAAATGATAGGGAGGCTTAAACAAACGCCCACCAACCCATCTTTCTTCTATCTCGAATTCTTGATCTTTGGTGCCAGTGGAGCAAAGGAAGTGGGAGACGAACTCCTCTATCTACCCTAAAAATGGGTTGGATCTATTGAATAAGATCCTGGAGACAGTGGCTGGAGGTATGAGTCGATCGGATGCAGGGAAGCCCAGGCAATCCGTTCCTATCAATCGTTCGTCAGGAAGCAAGAGAGAAAGAATCGTCTTTTGAAATCGACTATACATATACAGGTTGAAGGCGGTGAAAAAAGTTATTAAATTTATTTAATAAAGCATTTAAAAATTAATTAGACCAACGACCCTCGTCCCAGCAGGCAATTTCCGTGAAACTATGCTTTCTTTAGTCCCTGCTATGCCAGGAATAGGGAATCCTTAGAAAACCGAAACTCCCCATTCGATATGTGAAACCGGAATGCAAGTTGCGTGATAGTTTGATTCCCCACAAATGAGAAGTCTCCAAGCTTGACCCCTCCCACACAGGGGAGACTGGCCGGGGAAAGAACCCAAAAGAAATAATTTGAGTCTCGACACGAGTGACCTATTTCAAACAGGGGATGAAAGATTTTAGTTCTATATAGTCTTTCAAACGCCTCATCGCACTCACGCCTTTCGGTTCCTATTCGAAACTTCTTCCTCGGATTTTGACAAAAAAAAGCAAAAAATCTTTGCATTTAAAAAGGGTCGAGTGCTCCCCTTCTTTCCTCTTTAGGGCTCCTCACGCTTGCCAGGTTCTTTTGTCATTTTGAATCGAACTGGTACAACCCGTTCATCCGAATTACTACAAGGATGAACCCAATCCTGAATATGAACCGAAAAAGAAAAGACCTATTGAACCGATCACCGGAATACCTTTACAGTTACTATCGACCAAAAAGGAATCCTTCCAGGTAGTATCGGCCATTTACCCCACTTCCCTCCACATTTCATCAAGTGGTCATGCTAGAGACATAAACAATCATGGATAATTTTGAGATGATATCCTTTTGAATGGGATAAGAGAATTCCAATTCTCTTATTATTATTCTTTTTCGATCTTAATTGATGAAAGAATTAAAAAAGAAAACCAGAGATAGACTGATTCAATTCAACATTTTGTTCGTTCGGGGTTGATTGTGTCGTAGCTCTATAATTCGGATTAGGTTTATCGTTGGATGAACTGCATTGCTGATATTGACCCCAAAAAATAAAAGGTAGGTACAAGAAGTCCGTGAACCGACCAACCATCGCATTGTAAAAAAGGGATAGGTTTTATCTAAAATCATGGGGTCTTCCAAAAAAGATCGACTAAATTCATCGAGTTGTTCCTGCGATTATTAATGGAATTCCTTGTCGGCTCTCTATAAAATACTCGTTTGGACGAGGGCTTCAAAATACATCGTAAGCTAAACCCGTGTTGACGAATAACCAACCTGCAATGAATAGAAAAAGTATAGTAATGCTATGAATGACCCAGGATCGAATCCTGGTAATAAGAGAAGCAAAAGAATGTTCTCCTGTGCTTCCAGACATGCCGAGCTCCACATATTCTTGTACGGTCAAAAGGGGATCGATTCCATAAAAGATGAGATCAGTAAATGGAAATTAACGGAAAATGGATCTTTGTAAGATCGTAAATCTAGTACCCAGAGCGTCTTGATTGAGAGTATACAGAAGAAGTATAGCTATCCTTCTTCTGACACAACAACGCAATTTCATAATCCGTATCGAAATGAAGCGCTAGAGAATTTCTTTCTTCTTTTCTTCTTGCTTGTCGATGTAGAATCATGTACCATTCAATAGAAAATTCCTGTCGTGCGAGACTTTTGTTCTTCTTATTCGAGATATTATGTGTAATTTAAAAACCTACTACTGAATCTAATGAGTTAAAGTAAAGTCAAAGTGTTAGTTGGTCGTTCCAAAATCGAAAATGTATTCGATACAATTATTTTTACTATTTCTTTAAAAAAGAGTTGCCATATCTCCAGGGTCTCGTTGATTCGGAATCACGGGATGAGTAGATGTAACGGATCATGAATCCATTTTTTTTATCTCTCACACTCTATCTTTGTTAGTGCCGTTTATCATTATAATGACTGATGAATTCAAAACTTTCAATTGGTATTTTTTCTTATCTTCGTATCTTGCAAAAATGGAAACTTAGGTCAATTTTTAAAAAACTATCATTATAAAAGAATATATAATATTAACGTCTCTCATTTAGCTCCTTCATGCCTACTATAACTAGTTATTTCGGTTTTCTATTGGCGGCTTCTAACTTTTTAGTTATAACCCCAGCTCTTTTGATTGGTCTAAGCAAGATACGACTTATTCGAAATGAATTGAATGAACAATGAATAAAAATTCATGTTTCTGTGAGATTCTAGGTATTTCATAGTTCCTTCCCGCGTCAATTGCCAATTCTTGGTCATTGAGATTCATGGGCAGTTTGGATGTTTATTTAGGTTTGGAACTCTCTCTTTTTTCCCCTTTCAAACAAATCTCAATTCTTTCCGTTTTTATATTTTGAATCGCGTTAGGTCTAATTCCTATTATTTTGGCTTGATTATGCGTAACTGCATATTACAATACAAACGCGGTGATCAGTTGGACCTTTGATCAATTAACATCACAGTTTTTTTTTACCTCATCCTTTCTTTAATCCGCAGGAGGTAAAATTCAGGTAGCTGTTCAAGTTAGTGAAGTTATTTAATTGTAATTAGACCTAACAAGAACGGAATCACGCTCTATAGGATTTGAACCTACGACATCGGGTTTTGGAGACCCACGTTCTACCGAAATGAACTAAGAGCGCTTTCTTATTACAACTATAAAGAAAATGATTCTTTTTGTACCCCCGCATGCATATAATCTCATTAAATTTAAGATTTTTTATGTCCAATTTGAATCGATCTCAATGGATCCTCGATCGCCCGGAGGAGAAGTAATAGGTAGGAATGACAGTTGGATGAACCCGTGACATTTTGTACCCAAAACTAAAGGAGCTACAAGCGGCGCTACATCCCTTTCAATTGGTCTACGGTGGTCATTGAATCAATCCCTGCCTGATTTTAAAAATCGTTATTTCCTCCATCGATATCAAATTTTTCTTGCCATTTCTTCTTTTTTTCTTTTTGGTTTTTATTTTTTTTATATACTCATCATCATCCCTCCGCTCCTACCAACGGCTTCCTTACTTATGAGAAAAATAAAGGGTTATAAAAAAAAAATAAAAAAAAGAATCCGCCCTTTCGGCTTTCCCGATCGAAATATTTGCATGCGAGAGAGATCCCAATTCCGTGTATCCGGTTAAGCGAGCCCTGCCGCCTCCACCCAGACAAAAAAGGTGAGCGCCTAGCGCGAAAGGTTGCTTGCTTTACTAAATAATATTAGGCGTGTTAGCGCTTTAGTTTTCAATAAGGGGTGGAGCTTGAAGAAGCGAAGCGAGCCTAGAGTTTTTTTACTTACTACATTTTGAAGGCCCCTTTACTTGAGATTATATTAGTCAAGCGCTAGCGCCCTTTGTATATAAAGGTAAGGCTCTTCTGCTATCAATGAAACCGAAAGAAAGACAAAAACCCAGTGCGTTTTGTATAGATCGTGACTTGTAACCTTAGCTTAGAAACCACACACAGATACGAATTTGGTTTAGACCAATCGCCGAAAGGAAGAATTTGGTACAGATATGATTGAAGAACTAGGTTCTTCATATATGGGCAATGGCACTTCGACTGTAATCAGAGGCCGAGGGAATGTGTAATTGCTGTTGGAAAACGGAAAGTCAGAAGAGGTATCAAATGTTGATATTTTCTTTTTGTATCTGAAAAGAACCTACTCTCGATGAGAAGAGCCTTTACTTTCTATGTTATTAGTAAAGCGCTAGCGCGCTACTTCTAGCAGCTTGCTTCAAAAAGCTTGACTTGACTTGACTAATAGGGCTTTTTTATAGATTAAGAAGAGGTGAGTAAGGGGCTGCTTCTTAGCGCTCCAGGAAATGGGATTCCGACCAAGAACAAAAGCCCGAGGTAGAGTGTCGGTCGTCAGGGCAGCCTGCCTTTTTTTTATAAGAGTAGGGGCGGATAGCTTGGCACCTGGAGATATAGGCGTAGCGCAGGGCAGGATAGACGAGATAAGAATTCCATTTTTTAGTATACTTTGTTTGGGTTAGGCGAAGTTCAGAGGTGGAGCGAGATACCTCCATGCCGAGAAAGTAATACAGCGGATGAAAGAGACAAATTGGTTGTCAAGCTCCTTGATGAAATCGAATAAAAGAGAAGAATCATTCATTCCCGGTGAGAATGTTGTCGTCAACGTATAAAAGAAGGATGAGGCAACGACCATGACGTCGACAAACAAACATGGAAGAATCCGCACGGTTCCGGTTCCCTTTATCCAAAATAAAGCAGTGAGAAACGAGCTCAATTTCTGAAAGCAGGCCCCCTTCTTAGCTCTTGGTGCCTGCTTTAGCTTATCGGAGGCCGTAACGTAAATCGCTTTCTTGAGCTTGCATACCAAGTTTGGATTCCTAGGAGAAGAGAAGCCTGGAGTTGGAGGAGGCTGAATAGAAAGAGATTCTTGCGGATCCCCGCTTCCCTTATGTTGTTGAAAGGCATTCTTCACGTCAAGTTGAAATAAGGGCAACTTTTTGATTGCAGCCAAGGCAAGAATGCCACGAATGGTGGTCATTTTAGCGGGCAAATGTTTCCCCTATCTTTTAAGGGGAGGGGGTCGACTCAAGATTTTAGAAGGAATCCTTTAGCTAGCTTTGTATCTCTCTAGCGAGCCATATGCTTTATGCTTGATCTTGTAAATCTACTTGCAGCCAATGGCTTGTTTCCCTGCAGGCAATGAGACTAAGTCTTATTTATTCTTTTTTTCCTTCTTCCTGCATAGCATCTCTCCAGCAAGAATGATTGAAGGCTTCAGCAAATGATTAAGGTTCATGAGAAGATTGAACTGACATGAGGTAAGCTCGATGTTTTGGGAAAAACTATTTCAAAAATAAGACAAAAATTATTCAACGGGATAAGAAACTTGAGAGGATCGACGAACCTGAGAGAGGGATCCAGAATCTGAGGAAGCGACTGGAAGGGGGGAAGCAACTGGGCTAGACTGCTGATCTTCTGGAGTAGTCCTAGCCTGGGCAACATAATGTAATCGCCGCCGAGAAGAAACATGCTGTGCCGGGTGACTGGAATCCTCTGAGGTCAACTGAACAGGCTGACAATCGGCAGAAGATGCTGAGCGGCCTGAAGAGTGGGGCTGATCCGTAACATCAACTGCAGAAGAATGAGGTTCGAGTTGATGAACAGGAGAAGGCCGCAATACATCTCCATCACCATTCTCCCCCGGGGCTGATTAATTAGGTTAAAGAAAATATGAGGCGACCTCATTAAAGAGAACATTCAAGGATACATCGAGTCTCTTGGATTTCACGTCATAGCATCTATACCCGGACTGAGCATATCCAAGAAAGAAACAAGCGGTGGCCTTGGGGACAATTTTTCTCTTAACTGCGCAGGAATATGAACAAAACTCGTGCATCCAAACACTAGCTAATGCCTGCCTATATATATATAATATAGGATGGTACTTCCTCAGTAAGAAGTTCGTGAGGTGCCGCTGCAGCTTATTCCCTCTCTCTTCCCCCCCCCGGAGAGAGATGTCCCGTCCCTTCTTTATGCACATCCATATACATAGCCAGACACAAAGGTGTACAATCCGGTCAAAATCTGGGGTTCTTTAAGTTCATTCACTGTAGGTTCTCTTACTTGCTCTAGTGGCTGGCAAACGCCAACCGAGAGGGGAGAACGAATGGCTCAGGAATCGACTGGTTCCGAGCGGACTCATGGAGCAGCTGCTTGGATTATCGTAGAATAAGAGGATTTTTCTTTCTTAGCTTAGGAAATGACTTTACTTAAAAGACCGCCGCTGGGAGGCGAGGGAGTCACTTGTCTGGTCTTGCGGTGCACTCACTCCCGTTACGAGAATGAAATTACGCCCCAGCTCGACTCGAGACCAAGACTCCTTACAACTCGCACCAATAGCGGGTTGGTCTAGTAATTAGGGGGCGGCCGGAGATTGATTGAAAAGGCAGCCCAGCCGCCCCTCCCCCCTAGCCGCCTACCTACTCGTGCTCGTAGCTCGATCGGAGGTCAAGAGTGTGGTCCGGCGGAAAAACATAAGTCGTCCGTCTCAAGTGATACGTGAATTGCTCAGTAGTGCTTCGCCACTACCGTAGCTGGCGGAAATAGCTTAATGGTAGAGCATAGCCTTGCCAAGGCTGAGGTTGAGGGTTCAAGTCCCTCCTTCCGCTCTTGGCTTCGTCGTTTAGTGGTGCACGAGTAGAGTGCATAAGCCCCCTTAGAAATAGGGGCGAGCAAAGCAGCGACCCCTTGTATAGGGTTCCAACCCTATCTTACTAATAATAAGAAAGGGGTGTTTTGTTTTAGCGCGCAGTGTACTAGTGAATAGGAAAAGCGGATTGAGATTACTAATGACGGATGGAGGTTGAGGATAGAACATGTTCGGTGCCTCGCCCTTGTCTCCTTCGCCAAGACTGCAAATAATGGGAATCCTATCGATAAAGAAGAGGGGCCCTCTCGATCCAATCCGTCTTCTCTGGCCCCCAACACACTCTTGAGACGAAATAAACCTCCCGCCATAGAGAAGAGATCTCAAGTCTGGGTCCCCTCGATCACCCTTCCCTTGAACCTGAACAGTCGAGAGAGATGAACCCGCACCACATTTTATAACCTTGAACCGAAACCCCCAACTAGAGATGGAATTCCAGAACCTAAACAACTCAGTTGAGAGCTCCGTGACCGGTTCAAGGGAAGGTCCACCAATGATTGATAGGCCATTCCCACCCGCTAAAGTGGTAAAGAAGGGCTCTTGATCCCTCATTCAACTAATGAGTTGTTACTGATTCATTCAAGGAAGGCATAGACCCCCACTTCTTTGTCTTATTAGCGCGGGTGTTCGTCAACGATGAAAGCCACTGAACTTCAGACTCGAGTTGAGAAAGAGGGCTAGGCCCAGGAGAGGGGGGCTTTCAGGGACTAGGGAAGACGGGTGGATTATAGAGCTAGGGGCGGGGATCGAAGGTTTGTCCATTGGGATTGGGCATGGACGAGCCTCGACTGGGCCAGCATTGATGAAACAAAATAAAAACTTCTCCCATCGCATCATTAACCGGTGTAGGATTAAAGATCTGGTCCAGGATTCGAGTCAAATCGACCTTCCCTCTCATCTCAGGGTGAGGCAAGGAATTCCATCAAATGTTCGTTGTTCAATATCTCGGCTGCTCAAGAAGTTGGACTAGCTGCTCCTCCGACCCGACCCGGAGTGGATTCTAGGAGAAGGGAAGGGCAGAGCCTCACCTTGCAGTAGGAGGGTTTTCGTTGCTGGGACGGGTTCAAACAGGACTGAAGGGAGGAGGAATTCCATACTCCGATCTTACTGGGGATTCAGGCTAGGGCTTTCGAATCAAAGCATGGGCATCTGCAACTAAGAGGGAGCAGTAGATCGTCGATTTCAGAGCCAGGTCAATCAGTAAACTTCTATTGATTATTGATTCGACTAGAGGGACTCCTAGCAACAAACTTGTATGAAGGGGCCCCCATGGAGACGCAGGAGATGCAGGAGCCGCCAGCCGGATCGACCCATAAATGATAGGCCAGAGGGATAGGCTCATTCGACTAATTAGTGATCCCTGGCCCTACCTAAGAAAGAGATGCCCCTTAAATTAGGGGATTGGTTGATCGGAAAGCTCGGGCAGGAGTAGGACATTCCATAAAAATCTTTCTTGATCCGCTAGCTGGTGGTCCTCTCCAATCCCTTTTTTTGATCGACAGACAGGTAGGGTTCATTCTAAGGTTCCTTATTCCGGTTGTAAAGCAGAAGAAGCCCTTCTCCCTGCCCCACCAGCAGCCCGTTCGACCCGAAAGGAATTGAAAATGAAACAAGAATCTGTGTTCACTATCTATGGAGTGGAGTGACTATCCTGAATCTCCTCTTCCCCCCCCTTTTTTTTTCTTTCTCGCCGGCAGGAGAATCTATTTCTTTTTTTGTATTGTGTATTATGATTGATCTGTAGTTCAAGGGCACTTTTCCTAATCCGAGTTTGAGATGGAATAAGACCCAGACGTAGAGTCCCGTCGGCCGGGAAGGGATTTTTTCTATTGATTTTTGACTCCCTTTGGCCTTACCTTTAAATAAGGTGTTTCTCCACGAGGGAAAGCTCTTTCCAGATGGAGTAGTGCATCTCTGTCTTGAAAGCCCGCCCTACAGATAGGAGTTCCTATCTCTACTGCCTATCCAACCCGAATACTCTTATTCGTGGTGGAGTGCTTCGAGTAGGATGGATCCGATCCCATCCCAGCAGTCAAACTCCTTCCTGACCCGGCTCACCTGCCTTTGAAGCTGGAATGCCTTTATAGAAATAGAATAGAGGAGGCTCCCCGAGGAATCGAAAAGTTTGAGAATCTCATCATCTGTTAGGTGGGCCAACCGACCGAGTTAGTTGGGCTGGGCGTCCATGTCACAGAAAGCCAAGAATCCCATTATTGATCAAATCGGGGCGGATCCAATTCATTGGCAAATGAAAAATCGACCGTTTTAACCAGAAAAAACCTAGAAAAGAGGAAGAGTCACTAAGACAAGAGCTAGGTAAGCAAGCAAGAAGGAGAGGCTAGAAAAAAGGCGAGGCAAGGGGCTCTCCATTTCTAGGAAGATTGTGTCCAGGATCTGGTAATCTAAGCCTTGCTTCTTCTGGTCGGCTCGTATTAGCCTGTGCTTTATTACAGGTAGTCATTCCCCCCGTTCCTTTGGTCTTTTCAACGGTACTTGAATCTTAAGTCGCGGTCATGTCTCGCCCCAAGATAGTGATCGGTTCCACGTTTCCCCCGAATTTCATCAGTTCCAGGTTCAAGTGCCTGCTCATCCAT